>SJYW01006889.1:207745-244645 GCA_006410735.1 Raphicerus campestris | reverse complement strand
CCCTTTGGTGGGTGTGTGGGTTGGGGGGGGTGCTTGTTTATTTTGATGACCAGATACATTCTTTTGTTTTGTAAAAGCCACATGCCCATTTTGCCTTCTTAGGAAATTTCTGTTTCTAGCACCCTATCATTATTTGCTATCAAACTTCATATCTTTTGTTTGAAGCATCTAAAAATAAAAGTAGTTGTTTAACTAATTTTCTCTTGAGCTTAATTTAGCAATTATCAAATCAGGTTTGTCAATACAATGACTGAATCAGATGTGACCCAGACATTAACGTTTTTAAAATCCTCTGTAGCCTTTTTCTATTACTTCAAGTTATAGTAGCTACAAACAAAACCTTGATGGGGTCAATAAGAAA
This sequence comes from Raphicerus campestris, assembly GCA_006410735.1. Taxonomy (NCBI): domain Eukaryota; kingdom Metazoa; phylum Chordata; class Mammalia; order Artiodactyla; family Bovidae; genus Raphicerus; species Raphicerus campestris. The sequence continues at coordinate 244,284 of SJYW01006889.1, read as the reverse complement.
CAAAATGTACTCTCTTCTGTGATTTCAAAGTCATCTACTAAAGTAACTCAAATATAACATTTGACTGCATTGGAATACAAATAGAATAGAATAATGAGGCTTATGTTTAGAAACGCAAAGAGCATTTTGGAAAGTATTTTAGGAAGAATTAATCTAATTCTAACTATTAATATTCTTTCAAAATTTGATTTTCATTCTTATACATGTGGATGCCACAAAAATGCTATTTAAGGTTTATCTTTCTTTTTCCCTTTCTCATTCTCATGCTGATATTTCTTGCTGTAATCTGAAACACTTTGGAGAATAATTTTTTTTCTCAGACATATGAAGCTGATGTGAATATCAAAATGATATAGCAGAATCAGGAAGAATAGCATTGGAAATCATGGTAGGTTAGGTGAACTCATATTTAACCAGGTTCTTGGTAAGTATGCAGTGTGTTATTAATGACTGCTTATTTCCTCAGGAGCCATGTTTGTTTTTGGCAAATTAATTTTATGCTGTAATGTGGAATAATACTTAGCTTTCTGTAACTGTTGAAAAGGCACTAGCAATATTATATCATATGTTATGTTTAATAGTCATTGCTAAGTCTACCCAGAAATATGTAAGATGGTTAAATAATAGCATTCATTTTGCTTTCACTATTCTTTAAGCTTCCTAACACTAGAAAATACCAATGAAAGCTTAAACACTGTTATATATGACCGGAACTCAAAGTTATTTTTGCCATCATTGTAAGGAATACTGTGCATCTTATATATCTTGATATCCTGTGTACAGAAAGTGACATCTACTGGAGAAAGCAGAACTGAATATTTACTTTCCAAACTACTTCCCTGCCAAACTTCCAGACAAACTGCACTATCCTCAAGATTATCCCAAACTTTGAAAGCAAAGAAAGATTTTATTTAGTTCAATATAGTATAGAGTCTGGGTTGTTCTGGGTATCATTTTTTTCAAACATGCCCTTTGGGAAAAAAGTGGTTATGAGGGTCACACAAAATATCTCATAAGCAATGTGATTGGAGGAGTCCGGAAAACATAATTTTAGCACATTACCTTAAGGGTAAAACTGAAGTTCTAAATAACCATAAGCCATTAAGTGGCAGATTTAAACAGAATTCCTTTGTAACAAATAGCTTGAAAACATGTTTGGAAAATATGTAACTTCTTTAAATGGTCTGGGAACAGGAGTTGTAAAACATAGTATGGGATTAGAATATATAATTTCTGTCTCATGAAAAGGCATCCCCATAATACTTTGAAGCCTAACCATTTTATTTATTCATCTTTGAAAGATGTGTGTCCAACTCCATGATCTAATATCAAATCTCTGTTCTTAAGGCATTAGGGGATTCTTCCCAGGTGTTTTTCATCTTGGTCAAAATTAATGTCATCAGCTTCTTTCTTGTGACGGACAATAATTCTCAGTCTTTAAGTAATCACTCTTTCTTAAGGACAAAAGCCTTTCTTAATGCAAGCTACTGTGATCGCCATTTTCAAGATGGAGAAAGTGAGACACAGCTATATTCGATGAGTTCACAAATATCATCAGAATATGCATAAGGCCTGTCTCTTTGGTTCTAGATTATTGCCTCTGTGATATTACCAGGGCTGCTTCCATATTTAAATTCTGCTATCTTATTCTCTGCAGTTTGATTTCAGACTTTCTATTTCTAACTGTTATCACTTAAAATATTTTTGATTTTTGTTTTTGTAACAATGCTCTTGCACTCCCTCTGCTGGCCTTGCTAATTAGCAAAGCCAGTGGCCAAGTGGTCCTGGTGTGTATCAGTGATACCAAGCAGATGACTGGTGAAAACATACAATTTTGTGTTGGAACCCAGTAAGAAAGTCACGTTGATTGGCTTTCATAGGCAATAAGGCAAAGAAAATTTATTTGTAGATGGTGAAAACAAAAAGCATAATTATTTATATATTTTAAAGAAAGAATTTAGTGGAATGAACAAATTCACAAACCTTAAAAATCTGCCTTCCTTTTCAAAACAATAAAACCAGTTATCCATGTTCTATTAAAATATACATATATTTAGTAAGAGGCATTTTACTACAAGGTGCATCAGTTTTGAGTCTCTGTTTTCACTCTGGAGGGTTAAATGAAAGGTTGCCTGGCTTTGTTGGTCAGACTGTGGACCCCAATTAGATATGTAGCTGTCCAGTGGATCAGCGTCCCACTTCTTAGAGTTCCATTATGGAGTTACAAAGAGAATGACAGCACTTGGCAAATCCCAGGCCTAATCATAGCATAGAGAAGTGACTTTTGGAAGGTACATTACCAAGCAATTAGGACCCATTTAATAAATTACCCCTTATAGAACACTTTGAACCCTAGTGGTCTGAAGAGGTTAATGCACCTCCCACAACTGAGTGCTACTCACTTTCCAGGGGTAACTTCAAGGCCATGGTTAATCCAAACCTTCTTCTCATCAATGGCCTCTTACTCTTGAGTCATTTCTGTAGCCTGGCATCAGTAAGGCCACACACTTGCATTTCGCCTGTGCATTTCACACGCGTCATTTTCTTCCAGCTGAATCTATTGGGTGGAGTATTCACAAGGCCAAATGACTTTGTGCTGCATGTTAACTTCCTTTGGCTTTCATGCTTCTTATCTGGAGTCTTTCTGTTTTTCTTATTTATAGAGTCTTAACTTCTGGGTTTAGTTTAAATGTTACGTCTGATGTAATATAGTTTCCTCTAAAATTGTTGAGTAGCAACCACATTTTAAATGAATCCAATACACAAAATTAGGTTTCAGGATATTATTAAATTTGGAAAAAACCCACAGTAGATATGTATTTGTACACTGAAATCTTAACATGGTTAGATACTAAAAAACATTTAAAATGTAACTGTAAGGGAGAAAAACTTAGTTTGATGCTAGAATATAATTAGACTCATTGGATTTTAATTTTTAAAATAAATTCAACTTGAGTTTTGGGGTTGAAAATGCTGATGAAACACTGAGTACTTTTATGTAAAAAGATAGCCAAGGGATGGAATTGGAATAGCTAGAAATAGAAAATTCTTAATATATGTTCATAATGGCTGACTTTGCTTTAACATATCACTGGTTTGCTGAATGATATGCCTGTAAATCATGATCAAAATCACCATGCTTTCTAACACATTTATTGAATATTTACTCTATCGAAGGCTCTACTGAAAGCTACAGGACATGAATAAGCCATGACCTAAGACTTTAAGAAGCTGATGATTGTATTATAGAGCTCAGGTGCAGGTATGTGGAAAAAGAACCATAGTGAGTAGAAGATTATAATACACATCAAGATTGCGTGCGTCTGGGAGTGTCTAGGGAAGTCAAAGAATGAAGAGGAGTCTCTATTCAGAAAGGCCTGATGGAGAATGTGGAGTTTGCTCAAGCTTATGATAGGAAAGCTATCACAGGAAATGGCTAGAATAGATTTTGTAATCATACAGACAGTGTCTTGGTTCATCTTCAGAATCAGACCAATCTTTGAAACTAGTGGGTTTTAATCAAAGCTGGCTTTATAGGAGGAGTATAATGTATGCTCTACTCTTTAAAAATAGTTAGCATGAGTGCATGTGTGTGTTTGTATGATTGAGCCCATTTATAGTAAGGCTACACTTGTTAAAAATAAAGTACCCCTGTGGATTAACAAAAGAGCATGCAGAAGTGATCGCAGTTGAAAATGGAAAAATGAAATTCAATAAACTCTGTGTCAGCCTTTCAAAAAAATGAAATGCTCCAACGTTGAGAAGTAATTAAGATTGCCTATAGTTGTTATGTCTGTGAATGTATTTTGTAGGCTAAGTTTGGGAGGCAGCTTTTCAACATGAGAGCAAACATTTTTTGGAATATTCTACTTTGCTTTACCTTTATTGTTGTTTAGTTGCTAAGTTTTGTGTCTGACTCTTTTGTGACCCCATGGGCTGTAGTCCACCAGGCTCCTGTGTCCATAGGATTTCAAAGGCAAGAATACTTGAGTGGGTTGCCATTTCCTTCTCCAGGGGATCNTTGTTTAGTTGCTAAGTTTTGTGTCTGACTCTTTTGTGACCCCATGGGCTGTAGTCCACCAGGCTCCTGTGTCCATAGGATTTCAAAGGCAAGAATACTTGAGTGGGTTGCCATTTCCTTCTCCAAGGGATCTTCCTGACCCAGGGATCAAATCCTTGTCTCCTGCATTGGCAGGTGGCTTCCTTACCACTGAGCCACCAAAGAAACCCTTACATTGATTATATACAGAAAAAAGAAATAAAAGAAAACACATTTTCAGTCAAATACTGTAATATAATATAGAAAGCATTGACTGTTGTCAATCTGATAATTAGGATGCATTTTCAAGGTGTTTTTTTTAAAGCCCAATATAACTCTAAAATGACAGATATCCTTTTCCAGGATATTTAGTGATTCACTGAATGAGTCATACCTTTTGAAAAGTCTCTGTTCCTTTTATCATAATTTGGAAGTTTTCCATATTATAGACTGTTTTCTTACATGTGCATAAGAGACAAGCACTGTGTAAATCTAGGTTCCATATGAATCTATACTACTATTGTAACATGAGTTTATATGGTCTGAAATTCTCATATTTGCGCTGAATAACTTGATTCTTACCCAGATTTTTTAAAAGTTGTCCAGAGATGAGACACAGTCTCAACCATGTTATAATTGCAAAGGTTTTTGGAAAGACCTGAGGACTGTGTCGCACACTAGATGTGGTACACCATTGGGTATGACTTTCCTTGTTGTGTCTTGAAAGCTCTCTCTCCTTCCACAGCAGAGTTGCAAATGAGAAGTGAACTACCATATTTTGTGGTAAATAAACATTTGAAAAACCAGAACCCAGCTCTTAGGTATGTTGGTGAGATTATAATGTTTTCCATTCGTACCTAGAAGCACCTTAATTTGATCATTTACTCCATAAGCAAAGCATTACCGTGTACATTATTCTGTCTTGTTTTTGCATCTTGCATTATTCACACTAACACCAAAGCAGATTTATTAATACCAGCCTGCAAATGGCTTTATTCCTCATACTCTGAGAATTTACATCCTGGAATAAACAACACTTATAGAGCAATAAATGTAGCACAAGTGGAAAAATTCACATTGTCTGTTGTGTTTTTTCCTTCTGGCATTTTAAGTGCATTCAAATTATTGATCAGCAAAACTTACTGAATGACCACTGTGTTTGGGCACTGCATCCCAAGATACAGAACTCTAAGAGGTGTTCTTGTCTTCAAATAATGCAGAGACTAGCTGGAAACGGAAAACACATGGGAAACACCAGCAAGCGTAACAGTACTCTATAAGCACATAATAAATAGTATAGTGTAAGCTATTCATGGTGTAGACCCGAAAATGAAGAAAGTCTCTCAGTCATGTCCAACTCTTTGCAACCCCATGGACTATATAATCCATGGAATTCTCCAGGCCAAAATACTGGAGTGGGTGGCCAGCCGTTCCCTTTTCGAGGGAATCTTCCCAACACAGGGATCAAACCCAGGTCTCCCGCATTACAGGCAGATTCTTTACCAGCTGAGTCATCAGGGAAGCCTAAGAATACTGGAATGGGTAGCCTATCCCTTCTCCAGGAGATCTTCCCAACTGGGGAATTGAACTAGTGTCTCCTGCATTGCAGGTGGATTCTTTACCAGCTGAGCTACCAGGCGAAGCCCCTGGTGTAGAAATGCACTGTCCGATGTGCAACCAGGTGGGAGCTAATGGTAAAGAACCTGGCAGCCAATGCAGGAGATGTAAGAGACACAGGTTTGATCCGCAGGTTAGGAAGATCTCCTGGAACGGGAAATGGTAACCTGCTCCAGTATTCTTGCCTGGAAAATCCCATGGACCAAGGAGCTTGGCAGGCTACAGTCCCTGGGGTCACAAACAGTTGGACATGACTGGGTGACTAAGCACACACACAGCAGAGGATATAGGTCATGGAAGAAAAAGAGGAAAACTTTGAATGTAAAACTAGTTTGTGGGATATCCTTCCAATCTTATAAGGGGTGACAAGTTCTGAGTATTTAATCTACCAATAAACACAGATGCCAATTACTGAGTGCTTAGAATACAAAGTTTACATATATAAATTTTCATTTAAATGTCAGAACTGGCATATAATGCATATTTTATCATATTCATTTTCCAGAAGAAGAGGCTGAAGTTTGGGTTGGCTTAGTGAATGTCATAAAACCAGGAAAAAATTGACCTTAGTGTGTTTGACCTCAAATCTGTAGTAGAGGCAGATTACCAAGAAGTTTTACTCTTTTGGGTCCCACAGATATATGTATCCCTTCCATGGGATATGCTCAAGGGATGTGTTGCCATAGTCATGTGCTTTTGGAAAGTTTGCCAAATTAAGCTACTTTCACCATAATCAGTTATGACTGCTCCGTTCGCATTCTGACTTCCCTTCGGTCACACCCTCCTTCATGTGAGGTAGTTTTGGATCAACATTTTGGAGGATCTGGCTAACGAGAGAGTTCAGTTGACTATACACTTGGTTTAGGTTTATGGGGTTTTTATGTGATTCACAGTTGCTTTTATGTGTAGTTAGGGTTTTTCTCACATTCTCAGAGTAAGAATTGCTACCCTGAGTTCTCTTACTGTCCACTCCAGCAGTTGCTGCTGAGTCCATTCTTTGAAGTTTACAGCAGCACTCTCCAATGGAAGCATAAGCTGGATCACATCTATAATCTTAAATTTTATATAGTCAGTTTAATAAAAGAAAGCTAAGTGAAATTAATTTTTATCATATTTTATCTAATCCAATATATCTAAAATATTGTTTCAACATGTAATTAATATTTTTAAAATTATTCATGAGATATCTTACATTCCCTTTATCATACTATGTCTTCTAAATGCAGTGTATATTTTACAATTAAAGCACTTTCAATTCACAATAACCATATTTCTTTTAATTTATTTATCATTGAGGTCATGGGTTTATAATATTATAAAAATTTCATGTGTACATTATATTTCTACTTCTTTATACACTACAGCATGCTCATCACCAAAAATTCAGTTTCCATTCATTATCGTACAGATGATCTCCTTTACCCGTTTCACCCTCCTCACCCTCCCACTCCTTTCTCTCTGGTAACCACTACCCTGTTCTCTGTATCTAGGTGTTTACTCTTCTTTTACTTGGTTTGTTCATTTATTTTGATTTTTGTTTGTTTTTTTGCTTGCTTGTTTTTTATATTTTACATATAAGTGAAACCATATGATATGTGTCTTTCTCCTCCTGACTTATTTCACTTAGCGTAATACCCTCAAGTTTCATTCACATCATCACAACTGGTAAGAGTTCATTATTTTTTATGGCTGAGTAATACTTCTATATATATATGTGTGTGTATATAGCACATCTACTTTATCCATTCATCCACTGATGAGTACTTAGGTTGTTTCTATATCTTAGCTAACAATAACCTCATTTCAAATGCTCGAGAGCTATATGTATCTAGCGGTTGCAATCTCTGTGTGTTAGTCACTCAGTTGTGTCTGACTCTTTGCGACCCCATGGACTGTATGTAGCCTGCCAGGCTCCTTTGTCCATGGGATTCTCCATGCAAGACTACTGGAGTGGGTTGTCATTTCCTTCTCCAAAAAGGCTGATGAAAGTGTGTAGAATCAAGATGATAACCGTACTTAGCAGCACAGTTGCAATAAATCATCACTGAGATCTGAGGAAGTATTTTCTTCCTAGGAGTTCCTGCTTTTGGACTGAGTTAGCTTCAGACAGTGAGTCACCCCGGTGTCCTAAATCCATCAACAGGAACACAGATCTCTAGATGTGTAAAATCACAAGTGGAGAGTTCAATTCTCATTGAAATCTAGTCAAAATGAAATATACTACTTGATTAAGCAGCTTCTGCAATTATAAAATAAGGCACATTCATTTTTCTTTTTGATGTGAATCATGCAAAATCATGGTCTTCCCTGGTGACTCAGATGGTAAAGAATCTCCCTGCAATTCAGGAGACCCAGGTTCAGTCTTTGGGTCAGGAATATCTTCTGGAGAAGGGAATGGAAACCCACTTCAGTATTCTTGCCTGGAGAATTTCATGGACAGAGAAGCTTTGTGGTCTATAGTCCATGGGGTCACAGAGTCAGATAACTGAGTGATTAACACTCTCACTTTCATGCAAAACAGCATTTAAGAATTCCCATGTTTTTAGACACAAGTCAGTAATAGGACTCTGAGCAATGAGTATGACCATGTGGTCTCACCTGTTTTTGCATCCTAATGTGTAGGATTTTGTTTTAGCTCATTTTTGACATGATGAAGTCTAGTGACCCCAAAGGATGAAACATGTCAAAACTGCCATTGACAGAGCAAAATGAACTAAAGTTTTCCTAAACTGCTACTAATAAAAAACAATATCTGATAATCATACTATATGAAAGAAAGAACTTTCTTGCTTTTCAATTAAAAAAAGAAGTATGCAGCCCAAAAGTAGTATCTTAGAGATGTCAGACAGTTAATGAATAGAACCATTATGTAATTTTTCTGAGTTTTGTGATGTTTGTGGTACTTAGTGGCCTTCAGTCTTTGTAATTTGTCATAATTTATCTCTTATCCTATGGAAAGATTCATTTTGAGGACCTAAGATAGCATTGGCAATTTTTTCTTGCATATATTAATAGCTTCCCAAATTGTATATGTATCAGGTGTTATAAGANTTTGTGATGTTTGTGGTACTTAGTGGCCTTCAGTCTTTGTAATTTGTCATAATATATATCTTATCCTATGGAAAGATTCATTTTGAGGACCTAAGATAGCACTGGCAATTTTTTCTTGCATATATTAATAGCTTCCCAAATTGTATATGTATCAGGTGTTATAAGATGTGAAGTTATCCTTGAACTGTACTGCATAGCTTCACAGGCATTCTTGTGGGTTCTGGGGAAGCATGCACAGACAATGTAAAGTCACAAAACCTTAAAGAATTCGTTATTGGTTCTTGTAACTTCCCTTTGAGAAACAGTGGGTCAGTGAGCTCTCCATTATGCAGCTAGAAAAAGTAGAGCCCAGATGGATACTACATCGGGTATCCCAAATTCCACATGAGGCTGATGATCATGTTCACCTCATCACTGTTAGATAGTTAGAATAGGAAACAGGAGTCCAGAATGGCGGTGGCGAAAAGATAAGGAAGAAAAAAGATGGGAAAATAGAACAAAGGAAAGTCCGAGGACCAGAGTGAGACCTCAGAACAAACAGCACTCCTGGCTAGCCCAATTTACACAGGGCAGGCCCAGGGGGAGGAAAAGACAGATAAAAAGAGGAGCCAAAGGGTTCTCTCTCTACCTGCCCCCAGTGCTGGTGTGCTCCCCCACTCTCTTCTTTGCNCCGAGGACCAGAGTGAGACCTCAGAACAAACAGCACTCCTGGCTAGCCCAATTTACACAGGGCAGGCCCAGGGGGAGGAAAAGACAGATAAAAAGAGGAGCCAAAGGGTTCTTTCTCTACCTGCCCCCAGTGCTGGTGCGCTCCCCCACTCTCTTCTTTGCGCATCTTTGAGTCGGCATGCCCTCACGCCTGGAGGATGAATTTTCCTGCTATTTTCTAAATAAAATAGAGCTGTAACATGGAGGTGTAACACTGATTTGTCTAAGAACTATAATACGGTCTGTTCGAGACCTGAGAGCTATCACACGGTCTAAGACCCAAGAGCTGTGATGCGCCAAGGGCTTTAATGTCCATCACTCCAAATCTTTGTTGTGATGAGACAGAACAGAGAAGCATACACTCGCCTGACATGACGAAGAGATTAGACTGCCTCCAACAATATAGCAACGCAGGGACAAGATGGTGACTAACAAGAAAGACACACGTACATACAGACAGACTGAGTGAAGGAGGGTGGGAAGAGGTGAAGAGGTGAAGGAAATAAATGAACTTTATTAAGGGCCTGACTCTATAAAAAATAAAGAAGAACCTACGATGCATTCCATTCTTACTGCCTGATTTTATGACTTTGTCAGACCTGTCTGGGCTGCTCATGATCCAACAAGTAATGAGGGTAAAGAAAGAAGGCTCTGGAGTCACTCTCTAATTTCAGATAGATCATGAAAACAAAAATTTACCCATTATATCCAATGACACTGTAAATATTTTCCTTGAGAGTACAAATACTTCCTAATTTGATCCAGGTTTGTAAAGCAGTTCTTTTTTTTAACTCATTTAAGAAATCATCTTAACTTAGATTTAGAAATGTGCATCTTGCTGGTCATTACTATGTGAAACAATAGTTTGACTCATGTTTCTTGAATCTTTTTCATATGTATTGCTGAATTTAACATTGAACACTCACAAGATACAAAATGATTATTTAAGACTCCCAACTAGATTTCTTAGGAATCTGGAATACATGCCTTTCAGGGACAGCTCATGATTATTTTCATATGCAGGGTCACACTATTTTTTGTGACTTTTACATCCAGAGACTGATCGGACTAACTGCTCAGTGTTATCTTCAGTATGAAGGACCTCACGACAAACACCGTGAGTGGATGTTCCTAATCCTGAAAGAATATCTTCCATGTGGTTTTATTCTGTATCTATACAAAGTAGATATGAAATATATCACCCTCTGCCCATTCTCTGCTTCTTAATGTGGCTTTCTTTGGAACACATCCTAAAATTGCATTTCCCGTATCGTGGGCGAGGTGCTTTCAAATATTGTTTGATGTCCTCATTACATCAAGTATCATCAAAGGCTCTCAGATCATGCTACTCTTTGAAACAGTAGAGAGAATTGGGCTCCACAATGCAAACCATTTTGAATGACTGAACTTACAAACAGGTAAGAAGTGTTTAAATATGAGAAATTTGCAATCCATGGATGCTTGGATCTGTAATAGGCAAGAATCTTTGTATTCTATTATAAATTAATCACTAAAAGAATGTTGCCTGTAAATTTAAATTAGACATAATGGCCCATCTCTGGGAATATTGCCTCCCAGGTAATAAGCGTTAAGCTAAAAAAACCATTGTTTAGCTCACAGGAAACAGCTTGACCAGGCCTACATGTGAATGATAGAAGGAAGGAAGAAACTGACACACCCCCTCCTGAGTCTGGCTGGAACCAGGTCTTTACCCTCTCTGCTTTTAGCATAAAATAAGCATGAATTCTAACTTGGAGAAGATAGTTCTTTGGGACACTTAATTCACCATCTTCTCAGTCCGCTGGCTTTCTAGATAAAGATGGCTTTCTAGATAAAGATGGCTTTCTAGATAAAGATATTATTCTTTGCTCCAACAACTCTTTTCTCAGTTTATCCGCCTGTTGTGCCCTGAGCAGATAAGCTTGAACTTAGTAACAGATCCAGTCATTTTTGTTTCTTTGTAAGCGTCTGTTGCCTTCACTGTGAGGAGTCTATCCTATGTGGAGTGACGATACGACACAGACAGGAGATTGCGGCCCCTGATGACTTCAGGTGTAATAAATATCCTCCAAAAATAGTCACGCAGCCAGGCCAAAATATTAACCTTGAAATCAGTGTTATATATTTTCATAGCAGAGTGTATTTCTGACATTGCAATGGAATTTAAAGAGGAAAATAATTTTCAAAAACCTCCCTGGTGGCGCTAGTGGTAAAGAACCCGCTTGCCAATGCAGGAGAGGTAAGAGACAGGAGTTCTATCCTTGGGAGTTGGGAAGATCTCCTGGAGAGAAGGCATGGCAACCCACTTCCTTATCCTTGCCTAGAGAACCCATGGACAGAGAAGCCTGGTGGGTTACAGTCCATGGGGTCACAAAGAGTTGTACACGACGAAAGCAACTTAGCACAGCATGGCACAAATAAACTGATTACAAAGCAGAAATAGAAAACAAACTTATGGTTACCAAGGGGGAGCCGGAGGGGATAAACCGGGAGATTGGGGTTCACATGTGCTAAGAACCTATTATATAGCACAGAGACTTCTATTCCACACTCTGTAATGACCCATATGGGAAAAGGATCTAAAAAAAGAGTGGTTATATGTATAAAACTGATTCACTTTGCTGTACAGCAGAAACTAACACAATATTGTCAATCAACTATACTCCAATAAAAATTAATTGAAAAAAATCCTGTTGTACAAGCACAGTTTCTGGTAGAGTTCTTTTTGCTAACTTAGGGGCACCTCCACAAAATTATAATGAGTTTCATCAATTTGAACTCTCTGCGTGGAAAAGTTTAATCCAGACATTCAAATGCCTTGATATCCAGGAGCATTATCCTGTAATAATTATTAATGATACTTGCAGTGCAAGAATTTGGGCTGTATGTAGATCTAGAGCAGTGAAAGTTATCCAAAAGTCCAATTTCAAGTGAAGTCATCCAAGACATCACTACTGTGGTATAGTTAGCTTCTTAAAATCATTTGTTGCCAAGGAAGATCCTGAGAAATTATATTCCAGTAACTTTTGTTTACTGACATCTGAAAGTGCTGGCATTGGAGAGTAATATGGATAGTTAAAAATTATGAGTACCTAGTTTTTTGTAAAGATTTCAAATCATCGTGTTTCAACCCCAATACTTGTTGGAGGTTTGAACACTAGCTAAAAAGAATCATTTATTACTTATTTATATAAATGCTCTATGTGGAAATGTAAATATTTTCCATTTTTCACTGTCAATTTTGTACCAAGAATGGAAATTTTAAATACGTTCAGCTAGAAAGGATTACACTTTGTTACATGACAGCACACTATGGATTATTCACTGATCAGGGCTCTCTGCCCTGGTAGTGCCTGATTCCCTTCTGTTCTGTGTGCCCCAGCACTGCTCATTGCAACCCTGGCTTAGAGGTGTGGCTCTTCCCCATTTCTGAGAGTTTTACAGGTAGTAGTATAATTATTGTACTTAATAGTTATTTATTTAATGCATAAAAGGGAGAGAGAGTCTTAAAAAGACCCATTGATTAGTATATATGATCATATTAACGACATAAACCATTCTTAAGAATATGCTAAATTAGTTTGTAAGTTTCCTGCCAGTTTTAGCTCCTGTTCAGTTCTCATGATTGTGTCTCCACCCTCCACCCTCAGTAGAAACTGAGGCCATGCCGGCATAATAACCAGTAAATGGTTCTATGTATAAGGAAGAAATAAATGAATTTGTTAGCACATGACTTCTTGGCATGTTGCTAAACTTTCATTTTCATTTCTTGTCAAAATTGCCAAATAATCAGTTCAAATTCTCTTAATTTTGACTTGACTGTCTAACAATTATGAGCATCTTTTGTGATCTGTGTATTGAAATATTAAAAAAATAAGCAATACTAGCTACTTCCAAGTTAACAATCTTGTGTTTGCCTCTTATTTGTGATTGATGCTACCAGAGCTTAAACCAGACTCCCCTTTCTTGAAACTAGTTTACTGGTCTTTATTTTCTGTTTTGAAGAGAAGGGATTTAAGTGTAATCGGTTTGTTTGGACTTTAGAAAGAATTGATCCTATCAGCCTTGGGGGTCATTTGCTTCTGAACTCCAGGCATCAAATAAAGGTGGGCCTCTGGATCAGATGATTTCAAGTTGTGGCTGGGGACTCCCAGGAAGTAATCCATTTTTGCAAACTGGTGAGCATAAAACAATAATAGTTTGGGACCAAAATTCATAGTTTATTTTAAAAGGGCAGAATTCTGAAGACTTGATTTTAACTTAAAACATTTCTTTAATGATTTGTTCATTGTTAATGCTCAGAAAATATTAACCATTAGTCAATCCTTCTTCTTCTTTACTCATCTTTTAGAATGATTTTGCTTGTTATGACTCAGATAGGAATTACTTTCCCATGAACAAGTTATTATAGATTAATCTAAATGAAATCTTATTCTATTTAAATTTTTTCCATCTAAGATCTTCCACTGGGTTTGTAGTTCTTTCTATTTTGGTGCTCACAGCTATTTACTTTCTCCATGAGAGAATTAATTTGGACATTTAATTTAGCACTGGTCCCAACCCTATTCCTACAGAACCCCACTGTCCCCGATTTAATGATGCTTTACTAATAGTTGCTTATTATTTATAGTTCATCAGTCAAACTGAGAATAATCCTAATGTGACAGAATCTTACCAATGTCTCTATTCACTTTTGTTTCCAACAGAAATCCTGGAAAATTGAAGAAGCTGCTTATAGCAATATATTAAATAGTCTTCATGGTGTGTTTTGGAGAGAAAATGGCATACTTGTGCCATTTTTATTTGCTTAGGATAAAATTTTGCTGCTTGTAATGAAGTCCTGAAAATAAGTCCTCATCTGATAGAAAGAAGGGGGGAGGATTGCAATATCTCATTTTGGAGAGCCTGGCCTATCTTCAGGGACTTTCCTGGTGGCTCAGATGGTAAAGCGTTTGTCTACAATGCGGGAGACCTGGCTTCAATCCCTGGGTTGGGAAGATCCACTGGAGAAGGAAATGGCAATCCACTCCAGTGCTATTGCCTGGAAAATCCCATGGACAGAGGAGCCTGATAGGTTACAGTCCGTAGGGTTGCAAAGAGTTGGACACGGGCTTCCCTGGTGGTTCCAGTGGTAAAGAATCTGCCCTACAATGTGGGAGACCCAGGTTTGATCCCTGGGTCAGGGTCCATCTTCTTTACCTTTTCTTGCCTTAGTCATCTAAAGACCAACTTCCTTTTCACCTAAGTTTTCAAAAACTGGGGGTGAAACAGTAATTCAACTGTATGACATAGTGAGAATAACATGAAATAATAGATATAAATACGTTTGGATAATTGAAATCACTTACATGCAATATTTTAACAGGAAGATGACTTTGATAATCCACTCTTTGGAGGATATACATTTTAGGAAGCACTTATAGGTACTTAGTATTTTGCCTGCTTTTTGTGATATTAATGGCATGTATGTACAATGAAGTATGTGGCATGTGCATATTTCATTTGTAAAATAAGAATATCCTGAGGAAATATTTTATTGTACAATGTATTTCTTTTAATATTATATTTTACGCTTCAGAGTGCAAAGCTCCAAGTCTTAGAGGGAGTTTCTATAGCAAAGGTAGGACATGACTGAGCAACTGACACAATAGCGGCAGGCTCATCCAGGAAGAAGCCTCAGGCATCCGTTTAGGCTCTGTAGGAACCGCTCCCTTAGTGACTCTCTGGCCCTTTAGTGTTTTCAATTTTCCGTCCTCCTCCTCTAACTCAATTGCCATGACCTTGCAATAAATAAGGGCTTTTTCTATGTTGAAAACGTGTTGACTTGATTCTCCTATTTGTAACATTTAAAATTTTAACTATATAATCTGAAACCACTGTTACTCATTCTCTTCTGCAATCTTTTATCTGGTTTCTAGTATTCACCATTCTTAAGAAACAACTCTTGTGCACATCTCCTAAAACCTCTGTGGGTGAAGTGTATGGAGGTAAGTATATGAAGCTGAGCTTTTGAGAAGCTGCCAGGAATGGTATGTTCATTAAGACTGGGCTGAGAGTACTGAGAGTCACTGCCTCAGTGCTTCTGGGTGGAGCAAGGGTCGTCTATTAAGATGATAGGCGCAGCTGCTTGAAAAGAACCTAGACGCCACAAAACCTCCAGCGCCTGGAATTCTTTTAAGCAAGTACAGTTTATAGATTCATATATTCATGTACAGAAGACAATTAAGACCTTGAGTTGAGATATAAATTTCCTGATTCCATAGTCAACAATTCTCTATTAAGTTCTAATATCAATTGGAGGAGCTATAGATAAACTATTTCCCTTGTAAGTTCTAAGATCAAGTTCAAGAATGGGAAGTCATGACTCCAAGAGAAAAAGGGAGGAAATTACAGTGACCCTAGGCTACATGAATTTACACTGCCACTGTCTTCCTATGCTTAGTGTAGTAAAGGTAATTCCTTATCCCCTCTCTTTGTGTGAATGAGAGAAATACCAAGTACAAGCTTTAAATTACTCAACAACATGAAATAACAATTCACTATACCACCTTTGCAACAAAAAAAAGCAGGTTCTTTTGAGATTCTTGAGAAAAATAAGAAAGGGATTGAGAGAATGCAAATCTTTATTAAAATAAAGGAATGAAATAAATTCTCAGTACTATGGATCCTTATATAAAATACTGTAACATCAACGTTAAAGGGTAACAAAGATGGTTAAAGAAACAGGAAAGTTTTACATATAGTGAAATTGGCCAAGAAAGACAGAGACATAAAAAGTAGCTTGATGGAAATCGTTAGCTTTTGGAAGGCTCTAGTGAAATTTGCCAACTAATAGGAGAATAGGAGGTCACACTGTGAAATTAATAACCAGTAAATTTAGAACAAATAAAACAGAAATGCTTTTGCACAGCATTTAAGCAGCTTGTGGCACTGACGACCGCAGGAGGTCAGAGAGTTAAATGCTGTCGAACTGGAATTAAAAAGAGCAGAGTAACATTGTCATTCTTACCATCGTCATTTGCAGTTGGACGATGATTCGGGTGACTTTACCCTTTGCTTTAGAATTTAATTATGATCACACTTTGTGAAGAGCTAATAAGGATGTAAGACAAACAGCAAGAGTGAAAGTAGATAAGGGCCCCTCTCTATGAGCCTACTGACATATTGAACATAAGACAAGTATTAGATGATACCAACAACTGCTGAGTTTCAAAATTATGCAGGTATGTTGGTAGTTCAAACCTTGAGAAGTTTTCATTTAAACTTCCCATCTTCAGGTAGGACAACATGCAATAATGCTTGGGAAATTAGAATTCCTTTTAATTTATAGAAGCTACTTGAAGAAAGAATTTTTTTTTTATCATCCCACTCCCCCTAAATACAAAATTTAGTAAACTGTTGTCTTCTCCTGGATCTGTTAGCCCCAGATGGCACCCCACGAACAAAATCTTTTGGCAAATACTGATGTGATGATGATGCTGTTATTGGTCCATGGTCCATTGTTTTGCATATCACAGGAGCAACAGCATCTTATATGGACAAAAGATGTTCCACCTAAGATCATTAGTGCATCAAGCATCGTAGCAGCCAAGCCCTAGTCTCAGTTCTAAAAATGAGTCATTTTACAACAGTCTTAAATGTGACTTTTAGTTTTATTGCTAACCATAATCAATGCCTGGCCATTGATTACCACCAATCTTTTCATGCACAGAAGGAGACATAGGTGCCCAACCCCCTTACTTCTCCATCCCTAGCATATTATTGTCAGGTTGAGTTAATGTTCAACTAGGAATTACTTGGTGTGATGGGGAAGTAAAAAGATAGGGACATTTAATTTTTCATTTATCTTTTCCTTGCCATAATTAGCAAAGGTGTAAATATTAATACCTTTGATCTAGATGTAAGTTGAAGCTATCATTCATAAACTCATTGCCACAAAGGCCACATTCTTCAAAAACAATGACACCCGACCAGTTCACTCAGCATCTTCATTTGTTCATATTTTGGCTGCTAAGCATTATGCTTTTCTGTTATTGTAATATAAAGAATCGAGCTCCATCAGTTTGTATTATTTTTCACTAACTTCAGAATTGTTAGGTTGAAATTGAACAATGTATTTTTTGGTTATTCTCACTCTCTTTTTCTCCCTTTTAAAATGTAGTTGGCTTTTTCCCCCCTCCCCTAAATAAATAACTTTTTATTTCAGTATTTTCATTGTAATCATGGTTATAATTGACAGCTTTAGGATACCAGGGGGCACAGTTGAGATCTCTTTTTCTTTTCAAACACCCTTCTCAACCCACAGCAAGGGCTGTTATCCTTTGTTTCTTTGCTGTCTGAGAAGAGGCAGAAGATCAGAGAGAGTTCCTGGCGGTGGTAGAATATTACATTCCATTGTAACTAGTGGTTTACATAGACTGTGCAACCAAATAGTCCATAAATACAATTGAAAATGACTTTTCCTTTTCCTTTGCAAATCCAGCGTTTTCATAAATCTGAAGGAAAATTTGTGGTTTTGAAAACCTGAGATATTTGTATCCACTTTTTAATTGTTGATATGATGATGTCAGACCACCATGCTGGATATTTTTAGTACCTATCCCCATGACTGATGGTGTGTGTAGAAATCAGAAGTAAGGGTATCACTCCTGGCAGAACTGGAGTGAATTAGAAATTCTGTTTTCAAGACATTTTAAAATATTCACTTTTCAACCTCCTTTTAAAGCGACTTCTTGCTGTATTTTGCAAGGGTGGGGATTTCATGCATGATGCCTACACATGTGTACATAATACTCTCTACCTTTTGTCTTTAATATTCCTTGGTTTTTAATTATTAAAGATAAGTATTTGAATTATAAATATTCTAGTTATACAGGAATAGGCAAAGCAGGCATATACCCTCAGGCAAAATTCTTCCATTATCCATAATCCTTCTGCCTCCTGCCTCCATTTCTCTGCTTCCTATCTTTATGTTGCCTCAAAAAAACACAGAGATATTCTTTTAAACTAACCTTCTCCTCCCCACTTAAACCATAGAAATCCCTTCTCAATATGTATAGAGGCCCCTTCCTTGAAGTGGGATGTCATACTTGTCCTAAATATAATAAAGTGCTATCTTCAAGGCATTTCTGCATCCCAAACACTCTGCAGAAACCTGCCGAGCCCTCCCATCTAACCAGTCTGAATGTCACAAATCATAGCCCAGAAACTGCTTTATAGTGAATCATTAACATTGTCAGGAATGACTTGGCAGAGGAAAAAAAAAGCTTTCCATTATTGAACTAGGGAGAATATACAAATGACAGCATTGTCATCCCCTTCCTATTGTTTTATAAAGCTCAGAACTGATTAGGAAGAGTTTATTACAGAGGAACGAACACACACAGAGCTCGCATTATGTTAGGTGTTTTCGTACTTTTCTCCTTACATTTTTAGAGCTTCGTCATTTATTCTAAATGTTTTGTTTTTAACATTCTGCTTGCAGTGCCGAGTGAAATTTTATAGGATGAATATACCCAATGTATGGTGTGTGTGTGTGGCCGTTCAGTTGTGTCTGACTCTTTGCAGCCCCACGGACTGTAGCCTACCAGGCTCTTCTGTCCATGGTATTTTCCAGGCAAGAGTACTGGAGCTGGTTGCCATTTCATACTCCAGGGGATCTTCCTGACCTGGGGCCTGAACCCACATCTTTTGAGTCTCTTGGATTGGCACACAGATATTTTACCATTAGCACCACCTGGGAATAAAGGTGTTAAAATGGGGATATAGATGTATGCAAAATAGCTGACCTGAATATTTGTAGGTGAAAATCCATTTTGGGAGCTGCTTGTCTAGGATCTCTGTCCTCCACGTTCTTTTGCTCAGCAGGGATGACTAAAAAGGACAGGATGCTGCACCAAGAATGAGTGAGAATGAGTTTGGATGAGTGTTCTGTCTTCTCTGAGCTTACAGCCTCCAGCATTGGAACAGTTAATCGACAGTTGATTCCCTACTATTCCTTTGTCTACTTTACCTTATATTGATGTATATAGTGGATATGGTGGTGCACAACCAGATTCCCACTGGTATAAACGTACTCCTTCCCCAGGGGCCATGGCTTTCCTTGCCGTTGTCTTACGGTTGAGTGCTCCTCCAAGAATTGCCCTGGCCAAAGGGAACTATCTTTCCCAAAGTTGTATTTCCCTTCCCAAGGTCTAGCCTGAAACCCATGACTAAACCATGGTTCAGTTGAAGATATTTCTGATGGACCATCCTGAGCTCAGAACTCCTCACGGGATTGGCTGAGGTCTCAGTTGTGATTGAGCTGCAATTAACATTGTTCTCTGACAAATCCTTCCTCACACATATCATATCCAAGAGGAATCGCCAACGAACCATTTGTATCCAGATCTCAAGCTCAGAGTCTGTTTTATAGGAAACTCAACCTTTGATAGTTATAGTGGTGATGGTTCTAGAGGGTAGGCTCTGAAATGAGACTGTGGAGTTGAATTATCTACTTGCTGGCTGGCTGGTGATTAAGGACACCATTGCCCCTTCTCTCAGAATCTAACCTCAACACCCCTCCTGGTTACCAAAACAATATCAAGGATTAAAATAAAGCAGGGGTGCAATTGTTAATACTTTCTCTGATCTTTAATTGTGATGGGATATCAGCAGAAGAGAATGCACTGCAAAGTATAATACTGCAGATGTTTGAGAGTTTAGGGGTAAATAGTAATTAAAAGACTATAGAATTACAGAGCTGTTGCTGCAGCTATCCAGGCACTGAAAAAGACATTAAAGATTGAAGATGATTAATCACCAAATTAAGGTAAAGTTATAAGGCCCCCTTGGCAGCGTATAAAGAGATGCTCATCTCCTGTAGCTAGAAAGTAAAATGTCTAAGGATCTGACTTAAAACTTACTAGTGAAAGTAGATTATCTTCAGAGAAGGTTGAAATTTTTATTCCAAGTGATCTTTGACAAGATTTGGGCCCGGGCTGGGTCACTGGGCTAATAAGCTTCAAAGTCTTGAATCTCTAGATGGCTCAAATGGTAAAGAATCTGCCTGCAGTGCGAGAGACATAGGTTCTATCCCTGGTTTGGGAAGATACCCTGGAGAAGGGAATGGCTACCCACTCCAATATTCTTGCATGGAGAGTTCTGTGGACAGCAGAGCCTGGTGGGATACAGTCCATGGGGTCGCAAAGAGTTGGATATGACTAAGTGACTAATACTTTTTTCCTTTTTCCTTTCACTCTGTCAGAGGCTCTAAGGGAAGGAGCAAATATACTACTTTAAAATTTAAAGAAAGTGATAGCCCACACCAAATGAAGCAGAAAGTACCATGGTGCTGGTAAAAGAAGGGATCTCTGGGACCTGCCCCCACCCTCCAGAGAAGTGGGAATCCTATAGTTTGGATTTACATNTATATATTACATCTTTTACTAAGATGTATTGTGAGTATCTTTTTGTGAGCCCCATGAAAACTGTTTCAGAACGCCAAGGGCAACAACTAGCAAATATCTGAGGATTTGGTGCTGGTTGGACCTGAGGAAGCTTGGTGCTTCTGGGGTATTTAGATGGAGCACCTTGACTCCATATTAATTTCAGTGACTCAGTATTGACGTGAAAGAAAAAAACAGCTTAAGCTAATAATAAATAGACTTTAAGGGGGTTGCTTAAACTCCCCTAATGATAAATCTGTTCCCCTGCCACTATATTAAATTCTTCCATTAGGTATATATATATATTATAGGGTTACTTTCATTGGTTCATTTGACATCTTTTTTGAGTTCCTGCACCCCACTGCAGCACTCTTGCCTGGAAAATCCCATGGACGGAGGAGCCTGATGGGCTGCAGTCCATGGGGTCGCAAAGAGTTGGACACGACTGAGAGACTTCACTTTCACTTTTCACTTTCCTGCGTTGGAGAAGGAAATGGCAACCCACTCCAGTGTTCTTGCCTGGAGAATCCCAGGGACAGTGGAGCCTGGTGGGCTGCCGTCTATGGGGTCACACAGAGTCAGACACGACTGAAGTGATTTAGCAGCAGCAGCAGCTATATATCAACAAAATGATAGGCTTAAGCTTACAAAGATGAGAGACAAGGCTTCTTAGTCTCAAGGAGTTTGTGTTATAGAAAGGTGAGAAAGAAATAGCACTGCTTGGTACATGCAATGGCAGAAGCGTANTTTGGGGTCACACAGAGTTGGATACGACTGAAGTGACTTAGCAGCAGCAGCAGCAGCAGAGACCAGGTGGTGGCATTTTATTATTAGCAGCAAGGAATGCACAATTTTCATAATGAGTGGCAGGGTTGGAATAATAGCCAGGGAGAACTCACCCACAGAGAGCTATAGAGATGGTTGACAGAACCTGGATCACTAAGAGCAAGACAGAAGGGGAGTTGACAAGGGCATTAATAAATCTATAAAAGCAAATGAATTCAGGGATGGATGATCATAAAGCTGAAAACAACTCACCTAATAATAAGGCATGATTACTTTTCTTTTCTAGTTTCTGTACCTGAGTCAGCTTATAGACCCAAAATTCTTGACAGAGGACCCCACCACTCATAAACAGTACATATAGTTCTCTCAGTCTTTTCCAAAGGGGACTTCTGACTCATTTACTTGGGTAGCTGTTCACTGAGGAAGGGGAATACCCAAATATTTTTAGGGCTGGTAACATACATACAAATACCATACTGGACTAGTGAGAAGTGCTAGAGTAAGAATATATATGGACTCGTTGACAGTGGAAATATGCTTGGATGTTTGGTTAAGATCCTGGAAAGAGAAAGATTGGAAAGGTGGATTCAGTAAGTTTTGGGGAAGAGGCATTTATATGCACATCTGCATATGGTCACAGAGTGTGAAAACCTTTGTATCACACGCTGATACTCATCAGAGAGCATCACGATGGAAGACGCACCGAATGACCAAATAGGTGGAATAATGAGCAAGGGGACATCAGTTAGCCTCGGTCATTAACTGCCCAAGTGTTGGCACAATGTACATAGGAACAGAATAACCATGGTGATCAGGATGGGAGCTATGCGTGAGCCCAGGAACTTGAAATCTCACTCACCAAGGCGATATAGCAACAACTACTGCCAAATGTGAAATCTGCAAGCAGCAGAGACCAATATTAAGACCTCACTGTAGCACCATTTCTTGAGAGGAACACCAGCCACTTGTCAGCAAATTGATTGCAATGGATTCCTTTGACCCTAGAAGGGCAACAATTTATCTTGATTAGAATAAATAATGTTCCAGATTTGGATATGCCCTTTTTTCAGTCCACAGAGCGTGTATTGGTTTTCTAAGCTGCACTGTGACTTACCATAAATTTAGTGGCTTAAAATAACATACATTTATGCTTTTATACTTTCTGTAGGTAAGAAGTCTGCACGTAGATTAATAACTGGGCTTTCTGCTTCAATGTGCTACTAGGTTGCACTGCAAATGTAGACCAGGGCTCTGATCTCATTAGTGGCTTGACTCAGTTCAGTCACTCAGTCGTGTCTGACTCTGTGCGACCCCATGGACTGCAGCACTCCAGGCTTCCTTGTTCATTACCAGCTCCCGGAGCTTCCTCAAACTCATGTCCATAGAGTCAGTGATGCTATCCAACCTTCTCATCCTCTGTTGTCCCCTTCTTCTCCTGCCTTCAGTCTTGCTCAGCATCAGGGTCTTTTCCAATGAGTCAGTTCTTTGCATCAGGTGGCCAAAGTGTTGGAGTTTCAGCTTTAGCATCAGTCCTTCCAATGAATATTCAGGACTGATTTTCTTTAGGATTGACTGGTTTGATCCTCTTGTAGTCCAAGGGACTCTCAATTCTCCAACATCACAATTCAAAAGCATCAATTCTTCAGCACTCAGCTTTCTTTGCAGTCCAGCTCTCACATCCATACATAACTACTGGAAAAACCATAGCTTTGACTAGAAGGACCTTTGTCAGCAAAGTAATGTCTGCTTTTTAATATGCTGTCTAGGATGATCATAGCTTTTCTTCCAAGGAGCAAGTAAGTATCTTTTAATTTCATGGCTGCAGTCACCATCTGCAGTGATTTTAGAGCCCCCCCCCACTCCTCAAATAAAGCCTTTCACTGTTTCCATTGTTTCCCTATCTATTGGCCATGAAGTGACTGGACCAGATGCTATCATCTTAGTTTTGTGAATGCTGAGTTTTAAGCAGCTTTTTCACTCTCCTCTTTCGCTTTAATCAAGAGGCTCCTCAGTTCCTCTTCACTTTCTGCCCATAAGGGTGGTATCATCTGCATATCTGAGGTTATTGATATTTCTCCTGGCAATCTTGATTCCAGCTTGTGCTTCATCCAGCCCTTATTTACAGTCAGTGCCACTATCTGAAAGCCTAGAGGATATCCAATATTCTGACACAGGATTTCACACCACACTGCATCAGACTGTGCTTGTATGCAGTGGACACAAAGTCATGGGGTTTACTGGTGCTATCACACATACACACTACTCAGAATCTGCTGGCTAGTAAAGCAATGAAACAGCTTTTTGAAGATATGTCTAAGACATCAGCTTGGAGATGATATTCAGATGGTATGGATTTCCATCTTCCATGATTCAGTATACAACCTAATCAATGAAAATTTTATGATGCTATGTACCAAAAAGATGGAATATATAGGCCTGGAAACAAAAGGTAGAAGCAGGAATGGACTTTTTGAAACATCCGTCCCAGTGATCCACAGGAATCTGTCCCCACAACTCTGTAAGTCTTGAGGTGCTAGTTTGCAAAAGAGAAACCATTTACCAGGTTACACAGTAAGAGCACCACTAAACTTTAAACTATAACTACCGCCCGGTCACTTCACAGTCACTCATACCCCCTGTGCCAGGAGAACAACAGATGAAAAAGGAGTCACTATCCTGGCAGGGCCAACTGACTCTGATCATGAGAAGGGGGTTGGAGCTGCTATTAAACAAGAGGGATAGGAAAACTACATTTAACTCCCCTTTTGATACTCTCCTGTTCAAAGTGAAAATGAAGTGAAAGTGAAAGTTGCTCAGTCATGGCCAACTCTGTGTAACCCCATGGACTGTAGCCTGCCAGGCTCCTCTGTCCATGGAATTTTTCAGGTAAGAATATTGGGGTGGGTTGCCATTTCCTTCTCCAGAGGATCTTCCCAAACCAGGGACTGAACCCAGGTCTCCTGCATTGCAGGCAGATTCTTTACTGCCTGAGCCACCAGGGAAGCCCCTCCTGCCCAATGTTGATGATAAATGGACGGGTGTACCAGCCGCCTTCTGAGAAGGATATAGTGAGAAGGGCTTCAAAGATGGGGATTTCCAGAGGAAACAAAACAGTGACTTGAAAAGATATCGCCACCTCATGTTCATAGCAGCATTTCTTTTTTTTTTTTTTTTTAACAATACCCAAGACATGGAAGAAAAGTTATGACCAAACTAGACAGCATATTAAAAAAGCAGAGGCATTACTTTGTCAACAAAGGTCCGTCTAGTCAAGGCTATGGTTTTTCCTGTGGTCATGTATGGATGTGAGAGTTGGACTGTGAAGAAGGCTGAGTGCCAACGAATTGATGCTTTTGAACTGTGGTGTTGGAGAAGACTCTTGAGAGTCCGTTGGACTGCAAGGAGATCCAACCAGTCCATTCTGAAGGAGATTAGCCTTGGGATTTCTTTGGAAGGAATGATGCTAAAGCTGAAACTCCAGTACTTTGGCCACATCATGTGAAGAGTTGACTCATTGGAAAAGACTCTGCTGCTGGGAGGGATTGGGGGCAGGAGGAGAAGGGGATGACAGAGGATGATATGGCTGGATGGCATCACTCAATGGATGTGAGTCTGAGTGAACTCTGGGAGTTGGTGATGGACAGTGAGGCCTGGCGTGCTGCGATTCATGGGGTCGTAAAAAGTCAGACATGACTGAGCGACTGAACTAACTAAGACATGGAAATAATCTAAATGCCTATCAACAGATAGATGGATAAAAAAGTCATATTAAATATATAAGAAATTATTCAGCCATAAAAAATGAGAAAATCATCATTTTCAACAACAAGGAACTTGAGGGTATTATGTTAAGTGAAATAAATCAGACATACAAATAAATATACTTAAGTATATCATATTATATAAGTATGATATCACTTTTAAGTGGAATCTAAATCTGATCTCTTTTTATAGAAAAAGAGATCAGATTTGTAGCTACCAGCGGGGGTAGATAAGGGGAGGAAAAATTGGAGGAAGGTTGTCAAAACGTATAAACTTCCAGCAATAAGATAATAAATACTAGGGATGTAATGTACAACATGACTACAGTTAATACTGTTGTAAGATACATAGGAAAGTTAAGAGAATAAATCCTGAGTTCTCATTACAAAGAGAAAACCTTGTATTTCCTTTTTTAGAGTTGTATCTATATGAGATGATGGATATTAATTAAACTTATTGTGGTAATCATTTCACAATATATGTAAGTCAAACTCTTATGCTATACACTTAAAACTCATATTGTGATGTATATTAATTGTATCTCAATAAAGCTAAAAAAATTACATTGACATTCATATGCTAACAGATATTTCCACAAATGACAACGATGAGAAAGAATGGATTTATAGACAGAATTCCAATAAATTCTACTTGCAACTTTTCCTGCCCCTACCTCCATACCCCAAAGATGAGGATTTGATGCAGGTCACTCTCTCCACCATCCTCACTGGTCAGTCAGCAACCTGTAGGGATAGTACCTGTGGCTGAGGGAAGTCTATAATGGGTAATGGAGGAGGGACAGGATGAGTATTAATTGCGGCCATGAGATTAGCTGAGGCAGTAGGCTGTAGTTTTTCTTGCTAAGCTTCTTCTTGTTAGTTTCTTCAGGAGAAAAAGGTTACTGGGAATCCTGGAAGAGCTGCTTCCAGAAGTGGTGAACTTATAATTTGAAACAAGTGAATGTGAGTGGAAAAAGAGGTTGACTGTAGTGGATACTGGGGTGTGCTGCCCAGATTCCCCCTCTAGGACCGAGATACTCATTTCCCAGCTGCAAGGCATGCTGCCGCCTGATGGCTCTGAGCTGAGTTCAGTCTAGGGCTTGTGCTCCACCAAAGACAACCACCTTGCCTGGGGTAACGGCTCCCACCAGTGACTGATCCATACAGGGGTTACAAAGGTCTGGTCCTTTCCACTCAGTTTGGGACATCTCTGGAGGACTATCCCAGATTCACGGCACTAATAGGATTGCTGTTGCAATCTAATCACACTTCAAATCTCTCTCTGCTTCCTCCACTCCCCCTATTGTACTGGACAGCAATTCCCAATAAACCACTTGCATTCAAATCTCTGTCTTAGGTCTACTTCTGGGGTATGTGACCTCCAAAAATAAGAGATTACTGGAGTGAAAAATTTTGATAGAATGAACTCAGTTGTTTACTAAAATGAATTAATTGCCCAACCATTGGCCTCTGTTTATGGATTTGACTGGCTACTGATCTGCCAGGACATACTGGGCCTAATTTCCTTTATGGGGATATTATCATAAGTTACTGAAGATATTTTAAGAACCATTTTAAAACTCAGAATGTTATTAAATGTTTTTCTTTCATTTTGAGTGAGACAACATATGTTAATGCTAAGAAATGTTGCATTCTCTCTGCATACTAAGTGTAAGTAAAGGAAGCTGGTTTGATCAATATGTTTTCTACAAACATGCATATTATGTATATGCTGTAAATTAAATTTACCACCTTCATAAAAGGCAATTGCACCACATCTTGTATATATCTAGCTGTCCTCAAAGATAAAAATATATTGAACTGCAAGCGGTTAAACGCAAGGCAAGAGTGCCATCCTGTGTAACACTCAGCTAGGCAAAGGCAGAGAGAACTAATCTGACTTGACATCACTGGCCCTGCTTCACCATCTTGCTCTTGGCAGAATTCCCACTGAAGTTCATATATGCTTTGCTATAGGACCATAGAACGGAGTTCATGGATTTTCTCCAGTGCAAATATGTCAGACTTTATTCCTTGGGCTTCACATTTGAGTATATTTTCACATGAAAATCTAGATGTAGGCAGAGCCTGAAAGAAACCAAGTGGATTAAAAGCATCATAAGGACATCACTTTCTGCCAGGAACCAACTGGGTTGTATCTGCATGTTTTTTACATAGTTCTTAAATATCATACAGAGTATACCAAATTCTTTATGTATACAGAAAATTATCACTCAGATTCAGTTAACCTAGAAATGACTTTAGTCAGAGAATTGGCTCTGTAACATTCTAATTTCTTTAGTGAAGAACAACATGAAGTGATTTACTCCTAACATTTCTAAAAATATTTTAATGGCCCCTATGGTTGGATCCAAAATATCCTTGGGTAACTACAAAAAGAAAGTGTTCATCATTCTTACATCTTAGAGTAATGCCAGCTTTATATCTGAATAGAAAGTTATTTACAAGATAGTTTATCTTTTTTTAGCATATGTCCATGCTGTAGATAATTAGGAAAATATAATGAGCTATTACATGCATTGTATGATCTTTGATTTATGTTGAAAAATATGTGTTATAATATATATTATACTGTGTTATATTATATACATGTGTATATTTTTGTCATGCTATATGGTTTGCAGGATCTCAGTTCCCCAACTAGAGATTGAATTGGGCCAGGCAGTGAAAACCCAGAATCCTAACCACTAGGCCACGAGGGAACTCCCCAACTGTGTTATAATATTACCTAAAAACACAAAGTAGATGAAAAGTTGTATATATTACACATACATTATATACTGTAAATTACCTATCCATTTCCCTACTGTAAGAATGCACTGAAGAATTATTCACTAATTAAAATACTACTCTGATGAATACTTTTGTGTAAAACATTCCCCACATTTTGGATTATATTGGAACATTTCAGTAAACAACTGAGTTAAAGGTGTGGGCACTGTAGAGTTTAGGATTTTGACAAGTGTTGTTTCATATATCTTTCCTATATATGAGAATATTCGTTTCATTTTACATGGTGGAACAAAAAGTTTGAAGAATAAAATATATATGAATCTTGCTTTATTGTTTGTTATTGATTTAAATGTTTTCTGAAATAAATAGCAGGAAAATATGCCCCAAATTTTACCTTAAAATTTTTTTCTTTTTAAAATTGAGATATAATTGACATATAATACTAAGTTTAAGGTGTACAGTATGCGAATTTGATACATTTATAAATTGCAATGTGATTAAC
Source organism: Raphicerus campestris (assembly GCA_006410735.1). Classification (NCBI taxonomy): domain Eukaryota; kingdom Metazoa; phylum Chordata; class Mammalia; order Artiodactyla; family Bovidae; genus Raphicerus; species Raphicerus campestris. The sequence continues at coordinate 215,640 of SJYW01006889.1, read as the reverse complement.
ACCATAGTTTTAGCTAGCACCTCTATCTCCAGGACTTATTTATCTATGTGATGCAGGTTTGTATACTTAAATAGCATTTCCTCAAAATCCCCCCACTCCCCTAGCCCCTGGTAATCATCATTCCACTCTCAGTTTTTATGTTTGCTTTTTTAAGATTCCACATTTGACATTATACTATATTTGTCTTTCTCCATCTGACATATTTCACTTAGCATTAAGTCCTCAAAGTCCATCCACCTTACTGCAAATACCAGGGTTTCCTTATTTCTCACAACTGAATAATATTCCTTTGTATATAAATACCACATCTACTCATTGGTTAACTGATGCTTAGGTTGTTTCCATATCTTGGCTATTGTGAATAATGCTGCAGTAAGCGTGGGAGTACAAATATCACTTCAATACCCTGTTTCCATTTCCATTTTACCTTTATCAGAAGAAATATATCTCAAATTTTATGCCTTATACTACATATATTTCATATTAGTTTTTAGAAGACAATGCTTTGACAAATTGAAATATAACCTCTTAAAAAGAATAAAATAAATTTCTTCTGTTATGAGCAAGAATATATAATTTACTATATTTCTTTGGTTTGCATTATACAAATGTTAGTTCCTTTTTTCTTTCACTTCTCCTGCAAAATATCCTACTAATTTCTAGACCTGAAGACTTTGTCTTTTACGGAGTCTGTAACAAGGGGCCAGCGTAATCTTGCAAATAACTACACATGCTTTTACATCTACAGAAGGTATTTACAATTGTCATCCTCAATTACGNGAGATATAATTGACATATAATACTAAGTTTAAGGTGTACAGTATGCAAATTTGATACATTTATAAATTGCAATGTGATTAACACCATAGTTTTAGCTAGCACCTCTATCTCCAGGACTTATTTATCTATGTGATGCAGGTTTGTATACTTAAATAGCATTTCCTCAAAATCCCCCCACTCCCCTAGCCCCTGGTAATCATCATTCCACTCTCAGTTTTTATGTTTGCTTTTTTAAGATTCCACATTTGACATTATACTATATTTGTCTTTCTCCATCTGACATATTTCACTTAGCATTAAGTCCTCAAAGTCCATCCACCTTACTGCAAATACCAGGGTTTCCTTATTTCTCACAACTGAATAATATTCCTTTGTATATAAATACCACATCTACTCATTGGTTAACTGATGCTTAGGTTGTTTCCATATCTTGGCTATTGTGAATAATGCTGCAGTAAGCGTGGGAGTACAAATATCACTTCAATACCCTGTTTCCATTTCCATTTTACCTTTATCAGAAGAAATATATCTCAAATTTTATGCCTTATACTACATATATTTCATATTAGTTTTTAGAAGACAATGCTTTGACAAATTGAAATATAACCTCTTAAAAAGAATAAAATAAATTTCTTCTGTTATGAGCAAGAATATATAATTTACTGTATTTCTTTGGTTAGCATTATACAAATGTTAGTTCCTTTTTTCTTTCACTTCTCCTGCAAAATATCCTACTAATTTCTAGACCTGAAGACTTTGTCTTTTACGGAGTCTGTAACAAGGGGCCAGCGTAATCTTGCAAATAACTACACATGCTTTTACATCTACAGAAGGTATTTACAATTGTCATCCTCAATTACGAACTCCATTTGAATTACCAATCTCCAAACAATCCAGTGGTTTATTCTACCTTAGGTGTGTTTTTTTTGTAGATTGTTGTGTTTATGTGTATTTGATTTACATTTCATATTACTCTGACAACTCTAACATTTAACAGTAAAATATTGGAATGTGGTAAGTATAGAACTTGCAGATTCTACTGGTATGATCTTGGTGTAGCATACACCATCTCATATGGGATAGATACCCTGCAACCAATTTTAATAAGGAATTATACTGGTAAAATTCTATGGAAAACCGAACAATTGGCCAACTTTGGGGGGCACCTGTAAATGCTCACAAGGGCTTTCTTGGTGTCTCAGACAGTAAAGAATATTTCTGCAATGTAGCCAACCCGGGTTTGATTCCTGGGGCAGGAAGATTCCCCTGGAGGAGGAAAAGGCAACCCACTCTGGTATTCTTGCCTGGGAAATCGCATTGACAGAGGAGCCTGGTGGGCTACACACGGAACTGCAGAGTCAGACATGACTTAGTGACTAAACAGCGACAACAACAGTATACTCACAGACTTCTAATCACAACCAGCTTTTAGGTTTTGTTCAGCAAGTACATAGATATTTATTATTATCAATATCATTATTATTATCCAAACTAGAACATTTCTGGAATTGAAGGGAGGATGCTATGAAATAACAGCTACAGACAACAGGAATGAGCCATGCTTAAATGAGGAGCATATTTTCACCCTATTTGTAAGGCATAAGGGGAATTATCCTCATGGGTGATTACAAAGTTTGTGGAGTCAATTATAAAATGAAAGCATGAGGTCTTTTGCTAGAAAAGTATTAAGAATTTCAAAATGGTGATCCCAGGGAATTAAACCACGCATGGGGTCTTTCTGGGTGTAGGGAATTTGTGTGATGCACAAGTCACATGCCCATGAAGCTGGTTCTGATTATCACCAGTTCCAGAATATTTCTCTCCACATCAAGAAAATGCTAATACATATTTTTGCCTCATTTCATTAATTTTTAAAAGTTTTAAACAAATTTATGATCACTTTGCTAATTTAAAATCCATTTGTATAAAGTAAAATTTAGTGGTCTCGAGCTCTTTGTCTGCAATCTTATTGCAGAGCATTAGAATGGAGGGCTAAAAAGGAATGAAATTCTAGGAATTTCACATCTAAGGAATTAAAGAGGTTTTTTTTTGTTTGTTTTGTTCAGAATTAGCTAGTGTTAACATTATTGATGAAATTTTTTCTTCTAATCATTTAGGAGAGTCCCCTATTTATAAGTAAATGTGAAAAGTGAAAGTTGCTCAGTCATGTCTGACTCTTTGCAACCCAATGGACTATAGCCTGCCAGACTTCTCTGTCCATGGAATTCTCCAGGCAAGAATATAGAAAGGGTAGTGCCATTCCCTTCTCCAGAGGATCGTCCTATCCTGGGGATTGAACTCAGGTCTCCTGCATTGCAGGAGGATTTTTTTTTTACCATCTGAGCCATCAGGGAAACCCACTTGTAAGCAAAGGGTTTCAGTTTAGGAAATATAAACATTTTATCTAAATACTTATTAAGAAAAAATATGGCTTCCCTTGTGGCTCAGTTGGTAAAGAATCCACCTGTAATGTGGGAGACCTGGGTTCAATCCCTGGGTTGGGAAGATCACTTGGAGAAGGAAAAGGCTACCCACTCCAGTGGAACAAATACAGTAAAGAATGTTGCATAAACATCTGTAAAGAACATAGAAAAGTACAATTAATGCAGAGAGAAAGAGGATGGGAAAAGGATGAAAAAATCCTAACATTTATCAAGAGGTAGCCATACCCTTCCCTGATGGCTCATGGATAAAGAATCTGCCTGCCAGTGCAGGAGACACAAGAGATGTGGGTTCGATCCCTGGGTCGGGAAGATCCCCTGCAGAAGGAAATGGCAACCTACTCCAGTATTCTTGCCTGGGAAATCTCATGGACAGAGGAGCCTGATGGACTACAGTTCATGGAGTCTCAAAAGAGTAGACATGACTTAGTGACTAAACAACAATAAGCCATACCCCTGGCATTTGGATGATGTAGCTCAGTGACAAGTGGCCATCAGGTGCTTCTGCTTAAGGGTGAAGAGCTTGAATGGCCATGGAATTTTGGAGAAATTGCCTAGGAACTGAAACACAGCTTATAAAAAGAATGACTCCAAACGTGGTCCATGAACTAAAGGATTCTTGAAAGGAAACTAAAACTAGCTTTAAAACGAACAAACATGAAAGACAAAGAACAATGTTAAGGGAAAATAAAATTATGGCTTGGCATCTGTTGTGGATTCTTACTAATGAACATGGGTCATACCTCTTAGATTGCTATTGATTTTCACACTAGATTTTTTTTTTTTTACTGTGTATTGAAAAAGAGGCTTTATTCAGATGTATATAGATTACTACTCTCTGCAGTATGATAGTCATGATATTGGAAAGGCTCATTACCATTCAAAATCTCAATTTTTTTATCTGTTGGTCTAAGTCTGGAATTCTCCAATAAAACTAGTTTCCTTAGAATCATGTTCTAAGGAAGTTGAGTTGCAGGCACTGCAGAATTAACATATTCCTTGAGGAAATGTAATAGTTTTTGTCTTGTTTACCTTTGCTTTTAGTCTGATTAAAATCTAAATTTTCAGTTCCAGAGCAGAGTTATAGTTGGTTCTCTCTCTCTCCCTTTTTCTCCAGATGGATAGACACAGCAGCACATGGTATGGAGAGGATTTCAGTTAAGTTCAGTTCAGTTCAGTCACTCAGTCGTGTCTGACTCTTTGCGACCCCATGAATCGCAGCACGCCAGGCCTCCCTGTCCATCACCAACTCCCAGAATTCACTCAGACTCACGTCTATCGAGTCAGTGATGCCATCCAGCCATCTCATCCTCTGTCGTCCCCTTCTCCTCTTGCCCCCAATCCCTCCCAGCATCAGAGTCTTTTCCGATGAGTCAACATGGAGAGGATTTAAGTATTCTCAAAAAAAGAAAAAAAAAGTGGGGGGTTCCTGATCAGAAGCCTGTTTTAACACTATGGACAGATTCTGGAGAAGAGGAGGAGGGCTATCATCCCACAAGCCCTCAGGAAGATGGATGGTATTTTGTAGGTCCAGAGGAAGGAGAGCGTATCCTTCAGGGGGCTGAAACACATTAACAGCAGCTACACAGGTTGGGTGTGAGCCCTGTTTCCGAGCAGCCTCCTTTTACGGAGTGGCCATGTGCGCAACAGCCTGCAGCATAATTCCAACAGCCTATTGAAGGGTATCAAAGGTTAGTTAGGGTTCAAGAGCAGGGTGAAAAAGAAACATTCAGACTTTTTTAAAAAAAACTCTTTTCTTTTTTTAAAAATAATTTTATTCATTTATTCTATTTTTGGCTGTGCTGAGTCTTCATTACTTTGAGACATTACTTTGCCATCAAAGGTCCATCTAGTCAAAGCTGTGGTTTTTCCAGTAGTCACGTATGGATGTAAGAACTGGACTATAAGGAAAGCTCAGCACCAAAGAACTGATGCTTTTGAACTATGGTGTTAGAGAAGACTCTTGGAGAGTCCCTTGGACTGCAAGGAGATTAAACCAGTCAATCCTAAAGAAAATCAGTCCTGAATATTCATTGGAAGGACTGATGCTGAAGCTGAAACTCCAATACTTTGGCCATCTGATGCGAAGAACTGACTCTTTGGAAAAGACCCTGGTGCTGGGAAAGATCGAAGGCAGGAGGAGAGGGGGACGACAGAAGATGAGATGGTTGGATGGCATCACCAACTCGATGGACATGAGTTTGAGGAAGCTCTGGGAGCCGGTGATGGACAGGGAAGCCTGGTGTGCTGCAGTCTGTGGGGACACCAGAGTTGGACAGGACTAAGTAACTGAACTGAACTGAACTGTATCTTCATTGCTGCACAAGCTTTTCTCTATTTGTGGTGATTGGGAGCTATTCTCTAGTTGCATTGTGTGGGCTTCTCATTGCGGTGGCTTTTCTTGTTGCGGAGCACAGGCTCTAAAGTGTGCAGGCTTTGATATTTGTGACAAATGGGCTCAATAGTTGTGGTTCCCAGGCTCAACAGTTGTGGTGCACGCGCTTTTTTGCTCTGCGGCATGAGGGATCTTCCCAGACCAGGGATTGAAACTGTGTCCTCGTATAGGCAGGTGGATTCTTTACCCCTGAACCACTAGGAAAGCCCCTCAGACTTTTAAAAGTATACTGCTAATAACCAGACGCACGGTCATAGTTCAAATAATGATTTTGGTACCTACATTTAAACTGCTATATTTAATCAAGTTGCACCAACCCCATTTGTATCCATGGCCTGCAAACTTCAACCACTTTATGGAATGGTCTAATTCTGAAAGGTAACTGTGGAAGTAAAGTGGTATCTGCTTAAATGACTCTAGGTTTCCAGGAAAGGAAGCTAATGGGGATTGAACTGGAGACCTGACTAGTACAAATTCTTTATGTGGCATAATTTCTGACTTGATGAAAAATCTCCCTGGAAAAGGTGGAATTACACAGACAAAAGCAAGGAGAGAAATCCATGTATGACTGAGACCAGATCCTTGGTTTTCAACGTCGACAAAGCCTGTGTAAACTTCTAAACTGCTGAGGTTGAAAACTGCCATAAGTTTGTTTGTGCACATGTACTAGGTTGGTTAAGTCATGTCAAACTCTTGGCAACCCTATGGGCTGTAGACTGCCAGGCTCCTCTGTCCATGGGATTCTCTAGGCAAGAATATTTATACGGACTGCCATTTCCTTCTCCAGAGGATCTTCCTGATCCAGGGATTGAACCCGTGTCTCTTATGTCTCCTACATTGAAAGGTGGGTTCTTTACCACTAGTGCCACCTGGGAAGCCTGCACAGTTTTAAATTGCTTTAATTTCATTAATAAAGATAAGTTGGTAAAACATACTCTTGTAAAAGTTTTTCTTTTTCTTGCTGGTATGCTTTTTTAGGGCTTCCCAGGTGGCGTTAGTGGTAAAGAACCCACTTGCCAAAGCAGGAGACATAAGAGATGTATGTTCAATTCCTGGGTCGGGAAGATCCTCTGGAGGAGGGCATGGTAACCCACTCCAATATTCTTGCCTAGAGAATCCCCAAGTACAGAGGAGCCTGTGGGCTATGGAAAGGTAAGATTCAGCCAATAATTCATTAGAATTTCCAGGTGGGTTCAGGTAAAATATCTGGTGCCTTGCAAAGTCATAGGCTACCAGTTCTCTCTTTTGGGAATATAATCAGAAATAATCACTTTACTGAAAAATAAGTTAATGCTTACTTTTCTGGTGCGTTTTTTTGACTCCTAAGACATTCAACTATTCTCCTTAAAGTATGTGGAAACCTTGAATAAATGGTGACAGAAAATTTTGAGGAGCATCCTGGGAGAATGGGAGGAGAACTGGTCTTGGGATTCAATCTAACTGTGTGATCTGGGCAAACCACTTGCCTCTGGGAGCCTCAGGATTTTTTTAGCTATAACATGCAGGTAATAATATCTGTTCTGCCTGCTGTACAAGGTATTGTAAAAACTAAATTAAACTATACAGGTGAAAAAACTTTTAAAAAGTGATGTACATGTATAAATATTTTTAAATATTTGTCAATAAGAAGAATATAGTTCACAACCAAAGGATATATTTAAACCTTGCACTGTAATTATTACAACTGCCTATTCCAAACCATTTGAATAGTAAGATATATTAACTCTTTGTAAAAGTGAATTATGACCCAGCAATCCCACTGCTGGGCATACACACCAAGGAAACAAGAATTGAAAGAGACACATGTACCCCAATGCTCACTGCAGCATTGTTTATAATAGCCAGGACATGGAAACAACCTAGATGTCCATTAGCAGATGAATGGATAAGAAAGCTGTGGTACATATACACAATGGAGTATTACTCAGCCCTTAAAAAGAATAAATTTGACTCGGTTCTAATGAGATGGATGAAACTGGAGCCGATTATACAGAGTGAAGTAAGCCAGAAAGACAAACACCAATACAGTATACTGACACATATATATGGAATTTAGAAAGATAGTAATGATGACCCTGTATGTGAGACAACAAAAGAGACACAGAGATAAAGAATGGACTTTTGGCCTCTGAGGGAGAGGGAGAGGGTGGGATGATTTGGGAGAATGGCATTGAAACATGTATACTATCATGTAAGAAACGAACCACCAGTCTATGTTGGATACAGGATACAGGATGCTTGGGGCTGGTGCACAGGGATGATCCAGAGAGATGATATGG
>SJYW01006889.1:168184-186291 GCA_006410735.1 Raphicerus campestris | reverse complement strand
GTGTGTATATATGACAATTACCCTATTTCCTACGAAACACAAAGATCAATTATAGACAGACTGATTGTGGGTGTAAAATTTTAAAAGGTTAAACAATACAGCTTGTAGAGGATAACAAAAAGAGATGTCAGTAAAATATGGTCCAAACGAAAAATTCATCCTGCCACCTATTTTTGTAAATAAAGTTTTATTGGAATACAGTCACATTCTCTTATTTATATATTGCCTCTGCCTGCTTTTGTTCTATGATAACAGAACTGAGTGGTTATGACAGAAAGTATAGGGTTGCAAAGCAAAAATTTAACTATTTTCTTCTTTACAGAAAAAGTGTCAGTCCTCCACATAGAAGAATATTGTCATGTCCTTGTAAGAGGTAATGACTTCTTAATTAAATACAAAAATACAAATCATAAATAAAAAGATTGTTAAATTATACTTTATTATCATCACAAATCTCTGTTAATTATGACATTATTAAGACAGAGTGGTAGAAAGTTTTTGTACTTTGTTTCTAACTGTGCTTCAGTGTATTATTTAGTCATTGTTATTTTATCCCTGCTTTCTTTTGCCTCCTTAATCCTCCTCTCTTTCCCTCTGCCTCTTTAATCCTCCACTCCTAATCCTCCCTTCCTTAATCTCTAGGGAGAATCTGCTTCCCTGACCTAGAGACTTCGGACTTGGTTTTGTGGCTTGTTTTGGCCAGTGGTATGTAAATGGAACTGACATTTTCCATGACTGAACAGATGGTTTTAGAGGCATTGTTAGTATCTGTTTGCTCCATCTCCTGCTCTAACTTTGAACCATGAGAACAGGATATCTCAGACAGTGAGTCCATCTACAGCTTGTTTTCTAGAATGAGAACACGTGTGAGGCCAAACCCAGCCAGAAAAAGCTGAGTCTTACTTAACCTAGCAGAGTCCCAAAGAGTTGAAACAGATCTGCAACCAATATGTAAAGTAAATATAAAATATTTATTTGTTATTCTATGACAATGAGATTCTGAGGTTGTTTATTAAATGACATAATCTCATGAAAGCAGACTAACAGATACCAAAAGGATACATATCTAGAAAAAATTGTGTGCAAATCAATGAGAAAAATAAAAACAACACAATTAGAAATGTGTAAGGAAGATATCCAAAACAGCCAATAAGCATATAACAAGTGGCTAAAAATACAACTTAAGTGGAAATTAAAATTAAAAAGATACGTCACTACATGTCCACAAGAAAGGCTAAAATGAAAGAAAAAAAGCTTTGATAAAATTAAGTGTTGACAGGGATGTATAACAACTCTAACATATGATAGTGGTTGTGGTTTAAACTGGAATAAGCATTTCAAAAACAATTTGGTAGTATCTACATGAATATATGCATAATTCTATTACCCAACTGTCAACTCTTGGAAATATACCCAATAGAAACAATTATAAATGTGTTTAAAAAGGCATTTGTAAGAATTACTGAAAGTAGTATTTTTTGTCAGTTCAGTTCAGTTGCTCAGTCGTGTCTGACTCTGCGACCCCATGAATAGCAGCACGCCAGGCCTCCCTTTTCATCTTCAGCTCCTGGAGTTTACCCAGACTCATGTCCATTGAGTCGGTGATGCCATCCAGCCATCTCATCCTCTGTCGTCCCCTTCTCCTCCTGCCCCCAATCCTTCCCAGCATTAGGGTCTTTTCCAATGAGTCAACTCTTCGCATGAGGTGGCCAAAGTTCTGGAGTTTCAGTTTTAGCATCATTCCTTCCAAAGAAATCCCAGGGCTGATCTCCTTCAGAATGGATTGGTTGGAGCTCCTTGCAGTCCAAGGAACTCTCAAGAGTCTTCTCCAACACCACAGTTCAAAAACATCAATTCTTCGGTGCTTGCCGGGAGAAATATCCATAACCTCAGATATGCAGATGACACCACTGTTATGGCAGAAAGTGAAGAGGAACTAAAGAACCTCTTGATGAAAGTGAAAGAGGAGAGTGAAAAAGTTGGCTTAAAGCTCAACATTCAGAAAACGAAGATCATGACATCTGTTCCCATCACTTCCTGGGAAATAGATGGGGAAACAGTGGAAACAGTGTCAGACTTTATTTTTTTGGCCTCCAAAATCACTGCAGATGGTGACTGCAGCCATGAAATTAAAAGACACTTACTCCTTGGAAGAAAAGTTATGACCAAACTAGACAGCATATTGAAAAGCACAGACATTACTTTGCCAACAAAGGTCCATCTAGTCAAGGCTATGGTTTTTCCAGTATTATTTATAATATCCCCAATATGGGAACAATGCAAATATTAATCAACAGCAGACTAGATATATAAATTGTGATATATTTCTTAAAAAATACTATAAAGCAATGAAAAAGAAGAAACCACTGTAAAGCATATTAACATACATGGATCTCACAGGTGTAGTTTTGAGCAAGAGGACCCCTATGCAAAAGAGTATATACCATATTTTATGTTTTATAAATTGCAACAATAGGCAAGCTGATTTTGGAGAAAAAAGATTACTGGTTACCTTTAGGTAAGCACTGACTTAAGATTTGTGCATTCTAATATATGTTGTATTTTGAAAAACTACCTACAAAAAAGGAAGAGTGGTCTACTAACTAACTGGGAGTATTGGGGAGGTGAGTGTGCACACTAGTGCTCACACTGACACACATATACACATGTATTGCTCAAAGGAATTCAAACAAAACAAATATATTTTGAGGGATAAAATCAGTTTACATGCTTTCTGCTTAAGCAGTTTTTTTTTTTCATTTTGTACCAAATAAATTTGAAGATTATTTTTTTCTTCATGTAAAAGTTATATTAGGCATAAAACTAAGATAATACATAAATAATTTATAATGCCTTCTATTTTACTTTCAAATCTTACAGTCTAAGAAAAATATGCAATAGTAATAGGTCCCTGGTGATACTAACAACTGAATGTGAACAACTATTTTAGAACAGTATTTCTTTTTCTTTCTTTTTTTTTAGAACAGTATTTCTATTAAATGTAGAGTTAGAATGTAAGATCCACAGGGGCAAGTATTTCATTATGTCTGTACACTACTCTATGCTACATTTCAAGAAATTTGCCTTGTTTGTGGTAATACTCAATAAATATTGAATTAACATAAAATTAGATACTTTCTTTGTTCAACACAAATAATTTAAATACTATAGTTCCACTGTGTCTGCACATCCCCATGCTCAAGCTTCTAGTTTAGGATGGCAACCTAAGAGGATCCTGAATTCACCTCCTTCTAAGAACCATTGAAGCTCCAGCTACATACAAAACAACCTCATCTGAAAAAAAAAATATGAAAAACTGGCATGAGGCAAAGGAGAGAAAGCCCATATGGAAGTAGGTAGGAGAGGTTGGGACAGAATCTCACCAGAAACCCCATCCTGGGCATGGGGTTGCGACCCATAGTAGGGATAGAATTCAAAACCTGGAGCTTCTCACTGACTAGCAAAATGTTTGAACCCCACAAAGGCACTCCCAATTTTTGAGCCCTGTACCTGGAGGTGAACCTCAAAACATATAGCTTTGAAAACTTCATGTCCATGACAGTTTAGTTCAGTCGCTCAGTCGTGTCTGACTCTTTGCGACCCCATGAACTGCAGCACGCCAGGCCTCCCTGTCCATCACCAATTCCTGGAGTTGACTCAAACTCATGTCCATCGAGTCAGTGATGCCATCAGAAGGCTATAAGGGTTTTTTTCAAAAGCTCTTAAAGTGCTCATGATATTTGGACTAGTTTGTTACCTGTATTTGAGTCTGTTTCTCTTTCGTTATATTTCCTTGTTTGTTGTATTTTTTAGATTCCGCATATAAGTATTTGTCTTTCTGTCTGACTTATTTAGCATAATACTCTCTCAGTTCATCCATGTTTGCTCAATCATGTCCGACTCTTGCGACCCCATGGACTATACAGTCCATGGAATTCTCTAGGCCAGAATATTGGAGTGGGTAGCCTTTTCCTTCTCCAGGGGATGCTCCCAACCCAGGGATAAAACCCAGGTTTCCCGCATTGGATCTTTATTCTTAACTAACTGAGCTATCAGGGAAGCCCCCACGTTGCTGCAAAAGACAAAATTTCATTCTATTTTATTGTTGAGTAGTGTTCCATTGTATATGTATATATACCACATCTTCTTTATCCATTCATCTGTTGATGGACTTAAGTTGCTACCATATCTTGGCAATTGTACATAATATCGCTTTGAGCATTGGGGTGCATGTATTTTTTCAAATTAGTGCTTTTGTCCCTTTTCAGGTATATACCCAGGAGTAGGATTGCTGGGACATAGGGTGGCTCTATTTTTAGTTTTTTGAGAAGCCTCCATACTGTTTTCCATAGTGGCTGCACCAATTTCCAATCTCACCAACAAAGTACAAAAGTTTCCTTTTCTTTCCATCTTGGCCAACATTTGTTATTTTTGTTCTTTTTGATGATAACCATTCTTAAAAGTGTGAGGTGATAGCTCACTGTGGTTTTGATTTGTATTTTCCTGATGATTAGCTATGTTGAATATTTTTTTGTGTGCTTGTTGGTTATCTACGTACCTTCTTTGGAGAAATGCCTATTCGGGTCTCTGGCATATTTTTTAACTGAATTGTTTGATTCTGATGTTGAGTTGCAAATTAACTCATTGTTAGTCATAGCATTTGCAAATATTTTCTCCCATTCAGTAGGTTGTCTTTTCATTTTATCAGTGATTTCCTTTGCTATGAAAAGCTTTCATGTTTAACTAGTTCCCATTTATTTTTGCTTTTATTTCCTTTGCTTTAAGAGACTGATCCAAAAAAACTATTGAGATGAATTATGTCGAAAAATGTTCTGCCTACATTTTCTTCTAGGAGTTTTATAGTATCTGGTCTTATATTTAGGTTTTTAATCCATTTTGAACTTGTTTTTGTAGATAGAGAATGTTCTAATTTCATTCTTTTACATGTAGCTGTCCAGTTATCTCATTTTTTGAAACTTTCATTCAAAGAAAAAGTTGACCTGAAGATGGGCCTCAAATAACTAGTAAAATCTGGATAGTCATAGAAAAGGGTCAGGAATCTTATTTTATTAAACAAAGTCATACAGTCTATGGGAAAAGTACAAAATGGTAGAAACTACTGAGACTAGCTTGCTGGTATCGGAAGGCATATGTCAGGATTAGAGGAGATCTGGAACAAGCAAAATGATGCCATCTGTGAGTGGTCTAGCCTTAAAGAGCCTTTCTAGCAGAGTGTGTCCATCAGTTGTCTTGTTATAAGTTAGACTGTGATTCAGCAGGCTTGGTTTGGGCCTGAGATACTACATTTCTGATAAGCTTCCAAGTGATGCTAATACTGCTGGTCTGTAGATGCACTTAGAAGAAAAAGCCAAGTTCCAGAATACTTAACAAGGAGATTTCAAGTTTGATATGTTGGGAAAGAGTTATGTAGGACTGGAGAGGGAAGAAAACAGGTAGATTATGTTACTAGTGAAAACAATAATAATCACTTACTGAATTTTTACATAAATTATCTCCAATTCTTATCTTGGTTAGTTACAGAATCAACCACCAAGGAGCCAGGAATGTCAGTGTGAAAAATAGAGGTGAAGAGGGAGACAGGAACTTTATTAAGACAAAGAATGTCAGAGAGGACTAAGAGAATAATGAAGGCACAATTCACAATGGCATGCCTCAGAGTTTGCTTTGGAATCCCATAGCAATATTAGCATGTCAAGGACATGGGGTTTCCTTGAAGGCCTGGAATTACTTTGAAGCACTCAAACAGACCTCCATGTGAGCTTGCAACATCCTCTTTTATAGTCACAAAAATCCAGGTCATAAGTTGACTTCAAAAAGAACACTGTTGAAATTAAGCCCTTCTCTTTTGGTTCTTGCCAGTGTTATTCACCTCCCCCTGCACCTCACCATCACCAGTAATTTTCCTTTCAACGCTTGTGTGTGCGTGTGCTCAGTTGTGTCCAACTCTTTGCTACCCTATAGACTGTAGCCTGCCAGGTTCCTCTGTCCATAGGCTTTTCGTGGCAGGAATACTGGAGTGGGTTGCCATTCTTTCCTCCAGGGAATCTTCCCAACCCAGGGATTGAACCCGTGTCTCCTGCATTGCAGGTGGCTTCTTCACTAGTGAGTCGCTGGGGAAGCAGTTTGTAATTACCCAGTGTAATAGTCTAAGTTCATGTTGGAGACTGGAGGTTTTAAATAATGTCACAAGATGTACATTAGTCACCTGCTAGTTGAGCACTGGAATTCTAGCCTCTCACCTTACAAAGCAGAATACTTTGGGGTTTGTAGATAGTATAAGAGATGTGTAGACATTTGAATACAAAATTAAGGAGAATCTCTCCTAAGTCCAATTGTGATGATGAGTAACTTGGAAGCATCTTACAAGGTTAAGAGGATGGAACTGGCCACCCTACTCTTCTATGAAGTAAAGGGAAATGCTAGTAGTGGGTTTGTCCTAGGACAGATGAATGACCTGCCCTGTCAACACTGTCCAGAGGTCAGTATCCTTGGGGATGAGGCTCTAAGGCCAGATGCGTGTAGGATCTGCTCCCTGCATCCACTTAATTTTCTGTTGCTAATATATGAATTTTCAATATGTGTTTATTCAGCTGCTGCTCAGTCATAAGTTTTTTTTTTTTCGCTAGAAAATAGAAATGCTAGGCAGAAAAACTTTTTCAAAATTAAGGGGGAAATATATTCATATTCCATTAGTTTGCTTTATGAAAACAAAATTTTAAAGTTAGCTAAAGCATATTCTCTTCATCTTAAAACATCATCAGGGTCAGATGCATAAAAATTTCAGATAAAGAAGTGTGCAGGGCATTGAGAATTGTATGTATCTTTTCATTTGTATTTAAATAATTAGAAATAATTTTTCTCATTCTTATCACAAAGTAGTACATTATCACTATAGAAACAGGAAAATATCAGTAAGTAGAAGAGAATGTAGTCACCCATAGTCCCACAGCTTAGTTAACATTTTGCTCTGTATTTTTCCAATCGCTTTTCTATGCATGTTTTATTTGCTATTCGACATAGTTGTTAATGTCTGTATTAATTTGAATCTTGCTTTTGAAAGCTAACATTATACCAATTCTTAACATAACAGATGAAGCCTTCTGGGGGCATTTTTAAAAAAAATGTTGAAGTTATCAAGTCTTTCACCCTTGGAAGGTTAAGAGGATTAAAATAAATAGATACTTCTATTAAGTAGAATGCTCATCCCAGGAAACAGCTTTTGCTTTCAGTGGTAAGTCTTGGTAAAAGCAGTTTAAAACATTTTTAGCATGCATCTCTATTTCTATCAGACCTTGAAAAGGAGATTGCACTGTGAGGAGGTAAGATTTTTTTTTTTTTTCTTGCTGAATATTTGAATTTGTGTAAGAATCCATTTCCAAAATTTTAGTTAATGAGGTAGATTCAGTTTTTGTGTGTATAGAAAATACACATGGAGATGATTTTTCCCCCCTTACTGACCTCTTCCATGGCCTTAAATTTTCTTTTTAATTTGAAATACAAGCTATCAAGGTATATTTACATAAAATCAAATGCACCTACTATACTGGCTGGTGAATTTTGGCTTATTTCTACACTCATGTCATCACAACCGCCATCAAGACACAGGACAACTCCATCACTCCAAAAAAGACCCTGGTGAAGCATCCAGGTATTCTCTTCCCAGATTCAACAACCATCAGTCTACTTTCTGACTCTCTATATTAGCTTTGTCTGTTCTAGAGTTTTCTACAAATAGAATAATAATAAATTTCCATTGCACTTCATTTCTTCTGCTTAGTGAAATATTTTTTAGATTCATTTGTATTACTGTATCAATTTGTTGTATNCATCAGTCTACTTTCTGACTCTCTATATTAGCTTTGTCTGTTCTAGAGTTTTCTACAAATAGAATAATAATAAATTTCCATTGCACTTCATTTCTTCTGCTTAGTGAAATATTTTTTAGATTCATTTGTATTACTGTATCAATTTGTTGTATCCTAAACCTAAGTAGTGTTCCATTGTGTGAGTGGTTCAGAATTTATCTATTCACTAGTTGAAGGACATTTAGATTGTTTCTAGAAACCTTCATGTATACGGGTTTTATATGAATACAAATTTCCATTTCTTTTGGGCAAATACCTCAGAAACAGGATTTCTGAATCAGTTTAACTTTATGAGACACGGCAAGCTGTTCTCCAAAATGGTGGCATAACTTTGTATTTCTAGTTCGAATGTCTCAGAGTTCCAGTTGTTCTGCATCTTCATCAGCACTTGGTGTTGTCAGACACCTTGACGATCTGAAGAGGTAACTCCATGTAGCTTTAACTTGCATTTCTCCAGTGACTAATGATGTTGAGCATCTTCTCAAGAGCATTTTTTTTTGGGGGGGGATCACTTACATGTTTTCATTGGGAAAGTGTCTGTTCAAATCTTTTGTTCATTTAAAAAAAATGACTGCTTGTTAGGATTTTTAAATAAGTTTTATTGAGGTATAATTGATGTAAAGAACTGCACATCTTTAAAGGTACAATTGGGAAGTTTTGAGATATAAATACACATGATGCTATCACCACAATTAAAACAGNGTGTAGCGCTCAGTTTGTCTGGTACCACATTTCCTTTTGTTTGAAAATTTTTCTTTAATATTTCTTATAATGCAAGTTTTTGGGAAATTAATTGTCTCATCTTTTGTTTGTCTGAGAAAAGTTTATTTTCAGTGGGTGTAGTATTCTTGCCTGGCTTTTGTCCATTCAGCACTTTAATGGTAGTATATTGTTTTCATTTTGGCTTTCATACTTTTAAATAAGAAGTCTGCTGTAATTCTCATCTTTATCACTTTAATGTCTTTTTTCCCCCCTCTGGCTGCTCCTTCAGGATTTTCTCTTTCATCTTCAGCAGTTTGAATATAGCATGACTAGATTTTAAAATTATTATTATTGTTATTATCATTATTAATATGATTACTGTTTGTGTTTTCTGAGTTCCTTAGATTTTTGAATTGATGTATTTCATCATTTTGGGGAAAATTCTTGGCCACTATGTGTCAATATCTTCTGCCTAATTCTCTCTTCTCCTTGGGATTACAGTTATACATATTTTAGACTGCTTGGTAGCTCTTGGATTCTCTTTTCTGTTCTGTTACTGATTTCATTCCTTTTGGTCTTTGTACTTTGGTTTATTGAATTTCTGTTTTCCTATCTTCAGATTCATTAATTTTTTTCTTAGTTGTGTTGAATGTGTTTACGAGCCTGTCAAAGACATTCTTCATCCTTTTACCATGATTTTACTTCTAGTATTTTCATTAGACTTTTCCATCTGTTGGCTGAAATTCCCTGTCTCTTAATACATTTGCCTATCATTTAAACTTCAGCCATTAGCATGTTAAGAGTACTCACTTTTAATTTTTTGTCTAGTACATTCAAAATCTTTTTATCTCTGGGTCTGGTTATGTTGATTCCTTAGTTTATTGACAAGAGATTTTTTTTTTTTTTCTTCTCAATGCTGATACTATATGTAGAACAGTGAGGATCTAGGTCAGCAGTATTTATGCCTAAAGAATGGGCGAGGCTCTTCTGCTGCGTCGCTACTGTTGGAACTTGCATGCATGTACTCAGTGGTTGAGCTCTGCTTGTCTTTGGTTGTTGTTGCTACGATTATACTCTGTCAGAACCCAAACTGCAAACTCCTCTAGCCCTGCGTTTTGTGCATAGTATGGACTGGAGGGTTTTTAAAATGTTCTTTCTCCATCTTCTGCTTTTGTCCTTCTTGAACCTGTGCTTTAAGAGGGGGGTTTTGTCTTCATGCTCTTGCTTTCTTATAATGGAAAATTCCTCAATGCTTTCTAACTTAGAGGTGGGGGCAAAGGTAATTCTCTGTGTTCTATCCCAAGCCTCAGTTTTATATCTGCCACCTATCCTGGGGTCTCAGTGATCCTGCTTCTCCTCCATGTGGCAGCTGGGGAATTTTGCATTTGGGGGGGGTCTTTTGTGTGAGTGGGTTTCCAGCCCCTTTTCCAGCAGTTGTTGTTTAGATGCTAAGTCATATCTGACTCTTTTGTGATCCCATGGACTGTAGCCTGCCAGACTCTTCTGCCCATGGGATTTCCCAGGCAAGAATTCTGGAGTGGGTTGCCATGCTCTTCTCCAGATGATCTTCCTGACCCAGGGATCAAGCTCACATCTCCTGCATTGCAGCTGGATTTTTTATAGCTGAGTCACCAGGAAGCACAAGCCTCTAGTAGTAGGAGACCACTAACTGTCCTAGCACCAGGACAATTTTTTATTTTTTCCCTAAGAATATAGATAGGAACTGTTATTTTACTCTTTCTTCAGACTCAGCAGGTCTTTGTGTGCCCTGGGAATAATATGTTTTCTGCCCTTTACCCATTGGGTTAAGAGTCTTATTCCATAGAGGAGAAAACTTGGTAGGGCTCTGAAACTTTTCCATAGCAGTGGTTGCTCCCCAGGTCTGTACAACTGAGAGGATTTCTCTGGTCTCTTTCTGTGCCCACATTCTTTCTCCTTAGTGTTAGTGGATGTCAGTAGAAAAGAACCTGCAGGTAGACTCCCCTGAGTCAGCAGGTCTTGGGGACTTTGTACTCTCACAGTTCACACTGAGCCCTTACTTAGTGGTGTGCAGCATTTCTTCCCCACATATTCTACTACGACTGAACCAGTACTCACTTTCTTTCTCTTTGGATGGGCTTGTCTTTCCTTAGATTTCAGGCTACTTGATTGCTTTGTAGTGTTAGTTGTTGAATGAACCCCCCAAAAGTAATTATCTTTAGGTTTCTATAGCTTTAAAATATTATTATTGGGGAGTTTGAGATTGACATGTACACTCTGCTATATTTAAAACAGATAACCAACAAGGATCTATATTGTACAGCACGGGGAACTCTGCTCAATATTATGTAATAACCCAAATGGGAAAAGAATTTGAAAAAGAATAGACTCATGTATATGCATAACTGAATCACTTTGTTGTACATCTGAGCTAACACAACATTGTTAATCAACTATACTTCAGTGCAAAATAAAAAAACTAAAGAATTATTGTTAGAGTAAGAGTCTTATTTCATTTTGAATACACTCCTATAGTGAACTTCCCCTGTAGCTCAGAGGTAAAGAAACTGCCTGCAATGCAGGAGTGGCAGAAACCTCAGGTTTGATCCCTGAGTCAGGAAGATCCCCTGGAGGAGGGCATGGCAACTCACTCCAGTATTCTTGCCTGGAGAATCCCCATAGACAGAGGAGCCTGGTGGGCTACAGTCCATGGGGTTGCAGAGAGTCAGACACAACTGAAGCAACTTAGTATGCACACATAGATATAAATGTCTTTAAAGTATTAACAAAATCTTTTGTGTTTGGGACATACCTGATGTATTTTCCTTTTTACTCAGAGATAGAGAATTTGGTATGCATGGCACCCTGGTCCTATTTCCCAAGCTTCTCTGAAGCCCTTTTGGGAAAAGAGGTCCATGGTATTCTATAAGAAATATTGTATGAATAATTTGGGATTTGGGGAATGAGGAGACTTTTACTAGCTTCTGTTCAACTATCTGTGTCAAGCTGAAGCGTCTGGGAAATTACCAAAAGCATAAATTATAGGCACAGAAAAATAAACTTCTGGGCACACTAGTTTTTTTTTTACCCACAAAGTCTGAGTGTTGAAATTATATTTCAAAATAGAATATACATTGTGTCATTGGGAATGAAATAGCAGTGCTACACTGCTTAAATATGCACATTTAAGTTAGCCTTAAAAACAAAGATATTTACTGATGACTCCAGTAAGGTAGATCCTATTCAAATAGTTCAAAAATAAAATTATTATCATAAATGATTGACTTTCAGAAAGTGGCCATGGTAAATATGTTATATATTAACTCTAATAAGTGGGATTGCTCTCAACAGCTTAAATTTATTGTCCACTGATGGTGATGTACTTGAAAAAACAATTTTCTCTAAAATGTTATCAATTTCTTCTAAGTTCTACAAGAAGTATTAGTATTATTTCAACTATGGTAGGTCAACAGAATATTGTGTACATTATTAAATAAGATTATCTGGTAGATTATTAGTGTCCTATGACTAGTGTATACTTATCCTACCTCTGCAGAAAAGCAATGGGTTAATTAGCTTTGACAGTGCCTCTAATTCTCATGTGAAGTTTTGAAGATGACTCATTAAATATGATATTATTTTAACTCATTTCTCCATTTTGTGGCTTTTAAGCTTCGTGAGGATAGCATAGTAAGGGAAGGATTCTTTAACAGTCCACTGAGTCTCTTCAAGGAACAGCCATTGAATTCTCAGTACGTTCTTGTCATTTCTAAAGAAATGTATCTTTCTCCCTTTTTTCTTCTCTTTCTCAGTTCCTGAGTACATTAGTGAAGACTCATGTTTTGGAGCTGGTCAAGCTAAGTAAGACAACAAATTGAAATTTGTTGGAACTGTTTTGTTGGTTTCATTAATCTTGCGCTTTTTGAGGTTGTCATTAGTTATTTTTAAATATTTGAATTAGTTGTATTTATCATAAATTAAACTCAAGGCCTAATTAGCATTCTCATGAAGGATGCAATTAAAAATGTGAAGTGAAACAAAAACAACAGCTAGTACTTCTGCAGATTCAGCTTGCTTAATTTTTCAAAGTGCTGTTAATAAAACCAACATAACTAATTTGAATTTATGAATGGATAAATAGACAATGGAAAAGGAAAAATCTTCTTTGTGTTCAGAACAAAGTGAAACAAGAAAGCAAAATTTCCTTTATAAGTATAAAACCATGTTCAACTAGAGTGTTTTTTGCAAACTGAGTCAATATCTTAGTAATGTATCTAATGTCAAAATTCTTAATCTGGGAGTAGACTGTGATATAATTCCACAAGCAAAGTATTTATAGAATGACTAAAATGAAATTGCTTATCAAGTGCCAGAGGTATGCCCCCAAATCACTGTCGCTGTGGTTTAGTTGCTAGTTTGTATCTGACTCTCCTGTGACCCCATGGACAATTGCCCAGGCTCCTCTGTCTATGGGACTTCCCAGGCGAAATACTGGAGTGGGTGGTCATTCCCTTCTCCAGGGGATCTTCCCAACGCAGAGACTGAACCTGAGTCTCCTGTGTTGCAGGCAGATTCTTTACTGCTGAGCCACCAAGAAAGCCCAATCATTGTGATAACAAAAATCAATCAAACAACAACAACAAAACGTTACTTCCAATTTCCAATATACCCCTGGGAGCAGCACTGCTCCACTGAGATCCATAGGCTTAAGGTCACAAGGCCAAAGAACTGGCAAGGGACAACAGCCTCACAGTTTTGAACTTGGAAAGCAGATGTGCTAGTGGAACAAGCAGAGCTTAGGAAGCTGATCCTAAGCCAGCACTCAGGAAAACTGGCAAATAACCTGATTTATACCACAGAAACTCAAAAAGGCTCAAGATTTGTGATCATACATATCTCCAAAAATGGAGGTGAAGGTAGGTGAAAGCACTGGGGTATTGAAGTCTGTTTCAAGTTGAATCTGGAGGTACTGACTGGAAAAAAAAAAAAAACTGAATATTTCCACCTGAATGAAAGCTATTTGGTTTCCAGTATCCTGGCAGTCTGTACTGAACCTGCTGGTGTAGGGCTTGTAGCATTCTTCTCTGGGACTCACAAAAGCCTAGAGGAACTAAAAGTAATAACCTCAGGGTGGCTCAGATGGTAAAGAATCCAGCCGCAGTGCAGGAGACCTGAGTTTGATCCCTGAGTTGGGAAGATACCCTGGAGAAGAAAATGCGTTATTGATCTCTTTGAGATCGCAGAGTCAGACAACTGAGCGACTAACACTTTTCACTTTACCTGACAAAACAACTCAGCCAGTTCACCATACAGTGAAACTCTTGTTTCCTTTTTATCAACCCTATTTTGGAGCTCAGATTTGCAATCAATCTATAGATACTGTTCTTAGCTGCAAGTAGGAAATCCACTACACAGTTGAGAAAAACTTCAATGTATAAGTTGGAGACTCAAACTAAAAAAATGCGATTTCAGGTGGTGCAGTGGTAAAGAATCCACCTACCAATGCAAGAGATGCAAGAGACATGGGATCAACCTCTGGCTCAGAAAGATCCCCTGGAGGAGGAGATGGCAATTCACTCCAGTATTCTTGCCTGGAAAATTTCATGGGCAGAGTAGCCTGGTGGGCTAAAGTCCACGGCGTCACAAAACTTAGACACAACTGAGCACACGCACACAGGATAAAAGAAGTAGGCTTCAAAAAAGAACTTTTTGAAGAAAACTTCAAAAAATAATCATTAATATCCTTACAAAATAAAACACTTCATTCTTAAAGTGAATAAGAATGGGTTTCTCTAAAAAGGAACAGGAGAGACAAAAAAAGTTAATGAAAAGGGAGGAAAAAAGCTAGAACAGAATTAGAAAAATAATTATTAGGTAAGATCAGGAAATCNAATCATTAATATCCTTACAAAATAAAACACTTCATTCTTAAAGTGAATAAGAATGGGTTTCTCTAAAAAGGAACAGGAGAGACAAAAAAAGTTAATGAAAAGGGAGGAAAAAAGCTAGAACAGAATTAGAAAAATAATTATTAGGTAAGATCAGGAAATCCCTAAGAAAATAGACTCAAAGTGCAGAGAGAAAGACAAAATGATTGAAAAGATAAGAAATTTAACCTCTTCAGGAGTTCCAAAAAGTGAAAACCAAATGGAGAGGAGAAAACCATCGATTAAGTCATTAAAAAAAAAAATTTCCCCCAAACGAAAACTTTCCTTAATTTGTTTCTAGTGTTATCCAGGGGAGCCCAGCAAAGAGTTGCATCTTTTTGGATTCCTTGTAGTTTAGTCACTCGGTTGTGTCTGATTCTTCGCAACCAACCCATGGACTAAACAATGTCAGGCTTCCCTTGTCCTTCACTGTCTCCTGGTTTGCTCAAACTCGTGTCCACNATAGTGCCACCAGTACATGGCAAATAGAAGAGGGAAAAGTGGAAGCAGTAACAGATTTTATTTTCTTGGGCTCCCAAAATCACTGTGGATGGTTACTGCAACTATGAAACTAAAAGATGATTGCTCCTTAGAAGAAAAGCTATGACAAACGTGAAAGTGAAAGTTGCTCAGTTGTGTCCGACTCTTTGTGACCCCATGGACTGTACAGTCCATGTAATTCTCCAGGCCAGAATACTGGAGTGGGTATCCTTTCTATTCTCCAGGGGATCTTCCCAACCCAGCAATTGAACCAAGGTCTCCCTCATTGCAGGCAAATTCTTTACCAGTTGAGCCACAAGGGAAACCCAAGAATACTGGAGTGGGTTNAGGCCAGAATACTGGAGTGGGTATCCTTTCTCTTCTCCAGGGGATCTTCCCAACCCAGCAATTGAACCAAGGTCTCCCTCATTGCAGGCAAATTCTTTACCAGTTGAGCCACAAGGGAAACCCAAGAATACTGGAGTGGGTTGCCTATCCCTTCTCCAGGGGATCTTCCTGACCCAGGAATCGAACTGGGGTCTCCTGCATTGCAGGTGGATTCTTTACCAACTGAGCTATCAGGGAAACCCGATGACAAACACAGACAGCATATTAAAAAAGAGAGACATCACTTCACTAACAAAGGTCTGTAGAGACAAAGCTATGGTTTTTCCAGCAGTCATGTCAGATGTGAGAGTGTAAAGGAGGCTGAGCACTGAAGAACTGATGCTTTCGAAGTGAGGTGCTGGAGAAGACTCTTGAGAATTCCTTAGAGTATAAGAAGATCAAACCAGTCAATTCTAATAGAAATTGACCCTGAACATTAATTGGGAGGACTGATGATGAAGCTGAAGCTCAAATACTTTGGCCACCTGATGCAAAGAGCTGCCTCATTGGAAAACACCCTCATATTGGGAAAGATTGAAGGCAAAAGGAGAAGGCAGCCACAGAGGATGAGATGGTAACATAGCGTCCCTGACTCAATGGGCATGAATTTGAACAAACTCCGGAAGATGGTGGAGGACAGAGGAGCCTGGAGTGCTGCAGTTCATGGGGTAGTAAAAGTCAAACATGACCTATCAACTGAAAAACAACAACAATAACATTATATATAAACCATTATAACTTAGGCTAGTTTAATAAATTATGACATTTGCTTTAATTGATTCATTAGTATTACTTGTTTAATGACTCAAAAGATTAGTGCAACATAAAAGTTTAAAAATAATGAATGATTTAAACATAATTTGGAACTTTATGAATAACAATATGAGTGTTAGCTATATCTTTCACTGGAAGATAAAGGTAACTCAGAGTGGTTCACAGATAATAATTCATTAAAATTTTTATTATTGTATATTACCAGCATATGCAACATAAGTCAAATAGTGTGATGAATCCACATGCTCACATCATCCAGAGTCAATTATTGTCAACCTTATTGCCAATGATATTCCATTTATCTTCCTTCTTACATTTTAATTTTTGCTTGGATCTTTTAAAATAAATTTTAGACATAATGTTATTTCACTCTAAATAGTTTACTATATATTACTAACAGATGAGAGATATTTTTTGGGTGCCCACAATACCATTATCACATCTAACAAGTTAATAACTTTTTATTATTTTCTAATACATAGGGCATACTCAAATTCCTTCATTTGTTTTAAAAAAATGTGTTTTACATAGTTGGTTTGTTTAGTAAGAGATTCAAAGGAGGTCCAGGCAAGGGCACTTATTTGGTTGATATGTCTTTTAAGTCTCTTTTAATCTGTAACAGATATTTCTCCCTTTTTAATGGTGTTTATTTGGAAGAAATAAGTTTATTTGTCCTGTGGTATAGTCCTTATTGTGGATTTTACTATTTCCTCATCATATCAAATAATCTGTTTTTTCTACTTTAAGGGAAGGGAGGGGAAGTCGCTCAGTCGTGTCTGACTCTCTGCGATCCCATGGACCGTAGTCTACCAGGCTTCTCTGTCCATGGGATTCTCCAGGCAAGAATACTGGAGTGGGTTACCATTTCCTTCTCCAGGGGATCTTTCTGACCCAGGGATTGAACCCAGGTCTCCCGCATCAGAGGCAGACGCTTTAACCTCTGAGCCACCAGGGAAGCCCAAGGGTAGTAATATTTGATTATATTTAATTATGGGACTTCCCTGGTGTCCCAGATGGTAAAGAATCTGCAATGTCGGATACCCGTTTCAGTCCCTGGGTTGGGAAGATCCCCTGGAGAAGGAATTCTTGCCTGGAGAATCCCATGGACAGAGGAGTTTGGCAGGCTAGAGTCCATGGGGTGGCAAAGAGTTGGGCACAACTGAGTGACTAATTATATTCAGGATAAGATGACTCATTTTAAAATTTCTTCAGTTCAGTTCAGTTCAGTCGCTCAGCCGTGTCCGACTCTTCACGACCCCATGAATCGCAGCATGCCAGGCCTCCCTGTCCATCACCAACTCCCAGAGTTCACTCAGACTGACGTCCATTGAGTCAGTGATACCATCCAGCCATCTCATCCTTGGTCATCCCCTTCTCCTCCTGCCCCCAATCCCTCCCAGCATCAGAGTCTTTTCCAATGAGTCAACTCTTCGCAGGTGGCCAAAGTACTGGAGTTTCAGCTTCAGTATCATTCCCTCCAAAGAAATCCCAGGGCTGATCTCCTTCAGAATGGACTGGTTGGATCTCCTTGCAGTCCAAGGGACTCTCAAGAGTCTTCTCCAACACCACAGTTCAAAAGCACCAATTCTTTGGCACTCAGCTTTCTTCACAGTCCAACTCTCACATCCATACATGACTACTGGAAAAACCATAGCCTTGACTAGATAGACCTTTGTTGGCAAAGTAATGTCTCTGCTTTTGAATATGCTATCTAGGTTGGTCATAATTTTTCTTCCAAGGAGTAAGTGTCTTTTAATTTCATGGCTGCAGTTGCCATCTGCAGTGATTTTTGGAGCCCCCCCCCCCAAATAAAGTCTGATGCTGTTTCTATTGTTTCCCCATCTATTTGCCATGAAGTGATGGGACCAGATGCCATGATCTTCGTTTTCTGAATGTTGAGCTTTAAACCAACTTTTTCACTCTCCTCTTTCACTTTCATCAAGAGGCTTTTTAGTTCCTCTTCACTTTCTGC
>SJYW01006889.1:135485-149120 GCA_006410735.1 Raphicerus campestris | reverse complement strand
CAATCTTGTTGCCAGCTTGTGCTTCTTCCAGCCCAGAGTTTCTCATGATGTACTCTGCATATAAGTTAAATAAGCAGAGTGACAATATACAGCCTTGACCTACTCATTTCCCTATTTGGAACCAGTTTGTTGTTCCATGTCCAGTTCTAACTTTTGCTTCCTGACCTGCATATAGGTTTCTCAAGAGGCAGGTTAGGTGGTCTGGTATTCTCATCTCTTTTAGAATTTTCCACAGTTTATTGTGATCCATACAGTCAAAGGCTTTGGCATAGTAAATAAAGCAGACATAGATGTTTTTCTGGAACTCTCTTGCTTTTTTAGAAATGCTTAAAAAAACTATGATTATGTTATACAATTAGTGTCTCAAATAAGTGAGTCCATCATTTTTACATGCAATAAAAATAAGGTATATCTTGTGTAGTGGCACATGTGGTTTAGTTGTTAAGTCGTGTCAACTCTTGCAACCCCATGGACTGTAGTCCACCAGGCTCCTCTCTCCATGGGATTCTCCAGGCAAGAATGACTGGAGTGGGTTGCCATGTTCTTCTCCAGGGGACCTTCTCAACCCAGGGATGAAACCCACCTCTTCTGTATTGCATTCTTTACTGGAATCTTTACCAACTGAGCCACCAGAGAAGCCCAAGGTATATTTTACATACAATCAAATATACTGATCTCAAGTATTGAGCCCGGAATGTCATTTACACAATTTTATACCCATTTCCCCACAACATGTAAAATAAGATACAGCACATTTTTACCAATACAGAAAGGCTCCTTTATGCTCCTAACAGATTTCATTCACCACAGATTAGCTTTACAGTTTTTGAATTTGATGTAAAAGGCTTCTTTTTCTCAATGAAACATTTTTGAGATTCACTCATTTTGTTGCATAAGTCACTAGTTCTTAGTTTTTTATTAGTAAGGAGCAGTCCATTCTATGGTTATACCTCAAGTCGTTTATCAGTTCTGTTGAGGAACATCTGAATTATGTCCAGTTCTTGGCTACAATAAATACAGCTTCTCTAAGCATTCTTTTTCTCAGTTGTAATATAATCTAAAGTATACAATGATTTGAGGTACATTGTGACTTCCACCATTGAGTTACTTAACAGACCCATCCCCTCACATATTTATTTATTTTTTCTTTTGGTGAGAACACAAGTCTTACCCTCTTAGCAGATTTCAGTTATAAAATAGAGTACACATTCTTTTTATGGGTATATGCCTTCATTTCTCTTGGATCAAAACCACAGTGCGTGCGCTAAGACAGTCTCCTGGAACTTAAAATTTTACCTACTGTAACACTGCAAAATCTTTTCCTAATGTCTTTTTCTTGGAAGCTTTATAGTTATAGCTTTTATGTTTATGTTTGAATTGATTTTGAGGTATGGAGTGAAGTCAGGGTCAAGAGTCTTATTTTCTTTCAGCCAATTGTACAGTCTTCTCAGCATCGTTTGTTGAAAACACTTTGCCTTTGTTGAAAATCAATTGCTTTGTTTACATGTAAATCTATTTGCTTCTCCTTATTCTAATAATTAACTGTTTTGAAGGTGAAAAGTCCTTCAACTTTGTCTTTTCAAGATTGTTCAGCTATAGTTTGCATTTCCTCATAAATTTTTGAATCACTGTGTCGATTTCTTAAAAAATGTTGCTGATACTTTGTTACTTATGCTAAATCAATTTGAGGAGAATGAATAATTAGCAATATAAACTCTTCCAGTTAAGAACATGCCCCTTCTCTCCACTTGCTTAGATCTTTAAATTTCTTAGCAATGATTTATAGTTTTCAAGACACATTACACGTTGACAAATTTATTCCTAAGTATTCAATTTTTGGAGGCTTTTTATTAAAGCTATTAAAAATTTCCCCTTTCTGCTTGGTATAGATAAACATTAATAAAACTAATTTTTATATCTCAAACTTTTATCTTACAGATATGTTCCATTTGCTCATTAGTACCAGTATATATATATTTTTCTCTTCTTTGGATTTCTTAGAATAGGGTTTGTCGAGATGAATTCCCTTGACTTTGTCTATTTGAAATGTCGAATTTGCTTTTATTTTTGAGAGGTATATTTGCTATATACAGCACTCTATTTTTGCTTTCAGTACTTAAAGATCTTCTTCCATTGTCTTTTTTAAAAATGAGGTCAGCCATCATTCTTATTTTCTTTTTCTTGCATGTATTGTGCCTTTCTCCCCCCTGGCTGTTCTTAAGATTTGCTCTTTATCTTTTGTTTCTTGTGGCTTGATGTTTTGCCTAGAATCTGTGGGTTTCTATATTTCATTCATTTTAGAAAATTCTCATTATCTCTTCAAAATAAATGTCTGCCCCATTCTTTCTCTGTTCTTTTTCAGGAACTCCAGTTATACATATATGAGATGATTTGATGTCATTCACCAAGTCTTGGCTTCCCCATTCAGCCTAAATATTTTTCTCTTTGCAATTCTGTTTAGATGATTTCTATTGTTGTTTTCCAGTTCACTGATCTTTTCTTCTGCTGTGTCCAGTATGCCCTTATGCCCAATAAGTGAATTTTACATTTTTTATATTATTTTAGCATTTCTACTTAGCTCTTTTGTATAGTTATATATATATATAAGTTTTCAATCTCTTTTGGTTCAAGTTTTGCTAGGTTCTGTGACATTTATCAGAGTTAAAGTTCTCATTAGCTAAATAAAATATCTGGGTTATCTGTCAGCCTGTATCTGTCTTTTCCTTATTGGCCACTTTTTCGACTTCCTCACATGTTTTGTAATTTTTATTCTATGGCAGTCATCTTGTGTCAAGAACAGTAGAAACTTCCAGTAAAGGGCTTTCCTCTTCCTCTGTCAGACTGTCAGTCTGGGGGCTGAGTCAGTCTCATCTGTCGCTGCGCTGAGAATAGGTTCTGTGGTAGATTTAGTTAGATTCAGTTTGTCAATGGCTTCAAACACTTTGAGGACAGGATCAGGGCTTTCTTTTTTCTCAGCAGAGCTTGAAATATGAGCATCAGTAATTCTCTCGAGATACTTCAGTGCTTTAAAACTCAGTCCCAGCTTTCTGAGTTACTAGAAGTTGTTTTTGCTCTCTAACCTGCTCTGGTTTTCTGTATGTCAGGACAGCTCTGTTGGTCCTGCATCCTTAACTCAGGGGATCTCTGTTTTTCTACCCTGCTCCCATCCTTCAGTGGGCTGTGGCCTTGAAACCTGTGAAAGACCCACCTTTCTTCCTATCGCCCAGCCTGCAACCATTGGCATCCTCTGCCTTGTGCTCTGGTGGAGGCCTTCTGTGCCAGACAAGTTCAGTTCTCTTCTTGCCCCTCAGTTCAGTTCAGTTCAGTCGCTTAGTCTTGTCCGACTCTTCACAACCCCATGAATCGCAGCACGCCAGGCCTCCCTGTCCATCACCAACTCCCTGAGTTCACTCAGACCCACATTCATCGAATCAGTGATGCCATCCAGCCATCTCATCCTCTGTCGTCCCCTTCTCCTCCTGCCCCCAATCCCTCTCAGCATCAGAGTCTTTTCCAATGAGTCAACTCTTCACATGAGGTGGTCAAAGTACTGGAGTTTCAGCTTTAGCATCATTCCCTCCAAAGAAATCCCAGGGCTGATCTCCTTTAGAATGGACTGGTTGGATCTCCTTGCAGTCCAAGGGACTCTCAAGAGTCTTCTCCAACACCACAGTTCAAAAGCATCAGTTCTTCAGCGCTCAGCCTTCTTCACAGCCCAGCTGTCACCTTTAGCATATTAGCGCTTCCCTGGTGGCTCAGATGGTAAAGAATCTGTCTGCAATGCAGGAGATCTGGGTTCATCCCTGTGTTGGGACGATCCCCTGGAGAAGGGAATGGCTATCCACTCCAGTATTCTCAGTATTCAGAGACTTCCATGGACAGAGGAGCCTGGTAGGCTATAGTCCATGGGGTCACAGAATCAGACATCTGTGACCAGAGCTCCTTGGTTCTGTAATCTGTCATACTAACTTACAGAAGCTATTTATAGTTTGTTAAAAATTGAATTTGTTTCTCCTTACTTTCATATGGAAGAACAGTTTCTCCTACTTCTACTACTGTTCTTCTATCAGTAAACACAGTCATATGAGTCTCTCTTAGGAAAGACTTGCCCATTTTATTTTTTGTTTAAAAATATTATTTTTATTTTTTGGCCACACCTCATGGCTTGTGTGATCTTAGTTCCCTGACCAGGGATCAAACCCAGCCCTCAGCAGCAGAAGCATGTACTTCTAACCATTGGACCACCAAGGAATTCTCCAAGATTTGTCCACTTAAAAATTTAATTCCCTTAGGGTTTTTTTTTTTTTTTAACTCATTAGCTTCCTGTACAGATGAACAGAAACAGACATGTGAACACAGGGGAAGGAGAGGGTATACGACAAATTGAAAAAGTAGNCAATCTTGTTGCCAGCTTGTGCTTCTTCCAGCCCAGAGTTTCTCATGATGTACTCTGCATATAAGTTAAATAAGCAGAGTGACAATATACAGCCTTGACCTACTCATTTCCCTATTTGGAACCAGTTTGTTGTTCCATGTCCAGTTCTAACTTTTGCTTCCTGACCTGCATATAGGTTTCTCAAGAGGCAGGTTAGGTGGTCTGGTATTCTCATCTCTTTTAGAATTTTCCACAGTTTATTGTGATCCATACAGTCAAAGGCTTTGGCATAGTAAATAAAGCAGACATAGATGTTTTTCTGGAACTCTCTTGCTTTTTTAGAAATGCTTAAAAAAACTATGATTATGTTATACAATTAGTGTCTCAAATAAGTGAGTCCATCATTTTTACATGCAATAAAAATAAGGTATATCTTGTGTAGTGGCACATGTGGTTTAGTTGTTAAGTCGTGTCAACTCTTGCAACCCCATGGACTGTAGTCCACCAGGCTCCTCTCTCCATGGGATTCTCCAGGCAAGAATGACTGGAGTGGGTTGCCATGTTCTTCTCCAGGGGACCTTCTCAACCCAGGGATGAAACCCACCTCTTCTGTATTGCATTCTTTACTGGAATCTTTACCAACTGAGCCACCAGAGAAGCCCAAGGTATATTTTACATACAATCAAATATACTGATCTCAAGTATTGAGCCCGGAATGTCATTTACACAATTTTATACCCATTTCCCCACAACATGTAAAATAAGATACAGCACATTTTTACCAATACAGAAAGGCTCCTTTATGCTCCTAACAGATTTCATTCACCACAGATTAGCTTTACAGTTTTTGAATTTGATGTAAAAGGCTTCTTTTTCTCAATGAAACATTTTTGAGATTCACTCATTTTGTTGCATAAGTCACTAGTTCTTAGTTTTTTATTAGTAAGGAGCAGTCCATTCTATGGTTATACCTCAAGTCGTTTATCAGTTCTGTTGAGGAACATCTGAATTATGTCCAGTTCTTGGCTACAATAAATACAGCTTCTCTAAGCATTCTTTTTCTCAGTTGTAATATAATCTAAAGTATACAATGATTTGAGGTACATTGTGACTTCCACCATTGAGTTACTTAACAGACCCATCCCCTCACATATTTATTTATTTTTTCTTTTGGTGAGAACACAAGTCTTACCCTCTTAGCAGATTTCAGTTATAAAATAGAGTACACATTCTTTTTATGGGTATATGCCTTCATTTCTCTTGGATCAAAACCACAGTGCGTGCGCTAAGACAGTCTCCTGGAACTTAAAATTTTACCTACTGTAACACTGCAAAATCTTTTCCTAATGTCTTTTTCTTGGAAGCTTTATAGTTATAGCTTTTATGTTTATGTTTGAATTGATTTTGAGGTATGGAGTGAAGTCAGGGTCAAGAGTCTTATTTTCTTTCAGCCAATTGTACAGTCTTCTCAGCATCGTTTGTTGAAAACACTTTGCCTTTGTTGAAAATCAATTGCTTTGTTTACATGTAAATCTATTTGCTTCTCCTTATTCTAATAATTAACTGTTTTGAAGGTGAAAAGTCCTTCAACTTTGTCTTTTCAAGATTGTTCAGCTATAGTTTGCATTTCCTCATAAATTTTTGAATCACTGTGTCGATTTCTTAAAAAATGTTGCTGATACTTTGTTACTTATGCTAAATCAATTTGAGGAGAATGAATAATTAGCAATATAAACTCTTCCAGTTAAGAACATGCCCCTTCTCTCCACTTGCTTAGATCTTTAAATTTCTTAGCAATGATTTATAGTTTTCAAGACACATTACACGTTGACAAATTTATTCCTAAGTATTCAATTTTTGGAGGCTTTTTATTAAAGCTATTAAAAATTTCCCCTTTCTGCTTGGTATAGATAAACATTAATAAAACTAATTTTTATATCTCAAACTTTTATCTTACAGATATGTTCCATTTGCTCATTAGTACCAGTATATATATATTTTTCTCTTCTTTGGATTTCTTAGAATAGGGTTTGTCGAGATGAATTCCCTTGACTTTGTCTATTTGAAATGTCGAATTTGCTTTTATTTTTGAGAGGTATATTTGCTATATACAGCACTCTATTTTTGCTTTCAGTACTTAAAGATCTTCTTCCATTGTCTTTTTTAAAAATGAGGTCAGCCATCATTCTTATTTTCTTTTTCTTGCATGTATTGTGCCTTTCTCCCCCCTGGCTGTTCTTAAGATTTGCTCTTTATCTTTTGTTTCTTGTGGCTTGATGTTTTGCCTAGAATCTGTGGGTTTCTATATTTCATTCATTTTAGAAAATTCTCATTATCTCTTCAAAATAAATGTCTGCCCCATTCTTTCTCTGTTCTTTTTCAGGAACTCCAGTTATACATATATGAGATGATTTGATGTCATTCACCAAGTCTTGGCTTCCCCATTCAGCCTAAATATTTTTCTCTTTGCAATTCTGTTTAGATGATTTCTATTGTTGTTTTCCAGTTCACTGATCTTTTCTTCTGCTGTGTCCAGTATGCCCTTATGCCCAATAAGTGAATTTTACATTTTTTATATTATTTTAGCATTTCTACTTAGCTCTTTTGTATAGTTATATATATATATAAGTTTTCAATCTCTTTTGGTTCAAGTTTTGCTAGGTTCTGTGACATTTATCAGAGTTAAAGTTCTCATTAGCTAAATAAAATATCTGGGTTATCTGTCAGCCTGTATCTGTCTTTTCCTTATTGGCCACTTTTTCGACTTCCTCACATGTTTTGTAATTTTTATTCTATGGCAGTCATCTTGTGTCAAGAACAGTAGAAACTGCCAGTAAAGGGCTTTCCTCTTCCTCTGTCAGACTGTCAGTCTGGGAGCTGAGTCAGTCTCATCTGTCGCTGCGCTGAGAATAGGTTCTGTGGTAGATTTAGTTAGATTCAGTTTGTCAATGGCTTCAAACACTTTGAGGACAGGATCAGGGCTTTCTTTTTTCTCAGCAGAGCTTGAAATATGAGCATCAGTAATTCTCTCGAGATACTTCAGTGCTTTAAAACTCAGTCCCAGCTTTCTGAGTTACTAGAAGTTGTTTTTGCTCTCTAACCTGCTCTGGTTTTCTGTATGTCAGGACAGCTCTGTTGGTCCTGCATCCTTAACTCAGGGGATCTCTGTTTTTCTACCCTGCTCCCATCCTTCAGTGGGCTGTGGCCTTGAAACCTGTGAAAGACCCACCTTTCTTCCTATCGCCCAGCCTGCAACCATTGGCATCCTCTGCCTTGTGCTCTGGTGGAGGCCTTCTGTGCCAGACAAGTTCAGTTCTCTTCTTGCCCCTCAGTTCAGTTCAGTTCAGTCGCTTAGTCTTGTCCGACTCTTCACAACCCCATGAATCGCAGCACGCCAGGCTTCCCTGTCCATCACCAACTCCCTGAGTTCACTCAGACCCACATCCATCGAATCAGTGATGCCATCCAGCCATCTCATCCTCTGTTGTCCCCTTCTCCTCCTGCCCCCAATCCCTCTCAGCATCAGAGTCTTTTCCAATGAGTCAACTCTTCACATGAGGTGGTCAAAGTACTGGAGTTTCAGCTTTAGCATCATTCCCTCCAAAGAAATCCCAGGGCTGATCTCCTTTAGAATGGACTGGTTGGATCTCCTTGCAGTCCAAGGGACTCTCAAGAGTCTTCTCCAACACCACAGTTCAAAAGCATCAGTTCTTCAGCGCTCAGCCTTCTTCACAGTCCAGCTGTCACCTTTAGCATATTAGCGCTTCCCTGGTGGCTCAGATGGTAAAGAATCTGTCTGCAATGCAGGAGATCTGGGTTCATCCCTGTGTTGGGACGATCCCCTGGAGAAGGGAATGGCTATCCACTCCAGTATTCTCAGTATTCAGAGACTTCCATGGACAGAGGAGCCTGGTAGGCTATAGTCCATGGGGTCACAGAATCAGACATCTGTGACCAGAGCTCCTTGGTTCTGTAATCTGTCATACTAACTTACAGAAGCTATTTATAGTTCGTTAAAAATTGAATTTGTTTCTCCTTACTTTCATATGGAAGAACAGTTTCTCCTACTTCTACTACTGTTCTTCTATCAGTAAACACAGTCATATGAGTCTCTCTTAGGAAAGACTTGCCCATTTTATTTTTTGTTTAAAAATATTATTTTTATTTTTTGGCCACACCTCACGGCTTGTGTGATCTTAGTTCCCTGACCAGGGATCAAACCCAGCCCTCAGCAGCAGAAGCATGTACTTCTAACCATTGGACCACCAAGGAATTCTCCAAGATTTGTCCACTTAAAAATTTAATTCCCCTAGGGTTTTTTTTTTTTTTTTTTAACTCATTAGCTTCCTGTACAGATGAACAGAAACAGACATGTGAACACAGGGGAAGGAGAGGGTATACGACAAATTGAAAAAGTAGTATTGACATGTATATTCTATTGTGTATAAAATAGATAACTAGTGGGAAGCGGCTATATAACACAGGGAGCTCAGCCTGGCATCTTGTGATGACCTGGAGGGGTGGGATGGGAGTAGGGAGGGAGACTCAAAAGGGAGGGGATATATATATATATATGATTATGACTTATGCACATTTTTGTATGGCAGAATCCAGCACATTGTAAAGCAAATATTTTCCAGTTAAAACAAACAAACAAACAGATCATTCTCTCTCTGATACTCTGAAAAGCTCTAATTTTGTACTTTTTAAGGTGGGGATGATAGTTGTATCGGTTTCTTATCATTAGTGTAAAAATTGCTGCAAATTTAGTGTCTTGAACTAAATTTATTATTTTGCAGTTTTGTAGGTCAGAAGTTTGAAATGAGTATTACAGAGATAAAATCAAGGTCATAATAAGGCTGCATGCCTTCTGGAGGTTCTAGGGGAAAATTTATTTCCTTGTCTTTTCTAGCCTTCAGGGGCCACCTGCTTTCCTTGGCTCTCGACTCCTTCTTTTGAAGTGATCTTCAAAGAGCATCATTCCAACTCCTGCTTCTGTTTCACAACTCCTATTCTTACTCCAGAAAATAGTGAAGGACAGGGAAGCTTGGTGTGCTGCAGTCCATGGGGTCGCAAAGAGTTGGACATGACTTAACAACTAAACAACAACAATTCTCACTCCTTCCTTCTAGCTTCAGGGATCTTTATGATTACACTGGGCCCACTGGGATAATCCAACATCCTTAACTAAATCATATGCAATGTCTCTTTGCCATATATGGTAACTTATTCACAGGTTTCAGAGATTAGGACATGGACATCTTTGGAGGGCCATTATTCACTCACCACAGTGTTGTATTGCAACTTTCTCCTTACAGAGATAAGGAGATTGTAGAGTCGCTCAGTTGTGTCCAACTCTGCAAACCCATGGACTGTAGCCTGCCAGGCTCCTCCCTCCATGGGATTCTCCAGGCAAGAGTACTGGAGTGGATTGCCATTTCCTTCTCCAGGGGATCTTCTCGACCCCTGGAGAAGGAAATGGCAACCATACATTTTATTCCTTTCACAAATAAAAAATTTTGTAGGTAGTGCAAATAAAAAAAATTTCATCATGGGTTACAGCTAAGTGTTTCTTCTTTTCCATAGAAAATCAAAGAAGGAAACCTAGAGTACTAAGGCTTGGCTACAAACTTGTATTGTTATTTATCTTCTTTGACCTCTGTTAGCTCAAATGGGAATTGCTATCTTGCACAAATTTGTTGTGATTTTGGTGTTCAATGTCATAGGTATGGTTCTGATTAGGAATTCAACAAATAAAATCTTCATTCATTTTCTTTTTCTCTTTCTTTCTTTAACATATCAAATTAGAAGAATGAGGACAGGAGACTAGAACTGCAACCATGCAATGATGGCAACAATGTTAAAGTTGAGAGTTTCCCTTTGAAATACTTACCAGCCATTATTTCTGACCTTTACCTTGGTAGAATTGAGGTGTGTCTTACTGATAGCCAACGGTGTTAAAGATCAGAGTTATTATCAGCTGATTTCTCAACAGAAACTCTATAAGCCAGAAGGGAATGGCATGATATATTTTAAGTGATAAAAGCAAGGAAACTACAACCAAGAATACCCAGCAAGACTCTCATTCAGATTTGATGTAGAAATCAAAAGCTTTACAGACAAGCAAAAGTTAAGAAAATTTAGCGCCACCATTCCAGCTTTACAAGTGTTAAAGGAACTTCTCTAGGCAAGAAACACAAGAGAAGGAAAAGATCTACAAAAAATAACCCCAAACAATTAAGAAAGTGATAATAGGATTATGCTGCTGCTGCTGCTGCTGCTGCTGCTGCTGCTGTCACTTTAGTCATGTCCGACTCTGTGTGACCCCATTGATGGCAGCCCATGAGACTCCCCCATCCCTGGGATTCTCCAGGCAGGAACACTGGAGTGGGTTGCCATTTCCTTCTCCAATGCATGAAAGTGAAAAGTGAAAGTGAAGTCACTCAGTCGGGTCCGACTCTTGGCGACCCCATGGACTGCAGCCTACCAGGCCTCTCCATCCATGGGATTTTTCAGGCAAGAGTACTGGAGTAGGCTGCCATTGGATTATACACATTGAAAATTTTCTTAAATGTAAATGAATTAAATGCACCAACCAAAAGACAAAGACTGGCTGGGTGGATGGAAATGTGTATATGTATGTACGTCATTTCCCACATCACTCTGCTGGTGCTGCTGCTAAGTTGCTTCAGTCGTGTCTGACTCTGTGTGACCCCATAGACGGCAGCCCACCAGGCTCCCCCATCTCTGGGATTCTCAAGGCAAGAACACTGGAGTGGGTTGCCATTTCTTTCCCCAGTGCACGAGAGTGAAAAGTGAAAGTGAAGTCACGCAGTCATGCCCGACTGTTAGCGACTCCACGGAATGTAGCCCACCAGTCCCCATGGGGTTTTCCAGGCAGGAGTACTGGAGTGGGGTGCCATTGCTTTCTCCACCCACATCATTCTACTAACCCCCTAAATTGGATATAATTATTTTTGATTGTTAGGTTAAGCATATTTTTATTATGGCTTGCGATTGTAATTGGAGAAGGCAATGGCACCCCACTCCAGTACTCTTGCCTGGAAAACCCCATGGACGGAGGAACCTGGTAGGCTGCAGTCCGTGGGGTCGCGAAGAGTTGGACACGACTGAACGACTTCACTTTCACTTTTCACTTTCATGCATTGGAGAATATATATATACACACACACACACACACACACACATGCGTGTGTGCTTCTTACCCACCCCCCATCCTGACAGTTTATTTGTATTGTAGTTTTTGTTAGATCAGTAGTTACATGGTTATGACTATAAAGATGTCATTCTGATGCCATTCCTACAATCCCTTGTAGGAAGTTTCTCTGTTCCCAGGGTTCTGAAATTTCACTGTGTTGTGTCTTGGTGTGGACTATTTTTCCACTAATGGACACCTGGGGGGCCTCTTCAGTGTGGAAACTTGTATGGTCAGGCCCAGAACATCTCTTGAGTTCGTTTACAACTTCCTCCCTCCTGCTTTCTCATTCTGGAAACTCTTTGCTTCACATAGAGGACCCCCTGGACAGCTCCCACATTTTCTTATCTTTCCTATTTTCTCTCTCTCTTTGTTCTACTTTCTGGGAGGTCTCCTAGATTTTTATCCTCTACTGCTGCTGTTGAATTTTTCATTTCTGCTATCATAATTTTAATTTCCAAGAACACTTTTTTTTTCATTCTTTTTTATAGCATCCATTTCTTATTTCAAGCAATTATCTTCACTTATCTCTCTAAGGATATTAACAATAATTTTTCTGAAGTTTTCCTCTTCTTGTAAAGTACTTATTTCTGCTAAATTACTTCTTTCTGTTTATTTTAGTCTCTGCCTTACATGTTAGTGACTTTCCTCATATAAGTGGTAATCCTTGGGGGTCAGATGCTATGTAGGAGTAGGGGACCAAATGCTACTCTTGATTGGAAGATTTTTATAGGTGATGGGAGTTGTTGATAGTGAGATTCCTTTGGGTGATTGATTAGCCGTTGAGCTAGGGAAACTCTGACGTCTGTTTCCTTAAGTCTTTCCTCTTGAGCTGGTCAGATTCCCCAGAGGAAACCCTTCCAGCCTCCTGCCCTGACCTGGCTCTCAGCAGTCTGGAAAGGGGGTCATGGAGGTCTTAGCATCTTATATACATGAGTCCATTTCATTTCCCCTCCTTTTTCAGTATGGCATCCATCTTGGCATCCCCAGTCAAGATCCTCTGTTTACCATGCCTGCATGCTCAGTGGCTAAGTTGTGTCTATTTTGTGACCCCGTGGACTGTAGCCCACCAGGCTCCTCTGTCCATGGGATTTCTCAAGCAAGAATACTGGAGTGGGTACCATTTCCTTCTCCAGGGGATCTTCCTGACTCAGGAATAGAACCAGCATCTCTGGCTTGGCAGGCTGATTCTTTACCCGCTGAGCCACAGGGGAGCTCTCTATTTACCATATCTGGGAACAAACTTCAGTTTTCTGCTGGTGTGGGAAAAAGGACAGATTTGAGGAGGGGACTTCCCTGGTGGCTCAGACGGTAAAGCAACTGTCTACAATGCAAGAGACCTGGGTTCGATCCCTGGGTCAGGAAGATCTGCTAGAGAAGGAAATGGCAATCCACTCCAGTGCTATTGCCTGGAAAACCCCATGGACAGAGGAGCCTGATAGCTTACGGTCCATGGGGTCGCAAAGAGTAGGACATGACTGAGCGACTTCACTTTCACTTTCTTCACTTTTCAGGGATCCAAATTCTCAGTTTTCAATACCTCCTATCACCAGTGCCTGAGACTCTAGATGGACTTGGGGTGAAAATGGATTTTTAGCTTTCCCTTCTTTTGGTTTGGGCTTTAGCTTTTCTGGGTGGGTAAAGTCCACTCGTTCATTACTTTCCAGTCTCCAAACTTCAGCTGCAATTGCTTCTTCTCCATTCTCTCCACCTTTGTGGGTTTCTGGCTTTTCAAAAATTCTTTTATAGCCTTTCAGTAGGTTTTTCAAGAAGAGAAAAAGATGGTGTTCAGTTCACCATCTTTGCCTGGAAGTCTCCATCTGCATTTCACCTTTGAACTAATGGGGGTTTTAATAAAATCCCTTTTCTGTCATTTTTATGGGGTTTGAGGAGAATATAAACCAATGGATGGTTTCAACTGGCCATCTTTAACTGGAACTAGTTTTCTTTATTGACCTTCTTTCTAAACATAAATGGCTGTTTCCCCACTAACTGTGATCCTCTTAAGAGATTCCTTCCCGCCCCCCCCTTAAAAAAAAAAAAA
>SJYW01006889.1:89791-133965 GCA_006410735.1 Raphicerus campestris | reverse complement strand
GGGTTGCCATTTCTTTCCCCAGTGCACGAGAGTGAAAAGTGAAAGTGAAGTCACGCAGTCATGCCCGACTGTTAGCGACTCCACGGAATGTAGCCCACCAGTCCCCATGGGGTTTTCCAGGCAGGAGTACTGGAGTGGGGTGCCATTGCTTTCTCCACCCACATCATTCTACTAACCCCCTAAATTGGATATAATTATTTTTGATTGTTAGGTTAAGCATATTTTTATTATGGCTTGCGATTGTAATTGGAGAAGGCAATGGCACCCCACTCCAGTACTCTTGCCTGGAAAACCCCATGGACGGAGGAACCTGGTAGGCTGCAGTCCGTGGGGTCGCGAAGAGTTGGACACGACTGAACGACTTCACTTTCACTTTTCACTTTCATGCATTGGAGAATATATATATATACACACACACACACGCACACATGCGTGTGTGTGTGTTAAATTACTTCAGTCATGTCTGACTCTGCGACCCTATGCACTGCAGCCCATCAGGCTCCTCTGTTCATTGGATTCTCCAAGAAGAATACTGGAGTGGATTGCCATGCTCTCCCCCATATATATATATATACATAGTATGTTTGATACAGGTATTTTAGGAAACAGGAATTTTTGCTTAGCTAAAAATTTACAACATTTTGGTTCCATTTATTTAACTAAGTATGAATAGAATGCTAAATTAGAAGTTTATGTTCACTCAAAATTTTGATATAGTTCCATTTATTCTGGCATCTAGTATTACTACTAAAAGTCTAGAAAGCTTATTATCTTATTTAAAAAAAAATTGAATGAGGCTTGAGACTTCTAATCCAATTCTGAGAATATAAAGAAATATTGTTATTAATAAAGGAAATTAACATGTTATACAGTATTATTAACCAAAGTACAGATTTTGTTCAAATTTCACAAAATTTTATGCTAGTGTCTTATTTATTTGCATACCTTATTCAAGAGTCCACATTATAGTTGCACTGAACACCTTCAGCTGCATGTAACAAATTCTGATATATTCTTTTTTCGCTTTTATTCTATTACAAATACTTTCTAATCTTCCTTTTTTGGCTTCTGAGGTACACCCATCATTTAAAGTGGCATTTAATTTCCAAATACACGGAGTTTTAAAAAGTATCTTTGATGTTAATTTCTCATTTTAATGCTTTCTTCTTTGCAATCATCCTCTGTATTTTTTCAGTTTTTTTTTTTAACTTTATTGAGGCTCTCAATGGTTAAGTCAAAGATCTCTCTTGGTAAATGTCACATTGCCCTTGAATATATGTGGGTTATTTTCAAATATCTTTTGATATTGATTTCTAACATAATTCCACAGTGATAAGAGAATAGACTCTGTATGATTTCAAGACCTTTAGACCATGAACTTTTTGTACCTTGTTTTACGTTCTTGGATATATTTCAGTGTCTCCTGGTTTATAGTCTATGGAAACTTGAATAGGATTTGTATCCTGCTATTGTGTGAAAATTGTATAAATCTTAATTATATTGAATTGGTTCATAGTGCTTTTCAGGCCTACTATATCCTACTTTTCTGTCTAGTCATTCTATTAATTTTTTAGAGTTTGATATTGAAACTCCAACTAAAAAGTTTGTCTACTTAAAAAATAATTGTAATATATAGTGGAACTATATGTAACTTTATTCTATATTTTCCATGTGTCCTGAAAATGTGCTATCATACTTTATAATTTAAAAAAATAAAAAAGATTCCACCTGAAAGAAATCAGTTATATTCCATGAAATTGGCATCCTGTTTTGTCTTCTCTCCTGAAGTCTCCTCTAGCCCAATTCAGATTTGGCCCTCACATGGTGCAAATATGTCTAACACTACATTCTTCTGACCTTTAATTATTTCCATAGTAACTGGCCCCCAAAGAAATACCCTCAAATAAGATCTTTTATCATTGTCACCAGAGTAACCTGGCAATGGCTGATGGAGTAACATCAGAACTCCATATACAAATCTTTTCTTTGTGGGCAGTTTTTCTCCTAATGAGTACCTACCCAGTACAATTAGTCATTTCATACCCTATATTTTAGAACTATTCATATGTGGCTTATAAATAGCTGGCACAGAAAAAGTGGTTTAGGTTTAATCATGCCCTCTATTTTAGATGACACTAAGTACCCTGTTATTGCTAGGAAAATAAATAATAATATACTTCTTATAAAATGCTAATCCCAGTCCATTATTATTAGTTCATCCTATGGGATAGGATAAAGACAATGTGACATGTAAGTAAAAGCAGGAGTGGTAATTATACTTGAAGATGTCCCATAATTAAATTAAAACCTTTATAAAAGAGAACATTTTCTAAAGTTAATTTATAACATCTCTTGCAAGTTTTTGCTATGTCCATTTTTACATTTCAAGTAGTAAAGGTTACAGGGAGATATTGCAAACCATGAATGTCTAAGCATGAATGCAATTGCTGTGATGCTTTCACTTTTCTTCTTTGCTAAACAAAGTCGGTGCACAGGAGTACAGTACTTTGAGCTACTCATTTGTACTGACTGGCAGGCTGCGGAACATGGATATAGCAATCTGCTTGGCTGACTCCTGCCACACATCGGGAGTCATGGAATAGGTCTCAGCAGGTTAAGAGCCGTGTACCTACGCACAGCAGAATGCTGTGATTACAGCAGGTAGGTGGCTCGCGTAGCAGAGAACTTCAGAAAGTAGGGAGTCCGACATAATGTGATGTGTGATTTATTGGAGTTGGTGGGGACACATACTGTAATTGTATGCTTGGCCTAATGTCTGATTGTTGTGTCTTTCAAACCCTCTGGAGGCCAGCCCCCCATGTAAGTGATAACCCACTGGCGCTTTTGTTGGGAGTGCAATTTTAATACACGAAATGAATAGCAACTGATTAATTGAAGCCGGCTACATTTTTGGAAAACAAATCAAAGTGATTTGCATGAATCACAATTTGTTATATAATATATTTGGAGGGCACAAATTACCTTTTTAAAGCCTAAGACACATATATACACAGTGGAACAAACGAAACGACAATAAACTGGGCTATAACTACATAATTCATATTGAATACTGGATGCCAAAACTGATATGAAACAAATGATTTTCCAATAAACTACTCAGGCAGAGCCATATCTGTTCTAAACTTTCAATAGAATATTATTTATAATACCAATAATTCTTCCCGATTGTTAGCCATGGAATGAAGGAACAAACTATTTTACATATTAGTTTTGAGGGGGTGTGTATTTACAAGTTGGAAACTGATTTATAGTCATGTCCAGAAGATGTGATAAATAATAGTAGTTTGAGAGAAGTTCTTGGAGGAAAACTTTCATGGCAAAATCATTATTACTTTGTTCTAGTTTTGAATAAAAACCAAAGTAGTAAGAATAGTGTCAGCATTAAAAGTAAATATAATCATCATCATTATATATTTCTCTGAGTTTAATATCTATAATAGATTTTTTAACTTTCACTTATTGTTTTTCTCAAATTTATTGTCTGTATCATTTTTATTGTTAAAAACTACAGCATACAAATATGAAAACTGAATTTCATGCTTTATTGATAAACACTTTTAGTATTTAACTATTTTTCCTCTGGTTTGGTCCTAGACATATATTAATATTACGTATAAATGTTATATGTATGTATAAATCCATATGTACATACATATACATACCTACATATATATGAGAAATAGTCTCAAGCAAATATACAAAATATACACAGGTATATTAGAAAGTGAGATTGTACCATATCTACCACTTTATAATTGCTTTTTTATATAACAAAAGGTACCAAACATTTTTCTAGTCAATAAATATATATCTGTACAATTATGAAATATCACTATT
Source organism: Raphicerus campestris (assembly GCA_006410735.1). Classification (NCBI taxonomy): domain Eukaryota; kingdom Metazoa; phylum Chordata; class Mammalia; order Artiodactyla; family Bovidae; genus Raphicerus; species Raphicerus campestris. Next base: position 130,107 of record SJYW01006889.1, on the reverse strand, counting down.
TGTTTTACCAAACACATTATATTTTTACTATAATAAACAAAATACCAAAGAACATCCATATACATAAATCTGAATAAACTTGTGTGATGATTTTATGGAGATAAGTTCTTAGAAGTGGAATTATTGAATCAAAATATATGCAGATTTTGAAGGCTTTGGCTCACATTGTAAAATCACCTTCCATAAATTTGTATCTGAAACTATTCTTCCATCTTCTCAAGCCTCACAACTCCTAACCACAAATGCAAATGTCCTTCTATAGTTGTTGAGGTTTTCTCTTCCTTTTCTAGCCTCCCTTCTTTTTCTCTTTATTCCTGTATTTCTTTAGATATTAACAGATGGAGAGCAAAGTACCTCTTAATTTTTAAGTGTAAAACCTTCATTCACTTAACAGAGATTTGCATAACTGAATGATGATTTTTAATAATTTCTCATCTGTGCATTAATTTACTCTAGGAAAGAAAATCACTCACCTCTAGAATTTTAGTACTCCATGGTGTCATTTCTGTGTCTGACATCTTGTTCCTGTTAGTGTCCATTAAGATATTTTCTTAGGGGAAATCAGGATATAGACTTTAAATGCTATTTCATTTCTTTTAAAAGGAAATGAACATACTATAAAACTCCTAAGCCTAATTTTTGATTACCAAAGTTGTAAGCAGGCCACATTAATCCTTAGTAAATTGAAAATGGAAATGATCCATAGAGTTTTTCCTCTCTCTTAATTCATTAGGTCTTTTTATTTAAATTTAAAATTCTTTGCATAAACCACTATCAATACAGTAAAAAGGCAACCCACAGAATGAGAGAAAATATTTTCAAGCCACATATTTGATAATGCATTACTATCCAGGATATATAAAGAATGACTAAAACTGAACAATCACAAAAAACAAACACAATTCAAAATGGGCAAAGGTCTTTTCATTAGGTCTTTTTAACTAGAGGTTTATTATCAGGAGAGCAGCACATATCTTGGCGGATAATTGCTTGGCTTTCATAGAAGCTTTTAGTCTCTGATATGATTGTATGTATTTTACTTCTTCTTGACAAGTATATATAAAATCTGAAATTAAGAGATTTGAAAGCAAGCTAAAGTATTTGGACAAAAATAATTTCTGCAGTGCAAAGTTAGAATTAGTGGAGACTTTGGTTAATAAAAAATTGGAAATTCTTTAGAAATTTCCCCTGAAAAATGGTTACATAGTATGAACTAGAAAACTTATCACACTGATAAGTTCTTATCTTTAAGAAATTTATCTTAATAATATGATATTCCAAGAAAGTCACAGCAACATTGATATAATCAATTGATATACTGATTGGAAATGTTTTTTCCTAGCCAAATGTATTTTCAACTTAATGGCATAGACACGTTAGGAAAATAAATTTCATTTAATTAGCATGTGTTAGTCACTCAGTTGTGTCCAAGTAGTCCAAGTCAACATTGTAAACTAAGATTAATCCTATGCAGATGATACCACCTTTATGGTAGAAAGTGAAGAGGAACTAAAGAGCCTCTTGATGAAGGTGAAAGAGGAGAGTCAAAAAGCTGACTTAAAACTCAACATTCAAAAAACTAAGATCATGGCATTTGGCCCCAACACTTCATGACAAATATGGGGAACAATGGAAACAGTGAAAGACTATTTTGTTGGGCTCCAAAGTCACTGCAGATGGTGACTGCAGCCATGAAATTAAAATATGCTTGCTCCTTGGAAGAAAAACTATGACAAATCTAGACAGCATATTAAAAAGCAGAAATTACTTTGCCAACAAGTTCTGTCTAGTCAAAGCTACGGCTTTTCCAGTAGTCATGTACGAATGTGAGAGTGGACCATAAACAAGGCTGAGCACCAAAGAATTGATGCTTTCAAACTGTGGTTTGGAGAAGATTTTAAGAGTCCCTTGGACTGCAAGGAGATCAAACCAGTCAAAGGAAATTGGTCCTGAATATTCAGTGGAAGGACTGGTGCTGAAGCTCCAATACTTTGGTCACCTAATGTGAAGAAATGACTCATTGGNAAAATCTAAGAGAGAAGCAGTTTGCACTTTAATTGGACAGTGATATTCATGTGTCAAAACTGTTTGCCTTTGCCCTGCTTCGTTTTGTACTCCAACGCCAAATTTGCCTGTTATTTTGGATATCTCTTGACTTTCTACTTTTGCATCCCAATCCCCTATGATGAAAAGGACATCTTTTTTTGGTGTTCATTCTAGAAGGTGTTGTATGTCTTCATAGAACTGGTCAGCTTCAGCTTTATTGGCATCAGTGGTTGGAGCACAGACTTGGATTACTGAGATAGTCAATGCTTTGCCTTGGAAACAAGCCAAGATCATTCTGTCATTTTTTGAGGTTGCATCCAAGTACTGCATTTCAGACTCTTTTGTTGACTATCAGGGTTGCCCACAGTAGTGGATATAATGGTCATCAGAATTAACTTTTTAAAAAAATTTCGGTACAACTTAGTGCCTGATCAACAGCACTAACAATTCCAAGATATGACCTGAGACCACAGCTAATTTCATCTTAGTCCATATAAATAAAACTATAGTTTTCAGAAAAACTAGCCAGACCTCATAAAAATTATCACATTTTTCTCTAGGTGCCACATTTTAAAAGAATCCCTAAGGGAAAGTAAGAAGGACACAAAAGATAACCAAATTAAAGTCATATGAGAAATAGCCCAGACAACTAGAAATGCTAAACTTTAGGACTCAAAATGTCTCTTGGAAGAGAAGAACTAGAACAGGTAGCAAGGCAGTGATAATGATATCTGCATGCAATCAGTTTATTTTGCAAGACTGAGACCAAATGTGTATATATTTCAAGGAGGTAGTATTCAATAATGGTTAGTAGCACAGTCTTTAGAATCAGACAGGACTAACCTTTGTTCTCATGGAAGTTTCCTAAACCATGTCCCCATCACTTCATCCTTCAAATGGATTTGTAACACTTCAAGTGGATTTGAATGAGAATGTGCATATAAAGGTCCTATCCCAATGTCCGGTACGTAGTGAATACATAAGTGGTCACTACTATTATTTAACCATTCACATTCCCGTGGAGGGAAAGTTTCACTTAAGGTAAATATCACATATCCAGAGGAAAATGTGGGCAAACACAGCTTCTCCGAATGGATGTTGCAGAGAGGAATTCACGCACAGGATGGGTGGTCTCTAAGTACCCTCAATTTAAATGTAGTGATGTTAGGACTTTGGCATCCCACTTAGTGCTTTCACTATGATCCTGTGAACTTTAGCAGGAAACAGCAGATCAAGGGCATGATTTTAAAACCATTCATGAGTCTTCATTATTCAACAGTGTGGGTTTTAAAACATAAACCAAGTCTCAGCCCCACGCTCAGTGTCATTTCTGCACTGGTAAGATTCACCCAATAGTTATTTTCTTCCACGTGTTTTCAACTTTATCTGCTGAACAGCTCTGCTGTAGTTATGATCCTGATGCCAGATGTTTGAATCAATGTTTGTTCCTTATTATATAATATAATATAATTCTACCTTTTTTCTTTTTACTTTTTAAATATGGCCATTAATTCTTTTCATTATATATGTGGCCATTTCACATATGGAGAAATAGTACAATGAGTCCATTGGCTGACATAGAGGGAGAAGGGGCAGGCAGAAGGAATGAGAGAGATGTAATAGGAGCTGGAGGAGAATAAGGAGAAGTGAGGTCCAGCTCACAGAGTAAGCTATTTCTGGAATTAGAATTTGCACGCATGGACCTCTCATTCCTTAGCTCCAAGCTAGGCTGGCTGCCTTCTAAATTTTAATATACTAATTTATTTTTCTCAGATTTAATTTACATTTTTATGACATTTAATGGGTGACTTGTATCAAATGGCCACTTGACTGCTCAGGCCCATACCTCTCACTCATATTTTCATCAAGGCAAAATTTCACAGTTTTTAATAATGCAAAGGATTTTGCAAAGGATTTTCTGGAGGTTTCCATACTGAGGTGGGAAAAACAGACACAGACCTAGCTTGGCGCTAGCAAGGAAGCAGCAATTCAGACACGGATAGTAACTGGTATTAGTTGTAACCTCCTGGAGGAGACTTGCAATACTCCAGCTCTCATCGCCCTCATTTAGAAGCCTCTTGGTGCTGACGAATCAATACGTACATGACAGAGAATGAAGCCCAGTGATGGGGAAAAGGGCGATAATTTTTTCATATTTGTTTTGTAAGAGATAAAATGAAAGTCCAGAAAATGAGGGATTTGTGATCACTGAAGGCTAAAGTTGTTTGTTATCCTGAGATTAGACAGACATTTAAATATTAGCTTTCATACTCAATATACCCACATCCTTGAACTGGAAACCCTGGTTATGTTTAGAAAGCGAAGGGTAATTTTTTCAGCATCCTTCAAAACTGAATTGTTTTGAACAGTAACAAAATGAGCCCCACTTTTGCCAGGTAGATGACTATTTAGCTGGCCTTGTATGCTGATAAAACAAACATGTGATTTATGGAACTTCAGTAACCATCTCATCAGGATAACACAGACTTCTTTGGACTATGCACCAACCAGATTCTTTCTGGAAGGAATCTGGTTAGCAAATCTACTGAAACCTCCAAAATTTGGGGTCAAAAGGTTTTGGCTTTTCACCTTCCCTTTTACCTTTGGGAAAAGAATGACATATAAGTTGTATCTTAGGTACAAAGAGGTTCAAAGCAGCATGTTGTGATTGAAGCAACGAACTACATCTAACTCGCACTAATGCATTATGCAAAATAAAAATATATATAATTCAAACCAAACATGAGTGGTCAAAAATTGCATTGCTTGATAAAAACAGACTTTCTCCTTAAGTAATGAGTCTGGAGGATGTATTTACAGGGCTATCAAAACAATTCGAAACATCATAAGGCATAACATTTGTTTGCCTTCTCAGGAAAGTAACTGTGCAGGCTTATGGATCATCTAAATTAGACTTTACTATTTTGATGTCCTTGCCATTTGTTCTTTTAAATTTCAAGCCTAAGGGGTATATTCTCCTATCAATGTGCATGTGTAAGTCCCATTAAGGCTAATAGGAATTTGGTGCCTGAACCCAAAGAAAAATCTGCCTCTAAGATGGCATTATGCATATGTAACACACAAAGAAAAATAACCCCCCAAATTCATTTCTTTTTATCCAAAGCACATAAAATAATTATATTAATTATAAGTACAATATAGAGTACTCTCTGTGGAATTTTAAATCAATTTAATAAATTTGCGATTTTAGGCATTCCCCTTGCCCAAAATTGCTTTCCTCAAATATGCTTTAGGTTGTCTCAGGCTTTGAAGAACCTAGTGATGGATGGAAACTAAGAGAAATAGGAGTGGTGGGAGTACATTTCTCAACATGGTCTTCATTTATTTATATTCTGCAGCACACGCAGTCATGATGTTTCAAACTTATTTCCATGAGATTCAAAATAAAACCTGGAACACAAAACAGCTTGCCCATATTTTCTTGTTTAAGGCTCTATCTCCTGAGCTTTCCTTTGTATCTCAGTTTTTCTAACCACATAAGAAATTTTCAGGCAAGAGTCAGTATTCAAATGAGATGTTAATTTAAAAAATTGCTCCGTCCTTCTGTTTATTTTGGTAGAAGGGAAATATTGGTTCTTGGAGTTGCATTAAAACCTGGATTAAAAAAAAACAGTTTTTATCTTTATACATCTTTTGGAAAAAAAATTCTACCTCAAGAAATTTCTTTAACAAAGAGAACATTATTTCAGACTCTAACATTTCTGTCTGCCGATTATCATTAGTCATAAGCTAAGCCCTGCACTAAATGTCTAGTGAGCACAGATAATGTTCATTTTGTCTGGAAGACAGGTTGCCGCCTGTCAAGGAGCGATGGAATAAATGACAGGTTTTGACTCTGTGCCTTGCAGGCATATTAGGCTAAGAAATCGCCAACATGATGAAAAATTATTTTGTCAAAAATTTGTAGGTCACCCATCATTGTCTAATGTATTCTGTGATTAATTGCTAGCATAGATCAGCATTATGTCTTTCCAGTGAATCGCTTAATTGTTGCCTGCTTCATGCTCTTAATGTAATGATGAGGCATCTGCTCCTTTCACATGTGCTTTTAAATGCCAGCTTTTGCATCCAGGTTACAGGGTTGGTAATATTCAACTTAAAGAACTAGTTCAAATTAAAACTTGGGGACTGCCATCTCTTCTTGCTTTTTATGGGAGTGTGCGCGGAAGGCTGAGTGTTAGTGTTAATGTATGTAGATTTTATTTCTGATGAGTGATTATTTGACTGCTCATTTTACGAAGATTTATGGTGTGCTTTCTATCTCCTGACTGCAGTGCTACTCTTATCTTTAATAAAGGAGATGAGGACATTAATCAGCCATTGTCAGGGCTCCTGACTAAGACATTAAATGTACTGTATGGGATAGGTAAACACGCTCCAGATCCTTCTCTACTCCACTAGATCAGGCAAAAAAACACTCATTATATTTATCATAATTTCACATCTGCTGTTTTTGAAGCAATGTACCATGAGGCCATAAACTGTATTACAACTGTGCATAAATTCAACTGATTTGTGGCTGGAGTAACTAATTCCTAAAGTACATTTTAGAAAAACAAGCAGTGAGCCCTGAAATTGCAATTCCATAAAGGCACTAAATTACTGACTGCAGAATCAAAAATTTGCTTGATGTGATTCTGCAGTGACCATTTTATAAAAAGTGACAGNTTTTAAATCAATTTAATAAATTTGCGATTTTAGGCATTCCCCTTGCCCAAAATTGCTTTCCTCAAATATGCTTTAGGTTGTCTCAGGCTTTGAAGAACCTAGTGATGGATGGAAACTAAGAGAAATAGGAGTGGTGGGAGTACATTTCTCAACATGGTCTTCATTTATTTATATTCTGCAGCACACGCAGTCATGATGTTTCAAACTTATTTCCATGAGATTCAAAATAAAACCTGGAACACAAAACAGCTTGCCCATATTTTCTTGTTTAAGGCTCTATCTCCTGAGCTTTCCTTTGTATCTCAGTTTTTCTAACCACATAAGAAATTTTCAGGCAAGAGTCAGTATTCAAATGAGATGTTAATTTAAAAAATTGCTCCGTCCTTCTGTTTATTTTGGTAGAAGGGAAATATTGGTTCTTGGAGTTGCATTAAAACCTGGATTAAAAAAAAACAGTTTTTATCTTTATACATCTTTTGGAAAAAAAATTCTACCTCAAGAAATTTCTTTAACAAAGAGAACATTATTTCAGACTCTAACATTTCTGTCTGCCGATTATCATTAGTCATAAGCTAAGCCCTGCACTAAATGTCTAGTGAGCACAGATAATGTTCATTTTGTCTGGAAGACAGGTTGCCGCCTGTCAAGGAGCGATGGAATAAATGACAGGTTTTGACTCTGTGCCTTGCAGGCATATTAGGCTAAGAAATCGCCAACATGATGAAAAATTATTTTGTCAAAAATTTGTAGGTCACCCATCATTGTCTAATGTATTCTGTGATTAATTGCTAGCATAGATCAGCATTATGTCTTTCCAGTGAATCGCTTAATTGTTGCCTGCTTCATGCTCTTAATGTAATGATGAGGCATCTGCTCCTTTCACATGTGCTTTTAAATGCCAGCTTTTGCATCCAGGTTACAGGGTTGGTAATATTCAACTTAAAGAACTAGTTCAAATTAAAACTTGGGGACTGCCATCTCTTCTTGCTTTTTATGGGAGTGTGCGCGGAAGGCTGAGTGTTAGTGTTAATGTATGTAGATTTTATTTCTGATGAGTGATTATTTGACTGCTCATTTTACGAAGATTTATGGTGTGCTTTCTATCTCCTGACTGCAGTGCTACTCTTATCTTTAATAAAGGAGATGAGGACATTAATCAGCCATTGTCAGGGCTCCTGACTAAGACATTAAATGTACTGTATGGGATAGGTAAACACGCTCCAGATCCTTCTCTACTCCACTAGATCAGGCAAAAAAACACTCATTATATTTATCATAATTTCACATCTGCTGTTTTTGAAGCAATGTACCATGAGGCCATAAACTGTATTACAACTGTGCATAAATTCAACTGATTTGTGGCTGGAGTAACTAATTCCTAAAGTACATTTTAGAAAAACAAGCAGTGAGCCCTGAAATTGCAATTCCATAAAGGCACTAAATTACTGACTGCAGAATCAAAAATTTGCTTGATGTGATTCTGCAGTGACCATTTTATAAAAAGTGACAGTGTGCCTGTGATTGAGTCAATAAAATAAGAACGAGTGAGCTGTACACTCAAACAAGATTAAAGAGAAAAGGAATGACAGAGGACAGACTCATGGTATACAAATAGAGGAAAGCATAATGTTTCCCCCCAAATGGCGTAAGGATGCAACTATTTTAGCAACAATAATGATTTGTCAGTCATCTTTTCACGATTTTGGAAGTGGAAGAAAAATTTTAATTTCTCTCTTTCTTCATTTCACAGCATGATCAGGAGCTACTTAATATGCTAACAAAATGGATTTAGAAATGCTATTTTAAAAATTGTGGCATCACCTATTGATTTGAGCTTGCCATAATATTTTCCAAAATTATAAACGATAATTCTGTATGGATTATATACCTGTCTCCTTATTTTTAAGAGTGTATGCCTAAGTAAGCTCTTTGTTAAGGCATCTAGTCATTTTGGGGTAGAAAATGTGTGTGTGTATGTTTATGGGAGGGGGGAGCGTGGATTTCTCTCTCTCTCTCTTTTTTTTAACCTTTACAGATGTGTACTACTTCAACTTTTTACAGACTTGATCAGTACCAGAACTTGATATAATAGCTTCTATGAAAGAAGGGAGAGCAGGAAGTGATCTTTTTTACAGGACAAGTGAAACCAGAAACACCATTGTTTTTGAAGACAAAATGCACTTGACATTTGTTAAGATGAAAACCAAAGGCAGACCCGACACTTGGAATCCTGAATAGAGGTGTGAGCCCACAAATGAAACCCGTAAAGGATGGGAACCATGTATGTTCTCCTGGAAGTAGGATGTGATTGTGTGATTATTTATTGACTAGAAAAAGCAGTTTAAGGGAAAAATAACTGGAACTGGACTTTCATTGCTTGGGTTTCTCTTGCTGTCCATTGCCTTTCACCAATTATTTCATGTGTCTCTGCGGTGGAGACTGGAAGTACCACCAAGCTGCATTTGTTATGTGTGACTAACATGCATATGCGTTCTTTGTTTGAAGGCTCCTTCTGATTGAATGTGGGCAATTACATGCTACCCAAGGCAAATTGTGAAGGGCATTTATACAGAAAATATTTTAGAGTAATATAACCCTATTTGGTTTTATTTACAGAAGTGTATATTTGCTATCTTTTATCCCTTTTCCTGACCACTGTCCTGGTCAACTTTAACTACAGATCTGGAGCTGGCACATTGAATATTGCTCTATTCTTTACTCATAATATCAAGTCAAAAATGGTCGTGTTCATAAGGCATTGCACAGTTTCTATCTAATGGTATCAATCTGTGCATCACGGAGCGTTTCTTTTCCTGACATTATTACTTTACTGAAATTAAGCTTGAAACAATCTGATGTCAGATACTGTATATCTACTTTTATTGCCAGCCTTTCTGAGCCCACCATATTGCCAGGACTGCATCTCATTTTAGATGGGTTTAACCAGATATATATTCTCAAGTTTATTGAGAGTTGGATAGATTACATTTCCCATTCTCAAAGAGCAGGCTGGTCCTTTCAGTGCATTTTATAGAACAAATGTAAATTCCCATGCTGCAGTTGACAAAAATTCATGGTTCTTTTCTTAGTGTCAAAAATAAATTCAGCATAGCATTGGAGATGAGTAAGTGTGGTGTAAAGGAGCAGGCTTCAGTTCACCCTTTCTGATTTAGCAGCAGTTTCGATGTACTTGAGAAATATGTAAAAGTTCAATTATTATGGTCTAGGCAAGGAGATTTGCTCACACAACAGAGCTACTGTACTTGGGAATGAATTGTAAGGACTCCATGAAATGCAAAGCACCTTCTGAGAACAGCAAGCTGGTCTTCCTCCCATCTTCTCTGTCTCCTTCCTTTCCCTATCTACTTATATATCTTATATGAAGTCTTTTCAAAAGAGGCCATCACTGTAGTTAAATAAAACGCAGCATAAAAAATTGCCAAATCACTCCATTAAAATGCAATTAAAATTAGTCTTTTGCTATGTTTTGGAATTTATATATTTAGGAGTTACAGGATATGCAAAGAATAGCTATCAAATAAATTTATTAGCAGCTTGGCTTGATCAGTTTGTCAAGATTGCTTACATATGTATATTTTAGAAGGAAAGGCAGATTTGTATGAAAAAGGTGTTTATAGCTAAGAGTAAACCAAACATACTGAATCATGGAAAAAAATGCTCTTTCAAATACCATGCATTTTATCAACAAAACACACAGCTCAGATTGTGGACTGTCTGCTTAAATGCCAAAAGTATGTCCTTATAAACAAACAGCACGTCTTTCTATATTTATATTCATTGATTTGATTTTTTTTCTTGGTCAAAGTGAGGGGTTTCCTCTAACTATCCATCAAAAGTTGGTGTTGCACTTTCAAAAAAAAATGATGAAAAAAACCCCAAGAGTATTCTGTGGAAAGAATGTAGCCTATAGCCTGATTACTACAAGAGTCAGTCCAAGTATATATGCATTAAACATTTTTATTTTGTCATTTCATTTTGCTACTCCCAGGTCTGAGCAATTAGGTAATGGGTGCAACTGGGAAGAGTTCAGTACTACATCATTCCAACAGGGGGGAATCTGATCAGACTTTCTTAAATAGGAAGGTCTATTTCCCTTACAGTCACATTTACTCTCTTAAGCATCTTCTTCATGAGATCATAAATAAGGTGGAATCTTGTGGAATCTTGTGGAATCTCAGAGTACGGTCCTCCTTTAGGCATTAGTCAGGCAAGGACAGCCTTTGGGGTTACAAAGGGAAGACACATCTGGACACACACACGTACATACCCAATTCATATAAAATATATTACACAGATATGGTAAATGGTTATTACTTTACAGTTGTAGATGTAAATATATATTTCAAATAGTCTTTTTGATAATAAAAAAATTATTTTGGCCTGAGTTTTTTGCTAGATCAATTTAGGCCAGTATTATTTTTTTAACCTGCAATATTAATGATGAAACACATAATTAGGAATAAGAGAAGGATTATATGTGTTTGCATTGCTGCAAGTTTTCTGTAGGAATCTTCTAGAGCCATAAGGTCATCTTGGGAAGGTTAGTTTAGTTAAAACAAGATAACATGGAGGCCTAACTGGGTGAAAGTAAGCAATTATGCCCTGGGATGGGCTGAAACAAGGCCAAGTCAGGAGGACCCCTCCTTGCCCTTGTGACATGGCCACTTTGTTCAGATTCCCTTCTGTGCTATATATGACACGTGTCTGAATAAGATGGTCAGTCTTAAACTGAATATTGAATTTTAATCAAGATTAATTTCCTTCTTATTTTTATCTAAAAATAAATGTAAGTAGAATTTCTAGTGTGTTCCTCACATCAATGGCTCACCTTGAACACGCTGAAGACATCTGGGAAAGAAAGTGAATCCCAGAGGACAGCAGAGTGGTTAGGGAGGTAATCCTGGCTTCCCTCTACTGGGTCAGCTTTACCTGAGGAAGTCCAGGTGGACAGGCTCCCAGGTTTTCAACTTTGAATGGTTTAACCCTTACTGAGAAGTATATATATTTTTTAAATTTCCAAAGAGGTCACCTGCCCACCTCCACCACACACACGTACCACTACTTTGCAGATGTGTAAACACCAGGTCAGTTAGATAGCAGGATTTTCAGGATTGTCTGCTGTTAACTGTCTCAGCTCAACTAAAAACAGAACCCAAATAAATAGGCTGAAGCTGTAATTATGTATTCAGGGATTTGCCGGTAGTGAGGATTATTCAAGATTAGAATGTGCTTTTACTAGTCCCCACTCTTATGTTTGTGGCCTGTGAAGAGTGATACAGGGAAGGGCCTTGCTTTGGACAGCATTATTTTTGGTTCTTTACAAATATGAGTGAAGGAGAAACTGGCTTTTGTTTTCATAAAAATTGTACAAAGACTGGTATCTTACTTCACTTCGATTCCTGAAGCATAGCTGATATTCTGAAATAGCTAGGTAACACACTTCCTACTGTACAAATTGCTTGTATTACCATTTTATTTTTAAATTTTTGCTGCTGTTGTTGGGAAGCAGATCCTATTTCACTGATTCCTAGTAAACAGTGAACAGTTGACTATGTCTGCCTCACTGCCGCTGATGGGACCCGTGCTCTGCAGAAAGAACAGTGCTAGTAAGGAACAGTCTCACAGCTGTAACTTGGAGGTTCTCTATTTCAGCAGGAGTTGGCCAATTTGTAGTTTACATCCTATATGGGCTACATATGGAAGTCAGAATTTACTGCCTCATTGATTGAAATGATGTTCTTTCATCCCTTATAGATTTGATTTCAGGTCCATGAACAGGCTTACTGTTGGTCCCTTATCCAGCTCTGTACAGAAGGATAGTTTTAATGACTTGTTAAAATCCCCCTGTTGCCTTGAGGCTCAAACTCAGGGGCCATAACCTAGATAGCATATTCAAAAGCAGAGATATTACTTTGCTGATTAAGGTCCGTCTAGTCAAGGCTGTGGTTTTTCCAGTAGTCATGTATNTTTAGCAACAATAATGATTTGTCAGTCATCTTTTCACGATTTTGGAAGTGGAAGAAAATTTTTAATTTCTCTCTTTATTCATTTCACAGCATGATCAGGAGCTACTTAATATGCTAACAAAATGGATTTAGAAATGCTATTTTAAAAATTGTGGCATCACCTATTGATTTGAGCTTGCCATAATATTTTCCAAAATTATAAACGATAATTCTGTATGGATTATATACCTGTCTCCTTATTTTTAAGAGTGTATGCCTAAGTAAGCTCTTTGTTAAGGCATCTAGTCATTTTGGGGTAGAAAATGTGTGTGTGTATGTTTATGGGAGGGGGGAGCGTGGATTTCTCTCTCTCTCTCTTTTTTTTAACCTTTACAGATGTGTACTACTTCAACTTTTTACAGACTTGATCAGTACCAGAACTTGATATAATAGCTTCTATGAAAGAAGGGAGAGCAGGAAGTGATCTTTTTTACAGGACAAGTGAAACCAGAAACACCATTGTTTTTGAAGACAAAATGCACTTGACATTTGTTAAGATGAAAACCAAAGGCAGACCCGACACTTGGAATCCTGAATAGAGGTGTGAGCCCACAAATGAAACCCGTAAAGGATGGGAACCATGTATGTTCTCCTGGAAGTAGGATGTGATTGTGTGATTATTTATTGACTAGAAAAAGCAGTTTAAGGGAAAAATAACTGGAACTGGACTTTCATTGCTTGGGTTTCTCTTGCTGTCCATTGCCTTTCACCAATTATTTCATGTGTCTCTGCGGTGGAGACTGGAAGTACCACCAAGCTGCATTTGTTATGTGTGACTAACATGCATATGCGTTCTTTGTTTGAAGGCTCCTTCTGATTGAATGTGGGCAATTACATGCTACCCAAGGCAAATTGTGAAGGGCATTTATACAGAAAATATTTTAGAGTAATATAACCCTATTTGGTTTTATTTACAGAAGTGTATATTTGCTATCTTTTATCCCTTTTCCTGACCACTGTCCTGGTCAACTTTAACTACAGATCTGGAGCTGGCACATTGAATATTGCTCTATTCTTTACTCATAATATCAAGTCAAAAATGGTCGTGTTCATAAGGCATTGCACAGTTTCTATCTAATGGTATCAATCTGTGCATCACGGAGCGTTTCTTTTCCTGACATTATTACTTTACTGAAATTAAGCTTGAAACAATCTGATGTCAGATACTGTATATCTACTTTTATTGCCAGCCTTTCTGAGCCCACCATATTGCCAGGACTGCATCTCATTTTAGATGGGTTTAACCAGATATATATTCTCAAGTTTATTGAGAGTTGGATAGATTACATTTCCCATTCTCAAAGAGCAGGCTGGTCCTTTCAGTGCATTTTATAGAACAAATGTAAATTCCCATGCTGCAGTTGACAAAAATTCATGGTTCTTTTCTTAGTGTCAAAAATAAATTCAGCATAGCATTGGAGATGAGTAAGTGTGGTGTAAAGGAGCAGGCTTCAGTTCACCCTTTCTGATTTAGCAGCAGTTTCGATGTACTTGAGAAATATGTAAAAGTTCAATTATTATGGTCTAGGCAAGGAGATTTGCTCACACAACAGAGCTACTGTACTTGGGAATGAATTGTAAGGACTCCATGAAATGCAAAGCACCTTCTGAGAACAGCAAGCTGGTCTTCCTCCCATCTTCTCTGTCTCCTTCCTTTCCCTATCTACTTATATATCTTATATGAAGTCTTTTCAAAAGAGGCCATCACTGTAGTTAAATAAAACGCAGCATAAAAAATTGCCAAATCACTCCATTAAAATGCAATTAAAATTAGTCTTTTGCCATGTTTTGGAATTTATATATTTAGGAGTTACAGGATATGCAAAGAATAGCTATCAAATAAATTTATTAGCAGCTTGGCTTGATCAGTTTGTCAAGATTGCTTACATATGTATATTTTAGAAGGAAAGGCAGATTTGTATGAAAAAGGTGTTTATAGCTAAGAGTAAACCAAACATACTGAATCATGGAAAAAAATGCTCTTTCAAATACCATGCATTTTATCAACAAAACACACAGCTCAGATTGTGGACTGTCTGCTTAAATGCCAAAAGTATGTCCTTATAAACAAACAGCACGTCTTTCTATATTTATATTCATTGATTTGATTTTTTTTCTTGGTCAAAGTGAGGGGTTTCCTCTAACTATCCATCAAAAGTTGGTGTTGCACTTTCAAAAAAAAATGATGAAAAAAACCCCAAGAGTATTCTGTGGAAAGAATGTAGCCTATAGCCTGATTACTACAAGAGTCAGTCCAAGTATATATGCATTAAACATTTTTATTTTGTCATTTCATTTTGCTACTCCCAGGTCTGAGCAATTAGGTAATGGGTGCAACTGGGAAGAGTTCAGTACTACATCATTCCAACAGGGGGGAATCTGATCAGACTTTCTTAAATAGGAAGGTCTATTTCCCTTACAGTCACATTTACTCTCTTAAGCATCTTCTTCATGAGATCATAAATAAGGTGGAATCTTGTGGAATCTTGTGGAATCTCAGAGTACGGTTCTCCTTTAGGCATTAGTCAGGCAAGGACAGCCTTTGGGGTTACAAAGGGAAGACACATCTGGACACACACACGTACATACCCAATTCATATAAAATATATTACACAGATATGGTAAATGGTTATTACTTTACAGTTGTAGATGTAAATATATATTTCAAATAGTCTTTTTGATAATAAAAAAATTTTTTTGGCCTGAGTTTTTTGCTAGATCAATTTAGGCCAGTATTATTTTTTTTAACCTGCAATATTAATGATGAAACACATGATTAGGAATAAGAGAAGGATTATATGTGTTTGCATTGCTGCAAGTTTTCTGTAGGAATCTTCTAGAGCCATAAGGTCATCTTGGGAAGGTTAGTTTAGTTAAAACAAGATAACATGGAGGCCTAACTGGGTGAAAGTAAGCAATTATGCCCTGGGATGGGCTGAAACAAGGCCAAGTCAGGAGGGCCCCTCCTTGCCCTTGTGACATTGCCACTTTGTTCAGACTCCCTTCTGTGCTATATATGACCCGTGTCTGAATAAGATGGTCAGTCTTAAACTGAATATTGAATTTTAATCAAGATTAATTTCCTTCTTATTTTTATCTAAAAATAAATGTAAGTAGAATTTCTAGTGTGTTCCTCACATCAATGGCTCACCTTGAACACGCTGAAGACATCTGGGAAAGAAAGTGAATCCCAGAGGACAGCAGAGTGGTTAGGGAGGTAATCCTGGCTTCCCTCTACTGGGTCAGCTTTACCTGAGGAAGTCCAGGTGGACAGGCTCCCAGGTTTTCAACTTTGAATGGTTTAACCCTTACTGAGAAGTATATATATATTTTAAATTTCCAAAGAGGTCACCTGCCCACCTCCACCACACACACGTACCACTATTTTGCAGATGTGTAAAACACCAGGTCAGTTAGATAGCAGGATTTTCAGGATTGTCTGCTGTTAACTGTCTCAGCTCAACTAAAAACAGAACCCAAATAAATAGGCTGAAGCTGTAATTATGTATTCAGGGATTTGCCGGTAGTGAGGATTATTCAAGATTAGAATGTGCTTTTACTAGTCCCCACTCTTATGTTTGTGGCCTGTGAAGAGTGATACAGGGAAGGGCCTTGCTTTGGACAGCATTATTTTTGGTTCTTTACAAATATGAGTGAAGGAGAAACTGGCTTTTGTTTTCATAAAAATTGTACAAAGACTGGTATCTTACTTCACTTCGATTCCTGAAGCATAGCTGATATTCTGAAATAGCTAGGTAACACACTTCCTACTGTACAAATTGCTTGTATTACCATTTTATTTTTAAATTTTTGCTGCTGTTGTTGGGAAGCAGATCCTATTTCACTGATTCCTAGTAAACAGTGAACAGTTGACTATGTCTGCCTCACTGCCGCTGATGGGACCCGTGCTCTGCAGAAAGAACAGTGCTAGTAAGGAACAGTCTCACAGCTGTAACTTGGAGGTTCTCTATTTCAGCAGGAGTTGGCCAATTTGTAGTTTACATCCTATATGGGCTACATATGGAAGTCAGAATTTACTGCCTCATTGATTGAAATGATGTTCTTTCATCCCTTATAGATTTGATTTCAGGTCCATGAACAGGCTTACTGTTGGTCCCTTATCCAGCTCTGTACAGAAGGATAGTTTTAATGACTTGTTAAAATCCCCCTGTTGCCTTGAGGCTCAAACTCAGGGGCCATAACCTAGATAGCATATTCAAAAGCAGAGATATTACTTTGCTGATTAAGGTCCGTCTAGTCAAGGCTGTGGTTTTTCCAGTAGTCATGTATGGATATGAGAGTTGGACTGTGAAGAAGGCTGAGCACCAAAGAATTGATGCTTTTGAACTGTGGTGTTGGAGAAGACTCTTGAGAGTCCCTTGGACTGCAAGGAGATCCAACCAGTCCATTCTGAAGGAGATCAACCCTGGGATTTCTTTGGAAGGAATGATGCTAAAGCTGAAACTCCAGTACTTTGGCCACCTCATGTGAAGAGTTGACTCTTTGGAAAAGACCCTGATGCTGGAAGGGATTGGGGGCAGGAAGAGAAGGGGATGACAGAGGATGAGATGGCTCGATGGCATCATGGACTTGATGGACGCGAGTCTGAGTGAACTCCGGGAGTTGTCGTTGGACAAGGAGGCCTGACATGCTGCGATTCTTGGGGTCACAAAGAGTCGGACACAACTGAGCGACTGAACTGAACTGAACTAATCTAATTGAGTCATTTCAATAAGAAATCAGGATTTTCATCTAATTTTTAATTTAATCTACTGCAATGAATTATACTGAGGTTTTTATAGCATCCTTTCAACTTCAGCAACAAAGGCATCTCCCTATTCACAAAGCAGAACAAAATCCTTATATGTGGCTGGTTTTTTCAAAGTAGATGGAATTCTCTTGCCTATTGTCTTTCCAAATGTGATTCTATGCTGTTTGTCTAGTTAGTGTGTTAATGATGTACATATGTGCATGAAATGGGATCAATACATTGAACTTTGCATGAAGTGAATATAGCGTGATATCTCAAGTATGTGATAAGTGATCTGGACAGCACAGTCAAAACAGTCATTTTCGCCATCTTGGCAATCAATATTGACCATTTCAACTGCATGGTAGGGTCTGGAGTCTGCCTTATTCACATGGGTGGCCAAAATGAAGAACAAAGTGCCTCAGGATTCCATTTCTATTATTCAGATGGGCACAGTCTTGGTCAATGTTTAATACGAACTTTGTTCTGAAATACCCAGATACAGTGTTATAAATCACAGATTCAAAGAGCAAGGGGGACAGAAAATAAAAAGAAACTTAAGGTCCTAATTTCCCAAATAAAATACACAAAAGATTATATTCATGCATGGTTTTGTAATTTCCAACATTTTCCTTTTGTGATAAGTGCTATTTTTAGAACTTGGGCCTAAATTTCAAAAAAGAAAAAAACACATTAATCAGATGCTAATTAGCATGTATCATTAAATGTTATAGAGTGAGACAGGAAGCCCACCTCCTTATAAGTAGCTGATTCAATTTCTCCTATACTGTCAGATATTTGGCCATTTCTCTCTCTCTGATTCAGTTCTTTGCTGTGCAGACTGCAAAATATAATAACTTCTAAGCAGTGTGTAAAACAAAGTGCTCAATTCACTTTATTAAAATATCCAATAATAATTGATTTAAAGGCAATAAAATGTGTTCATTAGAGGGTTTATATTCAAGAAATATTGAAAGTATACCTAAAACTGTCACTTTTATTGTGAATGAACAGGATAATATAATTTGAAAAGAGTGTGATCATACTAAAGATTTGTCCTGCAGCATTATCTGATAGCTCGTAAAGTGCTGAAATTTAATATGATGCTTTCAGTCAGTTTAATTGAAATTTAATTGCCACTTTGGGCAGAAGGTTTAGATCTGATCAATAAAATATTAAAGATTTTGTGCTTTCGCTTGGAACAGCTCCTTTAGCGATGCATCAAGAGGACTCTATATTTTCGGAAATATTTGTTTGTTATAGTTCACACACTGCTCAATATCACTTTCTAATCTGAAAGTTTTAATGTGCTGTGCAGACTAATAGTGGAAATAATAAAGCAATAGTTGATCCATTTAATTATAACACGATGAAAGAAATAACGGTCACCTTCAGATTCATGAGAAAGGCATTAACGTAAAAGAGCAATAAATATTTTGAAATGTCAAACCTCAGAAAGACAGAGTCCAACTTGAGCTGGGTTGTAAATCAGACTGAGGGAAGGACCTTGAAAAAAAGATGGTTCTTTGGTATTTTAGAAATAATTACTAATACAAAAAAGGTAATGATGAAACTATAAATTACATTAAAAAGGGCCATTAGAGGAGGATTAGTTTATAAAGCTGAGAGATGGTTCTTAAAATTGTCCTGCTGGTTATTTCTACTTTTCATTTTATTCAGGAACCCCCTGCTCAATTATCTGATTATTAATAAGCTAATTGATCATGCTTTGCAGTTTAAATATTAAAGTCAACTTTCTCCTTTTCGGGGACTTCCATAAGACTTCCACATTGCTTATATTTTAGGAAGGGAGAGAGTTGGAGATTTAAGACATATGAACAGTAAACTGGAGAATGACTTCAAACTAAGTAACATTCCTATTAATGTCTCAAAATTATAATTTCTTTCACATGATTATATTCAAAAAATGACTGATACTTGTATGCTTATAATTTTTTCTAATTATCACTGGAATAAGTTTTTTACTAATAATCTTTTTTAACCTATAGAATTTCTCAAATGCTCCATGTTCCAGCCCACAGGTTTCTTTAGTCACCAGTCTTCTGTAGTATGTTAAGGTCAATAGCAAGGCATGTTGTTTTATTTGGTTTGTTGTATCTCTAAAGTATATTTCCTCTTTACAATCACATTTAAACAAAACTAATTATCTACAATGATCATAATCAGTCATCTTTTTTCTTTAACCATCTCTGTTCCAGATTTCTCTTGGTTAACCATCCGCTATCATCATAGTTTTTAATCTTATAACCTTATTGAAATAGACTATTTTTTTTGAAGTAGACATACATTTTTTTCCCCCTGTTATCAGTCAAAAATTGTTATTTTATGACATCTAGATGCTAGGAGTTATTCTAGGGCCTGGAGACACAGCAACGCCTAAGGAAAACATTCCTGATTCCAAGAAACTTATATTCTAGTCTGGGAGAAAGACATTAAATATAAACAAAGAAGATAATTTCAAACCCTGACAAGCACTATAAGGAAGATAAAATAAGCCCTATCTCTAGATTAGTATGTGTGTGTGTGTGTGTGTGTACGAACAACTTTAACTCCTCTGAGGAAGTGACACCTAAGTTAACTCCTAATGACAATAAGGGAGCAGGCTTGTAAGGATTTGATGGAATTTCCTAAGAAAAGGAAAGAGCAAAGATAAGGACACTGAGATAGGTATGAGCTAGATGTCAGCATAGATAAAGATTATAGTTTGTGGCACTCTAGCATGAAAGGGGCTTCCTATGTGGCGCTAGTGGTAAAGAACATGCCTGTCAATGCAGGAGATGTAACAGATGCAGGTTCAGTCCCTGGGTCAAGAAGATCCCTTGGAGAAGGGCAGAGCAACCCACTTCAGTATTCTTGCCTGGAAAATCCCATAGAGAGAGGAGACCAGCAGGCTACAGTCCATGGTATCGTGAAGAGTTGGACACAACTGAAGCAACTTAGCATGCATACATGCTATCAGCAATCTATGGGAAGACTGGGAGGAAATAACATTGAGGCAGACAGGGACCAGATCATGAATAGTCCCATAAGCCATAGTGAGTAGTTTTGATTTTATTTAAGTATAATGAGAAGGCATGCCCAGGCAAGAACACAGGAGTGGGTTGCAATTTTCTTTTCCAGGGGATTTCCCCAATCCAGGGATCGAAACAGTGTCTCTTGCATGGCAGGTGGACTCTACCACTGAGCCACCTAGGAAGACCCAATGGGAAAGAAAATGAAGGATTTAAGTAGAAGAAAACAGGTAGTGATGGGGTCAATTCAGTTCAGTTCAGTAGCTCAGTCATGACTACACCATGCCAGGCTTCTCTGTTCATCACCAACTCTTGGAGCTTGCTCAAACTCATGTCCATCGAGTTGGTGATGTCATCCAACCATCTCATACTCTGCCATCCCTTTATCCTCCTGCCTTCAATCTTTCCTAGCATCAGGGTCTTTTCCAATGAGTCAGTTCTTTGCATCAGGTGGCCAAACTATTGAGTTTCAGCTTCAGGGTCAGTCCTTCCAATGAATATTCAGGTCTGACAGAATATGGTCCATTGGAGAAGGGAATGGCAAACCACTTCAATATTCTTGCCTTGAGAACCCCATGAACAGTATGAAAAGGCAAAAAGATAGGACAGTGAAAGACGAACTTCCAGGTTGGTAGGTGCTCAATATGCTACTGGAGATCAGTGGAGAAATAACTCCATAAAGAATGAAGGGATGGAGCCAAAGCAAAAACAACATGCAGTTGTGGATGTGACCGGTAATAGAAGCAAGGTCCAATTCTGTAAAGAGCAATATTGCATAGGAACCCGGAATGTTAGGTGCATGAATCAAGGCAAATTGGAAGTGGTCAAGCAGGAGATGACAAGAGTGAATATCAACATTCTAGGAATCAGTGAACTAAGATGGACTGCAATGGGTGAATTTAACTCAGATGACCATTATATCTACTACTGTGGGCAGGAATCCCTTAGAAGAGTTCACTCATACCCACGTCCATTGAGCCAGTGATGCCATCCAGCCATCTCATCCTCTGTTGTCCCCTTCTCCTCCTGCCCCCAATCCCTCCCAGCATCAGAGTTTTTTCCAATGAGTTAACTCTTCTCATGAGGTGGCCAAAGTACTGGAGTTTCAGCTTTAGCATCATTTCCTCCAANATCAAGAGTCCAAAATGCAGTTCAGTTCAGTTCAGTCGTTTAGTTGTGTCCAACTCTTTGCGACCCCCATGAATCACAGCACGCTAGGCCTCCCTGTCCATCACCAACTCCCAGAGTTCACTCACACCCATGTCCACTGAGCCAGGACATAGCCATCCAGCCATCTCATCCTCTGTCGTCCCCTTCTCCTCCTGCCCCCAATCCCTCCCAGCATCAGAGTTTTTTCCAATNGCAGTCCATGGGATGACAAAGAGTCAGATATGACTTAGCGACTGAACAACAACAACAACAAAATTGTTAACTCCTTTATATCCTCCCCATTTTAATGGGGATGGTAACGTGGTTTACAGTGGTTTGCACAGACTCAGCATGATATTCAAGACAAGTTGCAATCTCCTTTCCAGTTCAGTCTACCGCTCTTTCTATCACTCTGAGTACCCTGGAATTCTGATTCTTTGAATGACTGGCTTTCTCCAATAGACCAAATACTTTGCATTTGCACGGTTCTGTTGTTCCTCCCCAAGGACTCCCTTGCCTATGGAAATCTCTTCCACTTGGTAACCTTTTCCCCCATACCCCCAATCTGAACTAAGAGCACCCTCTTTACTTTTCCTCGAATGGTAGATTATCATTTGGACCATGTCTTAATCCTTTCTGTTTCCTTCACTGTGCTCAGAATGGTGTTATCCAAAGAATAGCACTTAATACATGCTGAAAGTATGAATGAATCTATTTTCCATTAGCAAAAAGGAAGGGAAAGAAGGTCCCCTTCCATATTTAGATTCCATTCTGTAATTAGTTCCATTGTCAAAAGATATATATAAAATTTTTAAACAGTTGTGTTTTCTGTAAGAATATGATTCTCCACCATTTACTATCTCAGACTCCAGAAAAATAAGTTGTTAACTCAGAGACCTATAATAGCTTGTTTCTTCTCTGGGCACCTGTTTGACTTTGCTAGGTTACCTCTTCCCTTTTCTTACCCACTTCTTAAGTCTAACCCCCAAGGAAAAACACATAATATCAATTTGATTTTTACAATAGGATGGCCATATGATTTATAGCTTTGTAGTAAGCATTAGGGCTTCCCTGGTGGCTCAGATGGTAAGGAATCTGCCTGCAACATAGGAGACCCAGGTTCAGTCCCTGGGTTGGAAAGATCCCCTAGAGAAGGAAATGGCAACCCACTCCAGTATTCTTGCCTGGAGAATCCCATGGACAGAGAAACCTGTTGNTAAGGAATCTGCGTGCAACATAGGAGACTCAGGTTCAGTCCCTGGGTTGGAAAGATCCCCTAGAGAAGGAAATGGCAACCCACTCCAGTATTCTTGCCTGGAGAATCCCATGGACAGAGAAACCTGTTGGTCCATGAGGTCCCAAAGAGTCAGACATGACTGAGAGACTAACACAACAACAAAAGCGAGTAATTATTAAGACATAGACCAATAAAAGTTAGTAAGAGATTTGATCCCAACTTCAAGAGGTTTATAGTCGAGGTTGCTTTCTGAAGGGCATGCTGGATTTCTGGAATTTAAATTGGAAGTACTTCCCAAGATTTGTCTCTAATATTCGCATGTTTACTTGAGAGTGTAATCTAAAGCCCTGCCATATTATAGCTCTTAATTATTGATTCCGTTACTTGTTTCTAAGAATAAAAAGCTTTGAAAGATATGTTATTATTAAATAAACATTGGAAAATACAGAAAACTAGAAATAAACTGATTATATCACAGATTCAGTTCAGTTCAGTTCCTTTCAGTCACTTAGTCATGTCTGACTCTTCACGACCCCAAGAACCACAGCACGGCAGGCCTCCCTGTCCATCACCAATTCTTAGAGTCCACCCAAACCCATGTCCATTGAGACAGTGATGCCAAACAACCATCTCATCCTCTGTTGTCCCCTTCTCCTCCTGCCCTCAATCTTTCTCAGCATCAGAGTCTTTTCCAATGAGTCAACTCTTCACATGAGGTGGCCAAAGTATAAGAGTTTCAGCTTTAGCGTCAGTCCTTCCAAGGAACACCCAGACTGATCTCCTTTAGAATGGGCTGGTTGGACCTCCTTGCAGTCCAAGGGACTCTCAAGAGTCTTCTCCAACACCACAGTTCAAAAGCGTCAATTCTTCGGCACTCAGCTTTCTTTATAATCCAACTCTCACATCCATACATGACCACTGGAAAAACCATAGCCTTGACTAGACAGACCTTTATTGGCAAAGTAATGTCTCTGCTTTTTAGTATGCTGTCTAGGTTGGTCATAATTTTCCTTCCAAGGAGTAAGCATTTTTTAATTTCATGGCTGCAATCACCATTCGTCACCACTAATATTTTGATGTCTTTTCCCATTTCTCATTGGAGTGGTTTTTTTTTAAAATTTATTGACTTTTTGGTAATTTTTTCATAGTTTTAATTGTACTCAATATTATATTAGTTGCTATGTACTGTAAATCTGTTGTGTGGTAAAATGATGCAATGGTGAAGAGTGAAAACTCTGGAGTGAGACTGCCTTTTCATTGCTGGTTCTTGAATTATGGTGTTTGATCTTGCATAAGTTATTCTATCATTCTATGCTTTGGCTTTCTCATTTGTAAAATGTGGATAATACTATCCTCCTCACTGAGTTATTCATTAAATAAGTTACTGAATATGAAACACAGTGTCTGGCACAGAGGATATACACAATAAGTCTTAGCTGATATTAATTAGAAGTGTTTCCATATAATTGTAATGACTTTTTTTTTTCCTGGAAGGCTATATATTTAAATTTTTATTAGTAAAATTTCACAGGTTAGTTGTTAATATCTAGAAATAAAGAGGAGATGAAAAATCAATAATTATGACTCACAATAGAAGACATCCAGGGATGTTAACTACTATTAATATTTTCATTTACATTCCTCTGAAAGTATATTTTGCACAGTTACCTGGGTATTTCATGGCCCAGCTAATAGACACAATTTTCCTGGGTCTACAATTAATATGCTTTATTCTACTCGTGACAGGAGGTAAATCATACAGGTTATAAAGTCACCCTGATGTGCTCAACTCTAGTTAACAATTTTGGCATATTAGTGACAATTTTTGGATCAAGTTAAGCTTTTTAAAAATAAATATCAGCAATTGAGTTATTTAATGGGTATGATCATAAACTATAAACATCTTCATAATTTTTTGTGTTTTATGTACTTTCTTTAAAAATTGGTATACTCAACATGGTATTCATTGACTGTAGATTATGTGCTAATAATTCTTTGGATATAGTTCCCTGAACTTACAGAGGTTAAATAATAATGTATTTTCTCATTTTGGCAATCAGCAAATATCAAGTCTGTTGCCTGTGCTATGAGCCTAAGTCAGTATTTGGAAATACCATAATGAATATATAGATTTGTTTAGTTTTGGAGGGTTCTGGCCTATGACTGGGCAACAATAGTCCATGAAATTGCTAAACTATGTTTTCCTACTTTTCTGAAGAGTGAAATGGACTTTAAGTCCTGGGGCATTAGTTCAACTTTTCACTAGAAGAATCCACACAGTGTAGCAAAATTAACAGGCCCTATCCCATGTAGAAGATGTATTTTGGAATTTTTACAGACCAGGTTTAAAACCAGATTCCATCATTTCCTCACTGTGTGAATTTGGGCACATTATTTAATTCTTGCGTCTCATTCATGTACATTGTAGTGATGAGAATGCCTACTTTTGTCGGTGAAATCCTGCAAAATCTTTGTCAGATTTTTCATGATAATCAATGAGACAATGTATGTTATGAAGCTTGCCCTTTTCTTCTTGTTTATTGTTGCCACTGGTGTTTTCCTGAAGCAGGAGAGGAGCTGGGAGGCCTTGACAGAATGGTAAAAGTCCAAAAGCTTGTTACTGGCACAGTTCTGAGGACGCCAGCTGCTTCTTCAGATTGATAGCGGTGTCCTGCTTTATGAGGCCACATGGCCTCAGTCTGACCAGAAAAGGGGTGTGTGGTGTGGGGTGGGAATCACTCCTAATGTGAACAACAGGAGAGATGGATAAACTGTAAGAATGGATTGGTTTTAGTGTCAGCATGATCTCAATTCAAATATTTACTGTTGAGAACTGCTGGCAAAGAATAAGTATCTTTAAGTATTTTTAACTACCCCTTGCCTCGTGAGAGTTAATAACATACTATTTCTTGTTTGTCCCTTTAATGACTGAATTAGTCCATTTTCTTATCCATCTCTACCCATGTTCTATTTCTCAGAGTGCCACAGACTAGCACTCTTATTGGAGCCCAAAAAGCAGCTCTTCTTTAACATAGATTTGATAAGAAAGAAAGCTCCAGCATCTTCCTGGGACTCTGAAAAGCTTAAATAACTCAATTCCAAATGTCAGAATGGGACAATACGTACTAGAAACTTAAGGTAAGCAGTGGAAAATTCTTTTTTTCTATTTCCCCTTCTCAGTAGATTCAATACTAAACCTTAGTGTCCCTACAAGGGTATTTTCCCACCTTGTTATCTCTGAGGAATGTGAAGAATTTGAACGGTGATGGTTTGATCTTGGTAGTGAGAAAAGAATAAATTGCTCACTTAATAAATTGCCAGGCCACTTGGGTACTATTTAGTAGATTACCTTTTCCAGAGTGCTAAATGATAGGAAATGGCAAGTGGCAGTAACTAGAAGAGTTAATGCAGCTTTGATCTCTTGAACTGAAAGACTCTGCAGTTTGCTTAGAATGAGATGGAATTATTTCTTCCCTTTTATCTGAGGCCCAGTAAAACCTCAGAAAAGGAAGACATTATTACTTTTTTCCCATCTTGCATGAACATTAGAATAAAAGGGAAATGATGGTTCCTCTACAGACACACACATGCTCACCTGAAGTGGTCATTATGAACTCCAAAAGGAATTTTTGAAAAATATCATTTATCAATCCTTTAATTAAAGATACTTACTGAGTACTGCCTATGTGCAAGGGTTTGTGCTAGATGCTGGGAGGAGTATATGGAAATAAGGCAGGTCCTGCCTTTTAGGGGGGCCAGTAAGGAGAAAATATTTTCTCAAGCCTTTTAATTTCACCTTCCTTTCAAAAGGGCTGACACTGCACATATAAATTTGCATCCTGTGTGGTAAAGAATCAGCCTACCAAAGCAGGAGATGCTGGAGAAACAGGTTCTATCCCTGAGTCAGGAAGATCCCTTGGAGAAGGAAATGGCAACTCACTCCAGTATTCTTCAGATGCAACTGAGCAACTAGGCACAGCACACATACCAGTATTCCTGCCTGGAGAATTCCAGGGACAGAAGAGTCTGGAGGGTTACAGTCCACGGGGTCGCAAAGAGTTGGGCACAACGGAGCATGCATGTACACATACACACACCCACTGCTTGTAATAGAGTTGGTGGCACATATGGGCCACAGAAGAGAGACAGAACCTAGGGCAAATTAATTTTATTTATTTATTTTTAAAAGGACTAATTTATAAGCTGCAAACAGCTTATACAATCAATGAAACAAAACTAGGCATGGATTTCACAATATAAAAATGGGTAAGACTATGAATAAGCAATTCATTAAAACACACACACACACAAACCCACACACATACAAGTAGCAGAGAAATAGAAAATATGCTCAACTCCCTTTTAACTAAGTTGTGACTTCTTTAGTCATGAGCTGAGTATAACCTTGAACAATAGAAAAGTACCTATTTGCTTGATGGAATGCTTGTAGCAATGTTCTCTTGCCTAGTGGAGCTATTCCTGGGAGTAAGTACAAGGCTCAGGACCAACCTATGCGTTGTTGAGAAGTGTGTGCTCACTGTGATCTCTATTGTTGTTCAGTAGCTAAGTCATATCTGACTCCTTGCAATCCCATGGACTGCAGCACACCAGGCTCCTTTGTCCTTCACTAGCTCCTGCAGTTTGATCAAATTCATTTCCATTGAGTCGGTGATGCTATCTAACCATCTCATCCTCTGCCACCCCTTCTCCTTTTGCCTTCAATCTTCCCCAGCATCAGGGTGAAAGTGAAAAGTGTCGCTCAATCGTGTCTGACTCTTTGTGATCCCAGGGACTATACAGTCCATGGAATTCTCCAGGCCAGAATACTGGAGCCTTTCGCTTCTCCAGGGGATCCTCCCCACTCAGGGATCAAACCCATGTGTCCCACATTGCAGGTGGATGCTTTACCATCTGAGCCACCTCAATCTTCCCTAGCATCAGCGTGCACTTATGCTATTAGTGCCAGGGTCACATGATAGATTCAGTCTGGAGGGAAAGACACACTTCCTAGAACAAGGCCATGGTTCTTCACCAGTTTTCCTACACAGACTAATTCCAGACCTTGGGAGAATCGAATTTCAGGGACTTCCCTGGCAGTCCAGTGGGTAAGACTCCATGCTTCCACTGCAGGGGGCGGGGGTTTCAGTCTGGTGGAGAACAAAGATCCCATATGCCACATGGCCAAAAAAACAAACAAAAAAAATGCTTTCAGTAACTGGCAAGGCAGATGGGCAGACAGGATAGAGAACACCTCAATTCCAATTTAATTCTAGGGGATAGCCTAACTGACTCTGGGCTGCTTCCACACAGTACTGATACTCTGAATGGCAAACACTGTCTTCTTAATTTGAATAGTAATATATGCCCATGGTAGAATAAATTGAACCCCCAACACACACAAATATACACATGGTTAAAAAATCTAAAACTCAGTTCTACTACTCAGAGATAACTGCTCTTAACATGTGGCATAATTTTTTCTTTTTATTTTCTAAATTAGAATCATATTGTGTATTCAATTTTTGCAGCTTGCTTTTATTCATTTAGGAACATACTGAACACATTTTCCCATGTAATTAAATGTTCTTTGAAAACAGTATTTTAAATTACTGCCCAGTTCCTCTCTTATTGGCCATAAAGATTGTTTCCTAGTTTTCTTCTATATAAATAAACCTTCAGTGAATATTCTTATTCATAATAATCTTTGCCTGTTATTTCTTTAGATTCCTAGGAATCCAAGAAATGACATTACTGGTTCAAAGGGCATAATTTTTAAAGATTTCTTGATATATTTTGCCATGTTGTTTTCTGGAATGATTGTATCATTTTATAGCTCCATTCACCTGCAGGCCTTTTAGGGTACTGCCTGATGACTGATGTCAGGTTTGAGTGACCAGAGCCCAGGGGAAAAAAAATCACACAATTCACTATACCTTTGGATTGTTTTGGTTTTAGTAGAGACAGGATTCTTTCCATCTTCAGAATGAGTTGGATTTTACAATATTGTATAGAGGACAGCTTAAATATATAGACAATTGTACATTTTCTATTTCTGCTACCAGATGGTTAGAAGTGACACAAACAGAAAATTTCACAAAAAATTACATCTAAAAATAGCTTTTTTATAACAAAAATTTATATCTAAAAATATTTTTTCATGTATTTTTCTTAATCACACCATATATAATACTTTGAATCTGGTTTCAACTCAACGTGTTAAGAGCGTTCGTCCAATCTAAACAAGCTCTCATCTAATTTTTTTTTTAAATTGGCTGCATTGCACAGCAAGCAGCCTCTTGGTTCCCCCACCAGGGTTCGCACTGTGCCCCCCTGCAGTGGAAGTTGGAGTCTTAACCTCTGGGTCACTAAGGAAGCCCCTGTAAAACCCAATGTTAAAACTTATTTCTTACTTTATCTTTTCATACCTTGTTTCTATTAGTTTTTTTATGGCTACTCTAACAAATTACCATAATTTGAAGGGCTTTAAACAGCAAATATTTATTGATATTATGTCACAGTTTTGTAGGTCAGAAGTCCCATGTGAGTCTTCCTGGTCTATGCTCAAGGTGCTAGCAGAGCTGTTCTTTTCTGTAGGCTTTCGATAGGATCCATTTCCGAGCTTCTTCCAGCTTCTAGAGGCCACCTGCATTCTTTGGTTCGTGGCCCTTTCCATCCTCAAAGCTTGCAAAGGCAAGTTCGGTTTTTCTTACACTGCATCACTCTGACCTCTATGGTTTCCCTTTTCCATTTTAAGGATCATTTTGATTACATTGGGCCCACCCAGATAACCTAGGCTACTCTCTCCTGCTTAAGATGCGTAATTCAATCACATCTGCAAAGTACCTTTTGCCAAGTAAGGTAACTCATTCCCAGTTTGTGAGGAATACAAGGTGGACAACATTTTTGGAAACCATTGTTCTGCCAACCACATTATCCATCCTCCTCTCATTGCTCATATTCTTGTGCTATTTATAATCAAACTTCAATTTCTGTTTCCTTGTGGCTTCTAATGTGGACCCAAGACTAGACTTTTTGCTTGAGAATAAGTATTTATTAATTCAGGTACCAATGTTTGGTATAGTTCTCCTTTGATTATATGCTAAGCAGCATGGTATTCACAATGACAAAGACCATTATTTTGTTTGTTCCATAACTTCCAGGCTTCTTCCCTCCAAGGGTACATTTTTCATTTCAAAGCTTCAGGAACTGGTGTCACTTTCTCTCTGTACTGATAACGCAGGATTAAAATTGTTGCACCAAATAGTCTTCTATTTTTCTCTCTCCTCCTAATTTATCACAAGCAGATATTCTACCAGAAGTTGGGAAAAAAAAGATTTCCAGCTGATGGGCAGTGCCTCTACCTTGTGGAAGATTCATTGCCCTGCACGTTTTGAATCTGCTGACAAGAAACTTGGAGCAGAAGTAATCAGAGCCCTCACAAGATTGATTTTTGTCCCCTGCTGGCATATGGCATAGAGGGTGGAAAGGCGCTCATCTCTCAAACTAATCTTAACTATTTAGAAGCCATTATTGCAGGATTACAAATCATCAGAATACCCCCTTTTTCTCTAACAACGTTATTTATTAGCAAGACCTTCAAATTAGTCTTGCGTCTTGGCTTTACACTATTCTTAAAATCAACCCTGATATAAGTTTCTTCTAAAAAGCATTGTAGTTAGCACTATCACTTTAATTGCACAAACGTTAAGCCAAATTCAATTTCCAGTTCACATTTTAAAAATAATTCAAACCAAAATGCAAATTGATTCTTGTCTTCAGTTCGTAAGAAATGCTTAAAGTCAACTTGTCATGAAGGAGAAATTGAATCTATTACCTGTACTCTTCCAGGAAGGAAGATGTACGGAAAGGAGAATAGTGAGATTTATCTGATATTTGGCTGATATATGGGTATATAAAATCTTAAGTAATACTGATAATGTCACACAATATTGCAACATATATTTTCAGTTGAACATTATAAGACAATAAGGCATAAATGGAAATTAAAGGGAAAAATCTGAATGGTTGTCAGGGAACACTTTTTCATTCAGAGAATCATAAACATATGGAATGGTGTGTCAGGCAAAGTTTCTAAAATGAGAATATTGGAGTAATTACAAAATGGATTTATATTCTCAGGACTGAAGTGCACACAATGGGAAAGAGCTTTGAGTCAAATGATTTTTAACCACTGCCCCCTCCCATAAGCACCTCATGAAAATGCATTTCACAAGCATTATCTATAACTGGGGGGCATCAGAAAGACAGAAATGTTTAATTCTTTAAGAAATAGCTATTTCAAAAAATGAAAAAGAAGGTAAGACAAAAGAAATAAGGAGAGATAATACAAAGATTGGAAGGAGAAGAACCAAACTGATGTGAGGGAAGACTTAATGAAAAACCATCTAAAGGAAATGGATATATTAATTCAATTTCACAAGTCCTGATTAAAGGCCAAAAACTTAGTCAAAGTCACCTTGAGGACTTTTTGAAACTTGGTGGATGATATTTTTAGCATAGCTACCTTATTAGCTTCACAAATTTTATACCAAGATTTTATAGTCTTTACATATGAATCCAGTCTACTTTGTAACTTCTATCTTCTGCCTTCTTCTTACTCACAACAAATATTGCTATGATTATACCAAAACACTAGTCATTCCTAAACATGCGACATGCTGGTCCTCCTTGAATGTGCTGATACAGGCCTGCTCAGCAGAGATTCTGTATTTAATGTGTGGCTCTGGGAGTTAGAAGAGCTCTGTTTGCTTGGTTAATTGGCTGAAACATGGACCATGAGGTGGCTCATAGTGAGTGACTTGAAAATACTGACCTAAGTTGGTTTCTTATAGAGGAAAGGATTCAAAGACTTAGGGAGTTCGGATGGCAGAGCAGATTTGTCATTTAAGACTAACTACTCACCCTGGGAGAAGCCAGAAGACACATCTTTTACACTGTGAGAACTAGATTTGTGAGGGGAGGACCAGTATCCTTACAGAGCTCTGTGATCATTCTTCTTTGGCACGTCCCACAGTGGGGACTGTGGCCACTAAACTGGGAATCCTAATTGCATTGGGAGTAATTGCAGCTGTTGCATAAAATGCAGTTTCATTGTCTGAGCAAATAATGTATCGCATGGTGCCTGGTATGCATCTATGGATCTGGCAAGTGTACTTTTCCTTGATACCTGTTGGTAAAGGTCACTTACCAACTTGCAGCTGGCAAGGCCAGGAATACAGCTTCACTGTCCTACCCCAGGAATATAGAAACTCTCCAGCCCTATGTCATAATTTAGCTTTTAGGGATTTTGATCACTCCTTCCTTTCCACAAGATATCATATCACACTAGTCCATTACATTGAGCAGATGATGCTGGTAAGACCTAGGGAACAAGAAATAGCAACTATTCTAGACTTACTGTTAAGACATTTGTATGCTAAAGAGTGAGAAATAAACTGACAAGAATTCAGGGTGCTTCTAAATTTAAATGTAAGTGATACTACCATGTTGCACACTTAAAATCTTAAAATTTTATTTGTCAATTAAGCCTCAAAAAAAAAAAAAGTTAGGGATGTTCTACCTGAATCTATGGAGTGATATTTCTAGGGTTCAGTGTGTCGAGCATGCTGGGTATCTCTTATAAGACGAGGAAGAATTATTGCGTCTTGCTTCTTCAGCTGGAGAAGAGGCACAATGACTAATGAAATTCTTTGATTTTGGAGGCAACATATTCCTCATTTAGATGTGTAACTCTGACCCATTTACTGGGTGATATGAAAAGCAGCTCCTAGTTCTGAGTGGAGCCCAGTACAGAAGAAGGCTTTGCAATGGGTCCATGCTACTATGCAAGCTGCTGTGTTAATTGTGCCTTCCGATCCAGAAGATCCAGAGTTGCTGGCTGTGTTAGTGGCAGTTAGGCATGCTGTCTGGAGCCTCTGACAGGCTCCTAGAGGTGAATCACAGTATAAGCCCTTAGTATATTGAAAGCCCTGCAATCCTCTTCAAATCACTACTCTGCTCCTGAGAAACAAAATGTTTAGCCACAGGCTACCAAGTTACGAGGCAACTTGAGTTGCCTGTAATGAACTGGGTGTTATCTGATTCACCAAGCCATAAGGCTGGGTGTACACAGCAGCACTCCAGCATTAGTGGAGGTCGTAGAGACAACACTGGGTCCAAACACGTACTTAAGGTACACCTAAAGGCACCCGGTATGGGGAAACGGTAGAAACAGTGTCAGACTTTATTTTTTGGGCTCCCAAATCACTGCAGATGGTGACTGCAGCCATGAAATTAAAAGAAGCTTACTCTTTGGAAGAAAAGTTATGACCAACCTAGATAGCATATTNATAGAAACTCTCCAGCCCTATGTCATAATTTAGCTTTTAGGGATTTTGATCACTCCTTCCTTTCCACAAGATATCATATCACACTAGTCCATTACATTGAGCAGATGATGCTGGTAAGACCTAGGGAACAAGAAATAGCAACTATTCTAGACTTACTGTTAAGACATTTGTATGCTAAAGAGTGAGAAATAAACTGACAAGAATTCAGGGTGCTTCTAAATTTAAATGTAAGTGATACTACCATGTTGCACACTTAAAATCTTAAAATTTTATTTGTCAATTAAGCCTCAAAAAAAAAAAAGTTAGGGATGTTCTACCTGAATCTACGGAGTGATATTTCTAGGGTTCAGTGTGTCGAGCATGCTGGGTATCTCTTATAAGACGAGGAAGAATTATTGCGTCTTGCTTCTTCAGCTGGAGAAGAGGCACAATGACTAATGAAATTCTTTGATTTTGGAGGCAACATATTCCTCATTTAGATGTGTAACTCTGACCCATTTACTGGGTGATATGAAAAGCAGCTCCTAGTTCTGAGTGGAGCCCAGTACAGAAGAAGGCTTTGCAATGGGTCCATGCTACTATGCAAGCTGCTGTGTTAATTGTGCCTTCCGATCCAGAAGATCCAGAGTTGCTGGCTGTGTTAGTGGCAGTTAGGCATGCTGTCTGGAGCCTCTGACAGGCTCCTAGAGGTGAATCACAGTATAAGCCCTTAGTATATTGAAAGCCCTGCAATCCTCTTCAAATCACTACTCTGCTCCTGAGAAACAAAATGTTTAGCCACAGGCTACCAAGTTACGAGGCAACTTGAGTTGCCTGTAATGAACTGGGTGTTATCTGATTCACCAAGCCATAAGGCTGGGTGTACACAGCAGCACTCCAGCATTAGTGGAGGTGGTAGAGACAACACTGGGTCCAAACAGGTACTTAAGGTACACCTAAAGGCACCCGGTATGGGGAAACGGTAGAAACAGTGTCAGACTTTATTTTTTGGGCTCCCAAATCACTGCAGATGGTGACTGCAGCCATGAAATTAAAAGAAGCTTACTCTTTGGAAGAAAAGTTATGACCAACCTAGATAGCATATTCAAAAGCAGAGACACTACTTTGCCGACTAAGGTCCATCTAGTCAAGGCTATGGTTTTTCCTGTGGTCATGTATGGATGTGAGAGTTGGACTGTGAAGAAGGCTGAGCACTGAAGAATTGATGTTTTTGAACTGTGGTATTGGAGAAGACCCTTGAGAGTCCCTTGGACTGCAAGGAGATCCAACCAGTCCATTCTGAAGGAGATCAGCCCTGAGATTTCTTGGGAAGGAATGATGCTATAGCTGAAACTCCAGTACTTTGGCCACCTTATGTGAAGAGTTGACTCATTGGAAAAGACTCTGATGTTGGGAGGGATTGGGGGCAGGAGAAGAAGGGGACAACAGAGGATGAGATGGCTGGAGTGAACTCTGGGAGTTGGTGATGGACAGGGAGACCTGGCATGCTGCGATTCATGGGTTCACAAAGAGTCAGACTGAGCGACTGAACTGAAGTTAAAAATATGGCCCAAAGACCTATGGTCCCCACTCCAGCCATTCTACATTCTTTCTCCCAATTTGCACCTGTGGCCTCAAGTGGAGTTCCCTACAATTAGCTGACAAAGGAAGAGAAGACTTGGGCTTGGTTTCCAGATGGTTCTGTATGATAGCCAGGCAGCATCTGAAAGTGGACAGCTGCAGCATTACAGCCACTTTCTGGGCCACCCCTGCAAAACAATGGTGAAGACAAGTCCTCCCAGAGGGCAGAACTCCGGGTAACATCTCTGGTTTTTCAATTTGCTTGGGAGAAGAAGTGGCCAGATGTGCAATTATATTCTAATACATGAGCTGTGGCCAATGGCTTGGCTGGCTGGTCAGAGACTTGGAAGGATTGGAAAATTGGTGACAAGGATGCTTGGAAAAGAGGTATAGACTTCTTTAATTGGGAAAAAAAAAACAAAACTGAAGATATTTGTGTCCTAGGTGAATGTTCACCAAAGGGTGAGCATCTGAATAATCAAGTAGATAGACTGACCCATTTTGTGGATACTAGTTAGTCTCTTCCTAGTCATTGATATCGTCACTTAGTAGACACATAAACAAAGGGGCCATAGTGGCACGGATAAGGGAACACAGGGACTCAGTAACATAGACCTGCACTCACCAAGGCCAGGCTGGCTGAAGCCACGGCCAAGTGTTCAATCTGCCAGTAGCAGAGACCAACACTGAATCCCAGTTTGGCACCATTCCCTGGGGCTGATCAGTCAGCTACCTGGTGAGAGATTGATTACACTGGATTGCTTCCATCATAGAAGAGACAGCATTTTGTTCTTTCTGGAATAAATCCTTATTCTGGATGCAGATTTGTCTTCCCAGCATGCAGTATTTTTGCCAAAACTACCATCTGTGGTATCATTCTTCATCTACCACCATGGTGTTCCACATAGCATTGCTTCACATCAGGGAATTCACTTCACAGCAGAAGAAGTGGGACAGTGAGCCCGTGTTCAGGAAATTCACTGATTTTACCATGTTTTCACATCATCCTGAAGCATCTGGATTGAAAGAATGGGTTGAAGACTTAGTTACAGTGCCAGTTGAGTGACAATATCTTGCAGGGCAAAGGCAAAGTTCTTCAGAAGGATGTATGTGCTCTGAATCTGTGTCAAACATATGGTTCTATTTCTTTCATAGCCAGGATTCACTGGTCCAGGAATCAAGGTGATGAAATGAGGAGAGTATAACTCAATCTCATCCCTCGTGATCCACTAGCAGAAATTTTACCTCCTAGACCTGCAACGTTATAATCTACTGGTCTAGAGGTCTTAATTCCAAAGGGAGAAATGCTTCCATGAAAGACACACCAATGATTCCACTGAATTGGATGTTAAGACAGCAGTCTGGCTATTCTGGATGACTCATGGTTTTGAATCTCTAGGCAAAGAAGGGAATTGTGGTATTGGCTGGGGTGATAGATCCTGAAAACTCATGGGAAATTGGACTGAAAATCCACAGTGGAGGTAAGGAAGAATGTGTCTACAATATAATAGGATATCCCATTTAGGGAGATCCAACCAGTGCAGAAGTTAAAGCGTCTGCCTGCAATGTGGGAGACCTGGGTTCTATCCCAGGGTTGGGAAGATCCTCTGGAGAAGGAAATGGCAACCCACTCCAGTATTCTTGCCTGGAGAACCCCATGGACAGAGGAGCTTGGTGGGCTACAGTCCACGGGTTGCAAAGAGTCGGACACGACTGAGCGACTTCACCTTCACCTTCACGCTAGTATTACTATGCCCTGTGATGGACAGTCAGTGGAAAACTGTAACAGCACAGTTCAAGTAGGAGTACAAATAAGATCCTTCCGGAAGAAGATTTGACTCACCCTAACAGNAGCGACTTCACCTTCACCTTCACCCTAGTGTTACTATGCCCTGTGATGGACAGTCAGTGGAAAACTGTAACAGCACAATTCAAGTAGGAGTACAAATAAGATCCTTCCGGAAGAAGATCTGACTCACCCTAACAGGTAAAGAACCACAGGTTGACATTCTTGCTTAAAGCAAAAGTAATATGGAATGGGTATTAGAAGAAGATAGTTATGACCATGTGACTAGTGATGGAAATGAAAACCGTAATTGTCATATTCCTCCCTTATTTTGTTTTGAATATTTGTTTTCATGTTTGTATGTATAATATCTTTTTCTTTCCTCTCTTGTCCCTTTATTGTGTAACATAAGATGTATTCACTTTATATTATAGTATTGAAGTATTGTTAACCTTACATCATAGAACTTAAGTTACAGTATATCAAGAAAGAACAGTAAAATCAATAAATGCTTTGTATTCTCTTTGTGGGAAAGGTTAGTATGTTTTCAGTTGTACGCAGAATAGTTGTGTTATATTAGGCAGAAATAAGACCTTATTATTCTCTTTATTAGGAGATTAAGAATGGTTTAAGGAGATCTACATGGTTGCCAAGTTGATAAAGAGTGGGCTTGTGATGGTTAACTTTGTATGTTGGTTTAGAGGGTGTTTAAATGGTATGTGGTTAACACTTAGATTGGTGAACTGCTAGTAAAGCAGATTACCCTCCATAAAATGGGCAGGGCTAATCCAATTAATTGAAGGTCTGAATAAAGCAAAAAGAATGACCTCTCTGAGCAGGAGGAAATTCTCCAGAAGACTGCCTGCAGATTTCATCCATACCATTGGGAGGTGAACGAGTTACTTTACACAGCAAAAGAGACTTTTTATATGTGATTAAGGTTGTTGTTCAGTCACTCAGTTTCATCCAGCTCTTCATGACCCCATGGACTGCCGCATGCCAGGCTCCCCTGTCCTTCACCATCTCCCAGAGCTTGATCAAACTCATGCCCATTGAGTCAGTAATGGTTATCTTGTCCTCTGTCATCCCCTTCTCCTTCTGCCTCCAGTCTTGCCCAGCATCAGGGTTTCTTCCAAGGAGTCAGCTCTTCACATCAGGTGGCCAAAGTACTGGAGCTTCAGCTTAAGCATCAGTCCTTCCAATGAATATTCAGGGTTGATTTCCTTTAGGATTGACTGCTTTGATCTCTTTGCAGTCCAAGGGACTCTCAAGAGTCTTCTCCAATACCACAGTTTAAAAGCATCAATTCTTCGGTGTTCAGCCTTCTTTATGGTCCAGCTCTCACATCCATATATGACTAATGGAAAAGCCATGGCTTTGACTGCTGCTGCCAAGTCACTTCAGTCGTGTTCAACTCTGTGCAACCCCATAGACGGCAGCCTATCAGGCTCCGCAGTCCCTGAGATTCTCCAAGCAAGAACACTGGAGTGGGTTGCCATTTCCTTCTCCAATGCATGAAAGTGAAAAGTGAAAGTGAAGTCACTGAGTCGTGTCCAACTCTCAGTGACCCCAAGGACTGCAGCCCACCAGGCTCCTCTGTCCATGGGATTTTCCAGGCAAGAGTACTGGAGTGGGCTGCCATTGCCTTTTCCTAGCTTTGACTAGACAGAACTTTTTTGGCAAAGTAATAGCTCTACTTTTTAATATGCTCTCTGGGTTTGTCATAGCTTTTCTTCCAAGGAGCAAGTATCTTAATTTTAAGGCTGCAAGTCACCATCTGCAGTGATTTTGGAGCCCAAGAAAATAAAGTCTTTCACTGTTTCCATTGTTTCCCCATCTATTTGCCATGAAGTGATTAAGCTAAGGAAGTTGAAATGGGAACATTAGCCTGAATTATGACATGAATCTAATGTAATTACAAAGGTCCTAACAAGAAGGAAGCAAGGGGGGTCCAAGTTTCTGTGCTGTTGGCCTTTAGACCGGATCTGCACCATCAGCTTTCCTGGGTCTCTAGGCTGTCAGCCCACACAGCAGATTGTGGACCTGCCAACCTCCTTCATCACTTTATCCAGGATAAATGCCTTTTTACATTTCTTACTATATGTGTATATACATCCTAATAGCTTTGTTTCTTTGTTAAACCCTAACTAATACATATTCCAAATATATTGCTTCATTTTTGATTTGGGTACTTATAATCAAAATAATTGTCTTTGGACACAATGGCTTCGTTTTTTGTTTGTTATTTATAAAATGAGATGAAAATGGTTAAAGAATTACCATGGCTTTATGAACCAAGGAAGTACTCACTTACCTTTCTAGGTATTCTATAGCTCCTTTTATTTGGTACCACATTGGTCATATTTTATAAAAACACAGGACTCTAAGTTTAGTCCTTATATCAGTTGTTTCATATGTGAATCTATCAGTTCTTCCAAGACTGTAAGCTTTGGAGAAGTAGAGAATTTGACATATTTTGTCTTCCCTGATAGCAACTATCAGGGATAATATAGAGAATATAGAATAGAATAGCATTGACTATGTGAAGTGAAGTTGNNNACCCCATAGACGGCAGCCTATCAGGCTCCGCAGTCCCTGAGATTCTCCAAGCAAGAACACTGGAGTGGGTTGCCATTTCCTTCTCCAATGCATGAAAGTGAAAAGTGAAAGTGAAGTCACTGAGTCGTGTCCAACTCTCAGTGACCCCAAGGACTGCAGCCCACCAGGCTCCTCTGTCCATGGGATTTTCCAGGCAAGAGTACTGGAGTGGGCTGCCATTGCCTTTTCCTAGCTTTGACTAGACAGAACTTTTTTGGCAAAGTAATAGCTCTACTTTTTAATATGCTCTCTGGGTTTGTCATAGCTTTTCTTCCAAGGAGCAAGTATCTTAATTTTAAGGCTGCAAGTCACCATCTGCAGTGATTTTGGAGCCCAAGAAAATAAAGTCTTTCACTGTTTCCATTGTTTCCCCATCTATTTGCCATGAAGTGATTAAGCTAAGGAAGTTGAAATGGGAACATTAGCCTGAATTATGACATGAATCTAATGTAATTACAAAGGTCCTAACAAGAAGGAAGCAAGGGGGGTCCAAGTTTCTGGGCTGTTGGCCTTTAGACCGGATCTGCACCATCAGCTTTCCTGGGTCTCTAGGCTGTCAGCCCACACAGCAGATTGTGGACCTGCCAACCTCCTTCATCACTTTATCCAGGATAAATGCCTTTTTACATTTCTTACTATATGTGTATATACATCCTAATAGCTTTGTTTCTTTGTTAAACCCTAACTAATACATATTCCAAATATATTACTTCATTTTTGATTTGGGTACTTATAATCAAAATAATTGTCTTTGGACACAATGGCTTCGTTTTTTGTTTGTTATTTATAAAATGAGATGAAAATGGTTAAAGAATTACCATGGCTTTATGAACCAAGGAAGTACTCACTTACCTTTCTAGGTATTCTATAGCTCCTTTTATTTGGTACCACATTGGTCATATTTTATAAAAACACAGGACTCTAAGTTTAGTCCTTATATCAGTTGTTTCATATGTGAATCTATCAGTTCTTCCAAGACTGTAAGCTTTGGAGAAGTAGAGAATTTGACATATTTTGTCTTCCCTGATAGCAACTATCAGGGATAATATAGAGAATATAGAATAGAATAGCATTGACTATGTGAAGTGAAGTTG
>SJYW01006889.1:72548-88979 GCA_006410735.1 Raphicerus campestris | reverse complement strand
GCAGAAATAAGACCTTATTATTCTCTTTATTAGGAGATTAAGAATGGTTTAAGGAGATCTACATGGTTGCCAAGTTGATAAAGAGTGGGCTTGTGATGGTTAACTTTGTATGTTGGTTTAGAGGGTGTTTAAATGGTATGTGGTTAACACTTAGATTGGTGAACTGCTAGTAAAGCAGATTACCCTCCATAAAATGGGCAGGGCTAATCCAATTAATTGAAGGTCTGAATAAAGCAAAAAGAATGACCTCTCTGAGCAGGAGGAAATTCTCCAGAAGACTGCCTGCAGATTTCATCCATACCATTGGGAGGTGAACGAGTTACTTTACACAGCAAAAGAGACTTTTTATATGTGATTAAGGTTGTTGTTCAGTCACTCAGTTTCATCCAGCTCTTCATGACCCCATGGACTGCCGCATGCCAGGCTCCCCTGTCCTTCACCATCTCCCAGAGCTTGATCAAACTCATGCCCATTGAGTCAGTAATGGTTATCTTGTCCTCTGTCATCCCCTTCTCCTTCTGCCTCCAGTCTTGCCCAGCATCAGGGTTTCTTCCAAGGAGTCAGCTCTTCACATCAGGTGGCCAAAGTACTGGAGCTTCAGCTTAAGCATCAGTCCTTCCAATGAATATTCAGGGTTGATTTCCTTTAGGATTGACTGCTTTGATCTCTTTGCAGTCCAAGGGACTCTCAAGAGTCTTCTCCAATACCACAGTTTAAAAGCATCAATTCTTCGGTGTTCAGCCTTCTTTATGGTCCAGCTCTCACATCCATATATGACTAATGGAAAAGCCATAGCTTTGACTGCTGCTGCCAAGTCACTTCAGTCGTGTCCAACTCTGTGCGACCCCATAGACGGCAGCCTATCAGGCTCCGCAGTCCCTGAGATTCTCCAAGCAAGAACACTGGAGTGGGTTGCCATTTCCTTCTCCAATGCATGAAAGTGAAAAGTGAAAGTGAAGTCACTGAGTCGTGTCCAACTCTCAGTGACCCCAAGGACTGCAGCTCACCAGGCTCCTCTGTCCATGGGATTTTCCAGGCAAGAGTACTGGAGTGGGCTGCCATTGCCTTTTCCTAGCTTTGACTAGACAGAACTTTTTTGGCAAAGTAATAGCTCTACTTTTTAATATGCTCTCTGGGTTTGTCATAGCTTTTCTTCCAAGGAGCAAGTATCTTAATTTTAAGGCTGCAAGTCACCATCTGCAGTGATTTTGGAGCCCAAGAAAATAAAGTCTTTCACTGTTTCCATTGTTTCCCCATCTATTTGCCATGAAGTGATTAAGCTAAGGAAGTTGAAATGGGAACATTAGCCTGAATTATGACATGAATCTAATGTAATTACAAAGGTCCTAACAAGAAGGAAGCAAGGGGGGTCCAAGTTTCTGTGCTGTTGGCCTTTAGACCGGATCTGCACCATCAGCTTTCCTGGGTCTCTAGGCTGTCAGCCCACACAGCAGATTGTGGACCTGCCAACCTCCTTCATCACTTTATCCAGGATAAATGCCTTTTTACATTTCTTACTATATGTGTATATACATCCTAATAGCTTTGTTTCTTTGTTAAACCCTAACTAATACATATTCCAAATATATTACTTCATTTTTGATTTGGGTACTTATAATCAAAATAATTGTCTTTGGACACAATGGCTTCGTTTTTTGTTTGTTATTTATAAAATGAGATGAAAATGGTTAAAGAATTACCATGGCTTTATGAACCAAGGAAGTACTCACTTACCTTTCTAGGTATTCTATAGCTCCTTTTATTTGGTACCACATTGGTCATATTTTATAAAAACACAGGACTCTAAGTTTAGTCCTTATATCAGTTGTTTCATATGTGAATCTATCAGTTCTTCCAAGACTGTAAGCTTTGGAGAAGTAGAGAATTTGACATATTTTGTCTTCCCTGATAGCAACTATCAGGGATAATATAGAGAATATAGAATAGAATAGCATTGACTATGTGAAGTGAAGTTGCTCAGTCGTGTCCAACTCTTTGTGACCCCATGGACTGTAGCCTGTCAGGCTTCTCTGTCCATGGGATTTTCCAGGTAAGAGTTCTGGAGTGGATTGCCATTTCCTTCTCCAGGGGATCTTCCCAACCTAGGAATCGAATCCGGGTCTCCCGCATTGCAGGCAGATGCTTTACTGTCTGAGCCACCAGGGAACCCCCACTGACTATGTAGTGTAGTGCATAGATACAGCAAATGTTCAATAAGTGCTCCACTTGCAGTTTAGCTGTTGACCAGTGCATCTGGCTTTACTACTACATCTTGCTTTACCAGATCCACTGATCACCTGGATGAAATGAATCACCTGAATTAAGATTTAGAACAGAATGAACAGTGAAGAAAATAAACTTAAAATAATCATTGTTAGAGATAACAGGGGTCAATAACATAAATATAAATTGTTAGAGTTTCCTGTAGTTGCTGAAACAGATGATCACATACTCAGTGTTTCAAAGCAAGACAAATTATTTTACAGAATAGTAGGTCAGAAGTCTGAAAGTGGGTCTTAGAGGAATAAAATCAAGGTGTCAGCAGGCTCCTGTGTCTCTATGAGAAAATTTGTCATCTCTTCCAGCTTGTAGAGGCTGCCTGAATTGCTTGACTGGTGGCTTCTTTCCAGCAACGGCATTTCCTTGGCCTCTGCTTCCATCGTCACATGTACTTCTCTGACTCTGACCATCCCCTCCCCCTTATCAGGACCTTTTGATTATATAGTTGTTGTTGTCTAGTCACTAAGTCCTGTCTGACTCTTGCAACTCCATGGACTGTAGCCCACCAGACTCCTCTGTTCATGGGGTTTCCCAGGCAAGAGTACTGGAG
Source organism: Raphicerus campestris (assembly GCA_006410735.1). Classification (NCBI taxonomy): domain Eukaryota; kingdom Metazoa; phylum Chordata; class Mammalia; order Artiodactyla; family Bovidae; genus Raphicerus; species Raphicerus campestris. Next base: position 86,149 of record SJYW01006889.1, on the reverse strand, counting down.
TAGGTTGTCATTTCCCTCTCCAAGGGATCTTCCCAACCCAGAGACTGAACCTGCATCTCCAGCATTGGCAGGTATATTCTTTATCACAGAGCCACCAGGGAAGCCCTTTGATTACATTAGATTCACCCAAATAATTCTGGATAATTGTCCCATTTCAAGATCCTTAGCTCATTCACATATGAAAAGTCCCTTTTGCCATGTAAGGTAGCATATTCATGTTTTAGGAATTAGAAAAGTGCGCCCACCACGAAAGTATCTACTTATTAAATAGATTTATCATTTATTTATTAAATAAATTTGTTAAATATTTATTAAAATAGTTTTGCATTTTTCCCCTTAAAACTAGGAAGTGTGTATATGTTTTCATTTCATTTTCCATATGAAGTTAAAGAACTCTGGATTAAGTATGTGCAGAGGATTCCACAATGAAATGTGTTTTGATGTTTCAACAGCAGATGTATCACCCAGGGACATTCTCCTCAGGAAACAGCAGGAACCTTCTGCCTACTCCCTCTTCTGACTTGGAATTCATCTCCTCACCAGCTGCTAACTTGAAACTGTAGTGAGTCTCTCAGTTTATGGTCCTTTCAAGCTGAAATCTGTTACACTGGTAGAAAAATAACAATACTTATGTAAATCAATAATTGCAGTGTATATGACACCATAAATTCATAGCATGCCCAGAGTGTTATTAGCTGTAACATTTATGTTTAACATGCTTAGCCTATTAAACAACATATACAGTGCAACTCATTTGCATACCTAGGTATATCTTTAGTTTCCTAACTCATTTTTTTATAAAGATACAACAATTCTGGATTCAGGAATTTAAAAAATAAGAGAACTCTGTGTTTAAATAATTCAAATTATGTTTTAAATATTCTAAGGGTGTTTTTTTATGGCTTCAACTTGGTAACATTTCTGAGCAAAACTGGAAGCCTCATTTTTTTACATGTCTTCAGATGTGTATAAGAGACAGGTATCACCCAGGGACATTCTCCTCAGGAAACAGCAGGAACCTTCTGCCTACTCCCTCTTCTGACTTGGAATTCATCTCCTCACCAGCTGCTAACTTGAAACTGTAGTGAGTCTCTCAGTTTATGGTCCTTTCAAGCTGAAATCTGTTACACTGGTAGAAAAATTACAATACTTATGTAAATCAATAATTGCAGTGTATATGACACCATAAATTCATAGCATGCCCAGAGTGTTATTAGCTGTAACATTTATGTTTAACATGCTTAGCCTATTAAACAACATATACAGTGCAACTCATTTGCATACCTAGGTATATCTTTAGTTTCCTAACTCATTTTTTTATAAAGATACAACAATTCTGGATTCAGGAATTTAAAAAATAAGAGAACTCTGTGTTTAAATAATTCAAATTATGTTTTAAATATTCTAAGGGTGTTTTTTTATGGCTTCAACTTGGTAACATTTCTGAGCAAAACTGGAAGCCTCATTTTTTAAGATGTCTTATTTTAAAAAATTTTTTTAATTGGAGGAAAATTGCTTTATAATGTTGTGTTGATTTCTGCAGTACAACAACGAATCAGCCATGCTGCGGCTACTGCTGCTAGATCGCTTCAGTTGTGTCCGACTCGGTGCAACCCCACCGACGGCAGCCAACCAGGCTCTGCCGTCCCTGGAATTCTCCAGGCAAGAACACTGGAGTGGGTTGCCATTTCCTTTTCCAAAGCATAAAAGTGAAAAGTGAAAGTGAAGTCGATCAGTCGTGTCCGACCCTCAGCGACCCCATGGACTGCAGCCTACCAGGCTCCTCCGTCCATGGCATTTTCTAGGCAAGAGTACTGGAGTGGGGAATCAGCCATATTATACGTAAACTCCCTCCCCTGTAAGCCTCCCTCCCTCTCCCCATCCCACCCCGGTAGGCCATCACAGAGTGCAAGGCTGGGCTTCCTGTNCCATGGCATTTTCTAGGCAAGAGTACTGGAGTGGGGAATCAGCCATATTATACGTAAACTCCCTCCCCTGTAAGCCTCCCTCCCTCTCCCCATCCCACCCCGGTAGGCCATCACAGAGTGCAAGGCTGGGCTTCCTGTGTTGCTTAGCAACTTCTCACCAGTTATCTGTTTTGCATAGGATAGTGCATATATCTTGATGCTACTTTCTCAATTTGTCCCACCCTCTCTTTCCCCTGCTGTGTCCACAAGACTGTTCTCTACATCTGCATCTCCCAAAACTGGAAGACTTTTACTAGAACTTCTTCCCTGTTGCTGTCACAGATTCAAATAAATAAAAAAATCTTATTAGAAACTGGAAGTAGATCCAGTGTTGATAGTTCTAGTTGAATACAGTTTCTAGATTTAGAAATTTTCTCTCTTGATTTTAGTACCCATTTCTATATTAGTGTTATGAAAACACCTCTCACTTCATGCATGTGTGACAAAAGAAGACTCAGCAGTAAGAGACATAATGTCTGTTCCTGAGAAATCTACAGTCAAGTGGGGGAGGCGCAGTTAACAATCATACACATAACACATCAATATAAATAAAATTATCGTAAGTGCTGCCCAGGGAAAATACAGAGAAATTACAGCCATAGACGGCATGGAAGACGAGAGAAGGCTGCCCATAAGGGAGCTTTTAGTCTGAAGATGGAAAAACAAATTGAATTTGAGAACATTTTCTTCAACTAGTCATTTTTNGGCGGGAGGAGAAGGGGACAACAGAGGATGAGATGGCTGGATGGCATCACGGACTCGAGGGACATGAGTCTGAGTGAACTCCGAGAGATGGTAATAAACAGGGAGGCCTGGTGTGCTGCGATTCATGGGGTCGCAAAGAGTCGGACATGACTGAGTGACTGAACTGAACTGAACTGAACAGCTATATGATGAAGCTTTTGACTTGGCTCTTTCTTCCATTTTTTTTTTTGTAAATATTTTTTTATGGCTTCAGTGAAATAAGACCTGTTTCCATCTACCAATTCCAAGACATGTCTGTAGTGTTCATTATTCTTTCAGAGTCTTATTCACCTTGGCCTCGGAAGTGCAGTTAAAGCTTGACCACAAATATGCATTTTGAGAATTTACAGACCTTCGTTNTCTACCAATTCCAAGACATGTCTGTAGTTTTCATTATTCTTCCAGGGTCTTATTCACCTTGGCCTCGGAAGAGCAGTTAAAGCTTGACCACAAATATGCATTTTGAGAATTTACAGACCTTCATTATCTACCCAATGTATTCTTCTCGAAAATATTCAGGCTCAGTTTAGGACCTCTGAGTTTCAAGTGAGGTCTGACTGCAGCTCTCAATAACAGACACTGTGGCAGTGCATGCAACTTGGGGGCCGCCTGTGCTCTTCCATCAGAAGACTTGTTTTCCAGAAACAGGGAAGAGGACCAATCCAACTTATTTTTATGCCTAAATGTGTCTTTAGTCCTTTGCTGGGATTATCTCACCAAGTTACTAACCAGAAAAACTTGGTAACCTTCCTCACTATGTTATGTGTACATTTTCCAAGACTTATTTCAAGTATTTATATGCATCTACTTATAATCTAAATTGGTAGGCATTCCACTAGAAACAGCTATGTTATATGTTGCCACTGTGTAAAAATTTAAATGCAGAGATCCATAGTCAATTTTGACATGTTTCATGTAAATCCCTAGAAAAAAAATTTGTTATACTTGTGTATTTTTGTGAGGTTATGAAGTAGAAAGCTTCAGCCCTGATTGTGAAGGAGTATCCCAGTTTTTAAAAATCTCTGGAGACCTGATTATTGCCTTGACACATTCTAAAGCATTATCGAGTTCAACTTAGCAATCACTGGGAGAGACACTGCACTTACTAGAGAGCTGATTGGAAAGTCACACAGCCTGGGTCTGAATCTCAGATCTGCCTGTTTTAGCTGTAACTGTGGCAAGATTGCTCAACCTCTCCATGGCTCTCTCATGTAAGAAAAACCATGATTTAATGCTTTTGAACTGTGATGTTGGAGAAGACTCTGAGAGTCCCTTGGACTGCAAGGAGATCCAACCAGTCTACCCTAAAGAAGATCAGTCCTGATTGTTCATTGGAAGGACTGATGTTGAAGCTGAAACTCAAATACTTTGGCCACTTGATGTGAAGAACTGACTCATTGGAAAAGACCCTGATGCTGGACAAGACTGAAGGAAAGAGGAGAAGGGGATGAAAACAGGATGAGATAGTTGGATGGCATCACTGACACTATGGACATGAGTTTGAGGAAACTCCAGGAGCTGGTGATGGACAGGGAAGCTTGGCATGCTGCAGTCCATGGGGTTGCAAAGAGACATGACTGAGCTACTGAACAGAACCTCTGGTCTTGTAGGGAATAATTACATAATGAATTGCACAGTGTCTGATGCATTGTAAAACACTCAGTGTTGACTACTACTATTAGGACTGAATTTTATGCCATATGCCAAGCAATGTCATGGATGCTATGCCTCACATTTAGGGAGACAATAGTGCTGGAGAAGTGGCCAAGCACACGATGCTCCCTGTATGGAGAAGTGGGAGTGAAAAAAATCTCTCCTGATGAGAAGATGAGCAGAAGAAGGTGGATTTAGAAATGCTTCTCAGATCAAATGCCCTTTGAGAAAATTCTTAAAGAATAAAAAGTATTTTGTCTGTGAGTAAAAGGGAAAGAGCTTTGGAGGCAAGGGAAATATTGAGAAAATGTAGGAAGTACCTGGGTAACCAAGGAATAGCAAGGAACACAGTGGGAGTTTTGGACTGGGGACACGATAGGGAAGATACTGCAAAGGTAAGTTGGGGACAAGTTATATATACAGTGAAACAGTTCAGTGCTCAGATCCAACCAGATGAAATAATGTTGAGAAGGGATTTAAGATAGTTCAAGCAGTTCAGTGACAGCCTATATTGTAAATGGTAACCCTGTATATTACCATTTCTCAGAGCCATCAAGCTATCAAAATATTTTCATTCTTAGTTATGGTAGTTTATATACATTATTCAGTATATCTAGGTGCAATTTTTGCATGTTTTCTGGGGGTCTTAGACCATGCATATTCTCCATAATGTACCCCTTCAAACTGAAAGTAACCTCAATATATGCTGCCAAAATCATGTGAAATACAATCCCATCTTGCTTGCCCTAACAAAATTGTGAAGAAGGTCAAACTTGACTTTCATTTTCTCATTCCTTATCAACTCATCTCTATTTTAAAAATATATGTACACATATATATTTATCCTATAATTTCTCACCATTTCAGTCAAAATCATTAAGAAAATTGGAATATATTTTGAACCTAATGAAAATAAATCATAGCATATCAAAATTTGTGGGGTGGAGCTAAATCAATGTTTACAAAAATTTNTAAAAATATATGTACACATATATATTCATCCCATAATTTCTCACCATTTCAGTCAAAATCATTAAGAAAATTGGAATATATTTTAAACCTAATGAAAATAAATCATAGCATATCAAAATTTGTGGGGTGGAGCTAAATCAATGTTTACGAAAATTTAAAGCTTTGAATGCTCATTTAAGAAGGAAGAGAGGTCTTAAATTAATCACTTACCATTCACTTTAAGCAAGTAACTAACTAACTAAATAAATATAGAAGCTAAAATCAATGAACTAGAAAATAGAAAGTAATACAGAATTTTAAAAAAGCCAAGGAAAACAAAATCTGTTTCTTTGAAAGCATCAGTAAAATCGATAAACCTGTAGTGGATTGAGCAGAAAAAAAAGAAAAGATACAAATTGTCAATGTCAGGAATGAGGAAAAGGGACATTATTATGGATCCTTCAAGCCTAAGTATAATACAAAGATATTATGAACAACTTCATGTCAATAAATTGAACAACTTATGTACAATGGAACATAATTACCTGAACCATCTAGATTCCTAGATCTCTTGAAGAAACTGGATTGAAGTTAAAAATCTTCCCCCAAAGGAAGCCCCAGGTCCAAGTGGCTTTACTGACAGGGTCTATCTAGCATTTTAAAAAGAAATTGTACAAAGACTCCTCCAAAAAGCAAAAGGGAAAAAAACCCTTTTCAACTAATTGTATAAGGCTAGTATTATCTTGTTATCAAACAAAAACATAAGAAAAGAAAACCAGAGATCAGAATTCTGCATGAACATAGATGAAAGACGCGTCAATAAAATGTTAGCAAATCAAGGGCATAAAATATATTTTAAAAGGTGATTATTAATCACCTTGATGACCAAGTGGGGTTTATCCCAGGAATGCAAAGTTGGCTTAATGTCTAACAATGAGTCAATGTAATTCTCCATATTAATAGATGAAAAAAGGAACTCATATGAGCATCTTCATAGATGCAGAAGAAATATTTGACAAGATTAAAAATCCATTTGTAGTAAAGACTCTGAAGCCTATCTAGAAGAGGAGAGAACATTCTCAATCTAGTTAAAGGTAACTTGGAAAAAATATATAGCTATCTTTAATGGTGAATTATTAAATTCTTTTCCCCTAAATTAAGGAACATAGAAAGGATGTCTACTCTCACAATTTTTTTCAGTTTACTGGAATCCCAAGCCAATGTTATAAGGAAATAAAAATAAAAGCTTACAGATTGGGGAGGAAAAAATAAAATAAAAATCTTTATTTATAGATGGTACAATCATCTTTACCTTCCCTGGTGGCTCAGATGGAAAAGAATCCACGTGCAATGCAGGAGACNTTTACTGGAATTCCAAGCCAGTGTTATAAGGAAATAAAAATAAAAGCTTACAGATTGGGAAGGAAAAAATAAAATAAAAATATTTATAGATGGTATGATCATCTTTACCTTCTCTGGTGGCTCAGATGGTAAAGAATCCACGTGCAATGCAGGAGACCTGGAATCGATCCCTGGGTCAGGAAGATCCCCTGGAGGAAGGCACATGCAACCCACTCTAGTGTTCTTGCCTGGAGAATCCCATGGACAGAGGAGCCTGGTGGGCTACAGTCCACAGGTTCACAAAGAGCCAGACACGACTGAAGTGACTTAGCAAGCACCCATAGGTAGAAAAGAAAAGTAAGGATCCACAGTTCCATTTGAGAAATTACCTTCATTCTTGAGTGAAAATTAAAAAACGGAAGAGACTGTTGACATTTCAATCGATTCACTCTTAGCTCTTTTATCCTCCTGGTGGTTTAGGTTTTTTGTGTCAACAAATAAACCAATCATAATGATTCATTCCTGCTACCAGTTTAGTTTATACAAACAATCATTTAAATTAGTCATTATGGGCTAGCAAGACAAATGGGTAGGTATTATCCTAATTCTGTCTCAAGTTTTGGCACATGTTCAATCTTACCGGAATTCCCCGGTCATAAACTTATGCACAACCAAGTCTATTGTTTTTGACAGCATAGTGTGGATAAATTGAAAGTTCATGAAGAAATCTGGACTCTGAAACCTATTTTGTTATTGAGGTTTTTTTTTTTTTTCACTACTAACTTTTGGTAATATATATCTCCTTTTCTTGTATGTGTGTATGTATTAGTTGCTCAGCTGTGTCCGACTCTTTGCGNTGAAAGTTCATGAAGAAATCTGGACTCTGAAACCTATTTTGTTATTGAGGTGTTTTTTTTTTTTTCACTACTAACTTTTGGTAATATATATCTCCTTTTCTTGTATGTGTGTATGTGTTAGTTGCTCAGATGTGTCCGACTCTTTGCGACCCATGGCATGTAGCCCGCCAAGCTCCTCTCTCCATGGAATTCTTCAGGGAGAAATATTAGAGTGGGTTGCCAATTTCTTCTCCAGGGGATCTTCCTGACCTAGAGTTCAAACCCAGGTCTCCCAAATTGCAGTCAGATTCTTTACCATCTGAGCCACCAGAAAAGCCTACCTCCTTTCCTTATTATGTAATACAAATCAAGTGAAATATCAGAAAGGGTGTCTTCAGAGAATTTTTAAACTTGTAATTCTAAGCAATTCATAAAATAGAATTCTTATTTTTACAATCAAAATTTTCTTTTTAAGNCCATCTGAGCCACCAGAAAAGCCTACCTCCTTTCCTTATTATGTAGTACAAATCAAGTGAAATATCAGAAAGGGTGTCTTCAGAGAATTTTTAAACTTGTAATTCTAAGCAATTCATAAAATAGAATTCTTATTTTTACAATCAAAATTTTCTTTTTAAGACTAAGGCTTGCATTTTCAGACTGCAATATCATAATTCTAGGTTTAACACTATTTTTATCAACTGAAGTTAAAGAATAACTTAAATTAACTTTCTGTTAAGGTGTTTACTCATTACTATATGATAACTATATACAAAGTCAAGTATTTACTATACAAAGTTAGAATAAATCATGTATGCTCTACAACAGGATTCTATAGCAGACATTTGTTCATTCTGTCTGTTCAGCAATGATCTCCTCTCTTTTTTGAGAGTTGTATCCTCATTTACTTTGGGGAACTCCCTCCTCATTGAGTGCATTCTTAATGTCAATCAAGGTCTCCTCACTTTACCAACCAAGAGGTGCATGACCGAAAGTAGGCTAAACTGATTCTCACGTCTCTATTTTGAGTTTTCAGAAAGGATGAAAAATGGGGCAGAGTTCCTTCTAAACTGGTGTTCAGAAAAGACTATCAATTCCAGCTACTTAGAACTCTGGAGCCAGTCTGGTTTCTATTATTTCAGAAGAAAGTATCTTCAGCTTTTGCTGTGGACTTATAAGCTATTCTACACATCCTTATATTAAATTCCTCCTTTTTACTTAAGTTGCCAGTATCAGATGGGGCTCCCCAGGTGGCAGCAGTGGTAAAGAACTCGCCTGCCAATGCAGGAGATGTAACAGACACAGGTTTGATCCCTGGATTGGGAAGATCCCTTAGAGAAGGGGATGGCAACCCATTCCAGTATTCTTGCCTGTAGAAACGCTTGGACAGAGGAGCCACAGTCCATGAGGTCAAAAAAATTAGACACGACTGAAGTGAAATAGCACACACATCAATTGAGTCAGTTATTTACCAGCTTGTTGCTTGCAGCTGAAGAGCCATAAATGTTAAAGACCCGTGATTATTCTGAGTGACTTCTTAACCAAGAAGGTGCAACTAATACACTGTCTGACCCCTGACCTCTACGATCTCCAAGGACCTTCATCTCCACTCTACCTTAGCAAAATACTTCCATTGACACACTTGGATCTCAGCATTACCCATATCTCCTTTTACTCTAAAATCATTAGTTCAAGTATGTTGTTTTCTCTGATTACATTTTCTCTGCTTCCAGTTTGCTTATTCAATTAACTTCCAGGGTCTTCTCTTTTAGGAGACCAGTTTCAGCATGTGGAGTTCCCTATAATTCCCTGTTTTAAGAATAGCACCCCACTCAGTCCTTGGACAAGCCTGCTATCACCAAGTCCATCTTAGTTCTTGCTCTAGAATCTCTGGTCTTCTGCTGGAGTCCATAGAGGATCAGGAAGGCAATCTGGGGGAATCTGAATGTTCTCTATACAATCTTCCATTCAGATTTTCATGTTTTCAGCCTCACCATGCATCATTTTCAGAGGTACTTGAGGCTCAAATTCCCCAGTATTTCCCAAGGTTTAGTGAGGGAACTGATTTTTTTTTTAGTTCTCTGTATCCCAATCCCTGACTTGTAGATTTAGTTTTCCAAGCCAGCAGGACTACTATCCAGTCTTCAATATACTCTCTCTACTACCATAATTCCTCTTTTTCTTCATTTTAAACTCACTTTAAAATGATTTTATTATAAGTTTAATGAGACTTCATGAGAAAATAGAGATAAATAAGTATATAAATTGCCGTATTTATCAACCCTGCTATCACTTTATAGATTTTCCAAGTTGGTAACATATTAAGTATTACCTAGTTAACATCTATATTTCCCTCTCTTATAGATCTATCTATAAAATGAATATACTGTCTGCCTTGTAGTAACATAGGGTTATTTGANAATAAGTATATAAATTGCCATATTTATCAACCCTGCTATCACTTTATAGATTTTCCAAGTTGGTAACATATTAAGTATTACCTAGTTAACATCTATAGTTCCCTCTCTTATAGATCTATCTATAAAATGAATATACTGTCTGCCTTGTAGTAACATAGGGTTATTTGAATATCATAAAAAGTGAATAAAATATTTTAGTATTAACTTTATGCAGTTTTATGCAAATATGCAAAATTATCTTTCTAGATCATTTATTATTCAATTACCAAATTGTAATTGAACATCTAATAATAATAATAGCATATGAAAGAGTCCATAGCTATTCAGCACTTGCCATCTGCTAAATACTTTGTTAATAGTCAGGATTTTGAAGATAAAGAGTAAAAAATGAACTTTATTCTTAAATATATCACTTTAAGGTAAAGAAGTAAATACATAACAAAGAAATGCTTTGTATTTATTATAATAGTTATTATATTTTAAGTCTTAATATATTATATAATAATATCATACTACATGTTACTTACATTCTAATAGAATACAATTTAGGTAAGGAAATTATGCACAAAAGAAAAAGGAACCATCTGGAGTCAGAGAGAGTCTAAGAAAGTTGGTCATATTTGGTTTATACCTTAAAAGAGGAACAGAAGTTTTCATGGGTAAAGTGAGCAACTAGGCTAAAGTTTATGGAAAAACTCAGAGGCATAAAAAATTCACATAATAGCTGGAGAGGTAAGAAAGCCTTCCTCAGTGATCAATGCAAAGAAATAGAGGAAAACAACAGAATGGGAAAGACTAGACATCTCTTCAAGAAATTTAGAGATATCAAAGGAAATTTCATGCAAAGATGGGCAAAATAAAGGACAGAAATGGTATGGACCTAAGAGAAGCAGAAGATATTAAGAAGAGGTGGCAAGAATACACAGAAGAACTATACAAAAAAATCCTTCATGACCCAGATAATCATGATGGTATGATCACTCATCTAGAGCCAGATATCCTGGAATTCAAAGTCAAGTGGTCCTTAGGAAGCATCACTACAAACAATGCTAGTGGAGGTGATGGAATTCCAGTTCAACTATTTCAAATCCTGAAAGATGATGCNCCTTCATGACCCAGATAACCATGATGGTATGATCACTCATCTAGAGCCAGATATCCTGGAATTCAAAGTCAAGTGGTCCTTAGGAAGCATCACTACAAACAATGCTAGTGGAGGTGATGGAATTCCAGTTCAACTATTTCAAATCCTGAAAGATGATGCTGTGAAAGTGCTGCACTCAATATGCCAATGAATTTGGAAAACTCAGCAGTGGCCACAGGACTGGAAAAGGTCAGTTTTCATTCCAGTCCCAAAGAAAGGCACTGCCAAAGAATGCTCAAACTACCACACAGTTGCACTCATCTCATATGCTAGCAAAGTCATACTCAAAATTCTCCAAGCCAGGTTTCAACAATGCATGAACTGTGAGCTTCCAGATATTCAAGCTGGTTTTAGAAAAGGCAGAGGAACCAGAGATCAAATTGCTAACATCTGTTGGAGAACAAAAAAAACAAGAGTGTTAAGAAAAACATCTATTTCTGCTTCATTGACTATGCCAAAACCTTGACTGTGTGGATCACAAAAAACTGTGGAAAATTCTTCAAGAAACAGGAATACCAGACCACCTGATCTGTCTCTTGAGAAATCTGTATGCAGGTCAAGAAGCAGCAGTTAGAACTGGACATGGAACAACAGACAGGTTCCAAATCAGGAAAGGAGTACATAAAAGCTGTATATTGTCACCCTGCTTATTTAACTTATATGCAGAGTACATCATGAGAAATTCTGGGCTGGATGAAGCATAAGCTGGAATCGAGATTGCCAGGAGAAATAGCAATAACCTCAGATATGCAGATGACACCACCCTTATGACAGAAAGTGAAGAACTAAAGAGCCTCTTGATGAAAGAGAAAGAGGAGAGTGAAAAAGTTGGCTTAAAGCTCAACATTCAGAAAACTAAGATCATGCCATCTGGTCCCATCACTTCATGGGAAATAGATGGGAAACAATGGAAACAATGGCAGACTTTATTTTTTTAGGCTTCAAAATCACTGCAGATAGTGATTATAGTCATGAAATTTAAAAATGCTTGCTCCTTGGAAAAAAAGACTATGACAAACCCAGAGAGCATATTAAAAAGCAGAGACATTACTTTGCCAACAAAGGTCCATTCTGTCAAGGCTATGGTTTTTCCAGTAGTCATGTATGGATGTGAGAGTTGGACTATAAAGAAAGCTGAGTGCCGAAGAATTGATGCTTTTGAACTGTGATGTTGGAGAAGACTCTTTATGGTCTCTTGGACTGCAAGGAGATCAAAGCAGTCCATCAAAAAGGAAATAAATCCTGAATATTTGTTGGAAGTACTGATATTGGTGCTGAAACTCCAATACTTTGGCCACCTGATGCAAAGAGCTTACTCATTTGAAAAGACCTGATGCTGGGAAAGATTGAAGGCAGGAGAAGGGGATGACAGAGGATGAGATGATTGGATGGCATCACTGACTCAACGGACATGAGTTTGAGTAAGCTCTGGGAGTTTGGTGATGGACAGGGAAGGCTGGCAAGCTGCAGTCCATGGGGTTGCAAAGAGTTGGACACGACAGAGTGATTGAACTAAACTGGGAAATTTACACAGCTATTGGTTTTACTTAGGGTTCACCAGAGAAACAGGGCCAACAGTATCTATCAATCTACCAATCAATCTACCTATCTATCTATATATATATACAGAAGGAGATTCATTAGGAAGAACTCGCTTACATGATTATGGAAGCAGAGAATCCTACAATCTGACATCTGCAAGTTGAGGACTCATGAAACCTGAAGGACTGAGAACCAGGGAGTCAATGGTACACATCTGTGTCCTAAGGCTCAAGAACTAGGAATTTTGATGTCTGAAAGCAAAAGAAAGGTTTCCCAACTCCAAGCAGAGATCAAGTTTGCTCATTCTCCACATTTTTTTTTTTCTATTCAAACGCCCACTGGATTCAGTTCAGTTCAGTTCAGTCACTTAGTCATGTCCGACTCTTTGCGACCCCATGAATCGCAGCACACCAGTCCTCTCTGTCGATCACCAACTTCCGGAGTTCACTCAGACTCGTGTCCATTGAGTCAGTGATGCCATCCAGCCACCTCACCCTCTGTCATCCCTTTCTTCTGCCCCCAATCTCTCCCAGCATCAGAGTCTTTTCCAATGAGTCAGCTCTTCTCATGAGGTGGCCAAAGTACTGGAGTTTCAGCTTTAGCATCAGTCCTTCCAAGGAAATCCCAGGGTTGATCTCCTTCAGAATGGACTGGTTGGATCTCCTTGCAGTCCAAGGGACTCTCAAGAGTCCTCTCCAACACCACAGTTCAAAAGCATCAGTTCTTCAGCGCTCAGCTTTCTTCACAGTCCAACTCTCACATCCATACATGACCACAGGAAAAACCATAGCCTTGACTAGACAGACCTTAGTTGGCAAAGTTAATGTCTCTGCTTTTGAATATACTATCTAGGTTGCTCATAACTTTTCTTCCAAGGAGTAAGCGTCTTCTAATTTCATGGCTGCAGTCACCATCTACAGTGATTCTGGAGCTCCCCAAAATAAAGTCTGACACTGTTGACACTGTTTCCACTGTTTCCCCATCTATTTGCCATGAAGTGATGGGA
>SJYW01006889.1:56941-67096 GCA_006410735.1 Raphicerus campestris | reverse complement strand
ACCACTCTTATGGCAGAAAGTGAAGAGGAACTAAAAAGCCTCTCGATGAAAGTGAAAGAGGAGAGTGAAAAAGTTGGCTTAAAGCTCAACATTCAGAAAACTAAGATCATGGTATCCGGTCCCATCATTTCATGGCAAATAGATGGGGAAACAGTGGAAACAGTGGCAGAATTTATTTATTTATTTGTTTTTGGTGGGGGGCTCCAAAATCACTGTGGATGGTGATTGCAGCCATGATATCAAAAGTCATTTACTCCTTGGAGTAAGCTTTAGAGACTATTGAGAGTCCCTTGGACTGCAAGGAGATCAAACCAGTCCATCCTAAAGGAGATCAGTCCTGAGTGTTCATTGGAAGGACTGATGTTGAAGCTGAAATTCCAATACTTTGGCCACCTACTGTGAAGAACTGAGTCATTTGAAAAGACCCTGATGCTGGGAAAGATTGAAAGCCAGAGGAAAAGGGGATGACATAGGATGAGATGGTTAAATGGCATCACTGTTTCAACGGACATGAGTTTGAGTGAACTCCAGGAGTTGGTAATGGGCATGGAGGCCTGGCATGCTGCAGTCCATGGGGTTGCCAAGAGTCAGACATTTCTGAGAGACTGAACAGAACTGAACACCTGTGAAAGAAAGTTATGACCAAGTCAGACAGCATATTCAAAAGCAGAGACATTACTTTGTCAACAAAGGTCCATCTAGTCAAGGGTATAATTTTTCCAGTAGTCATGTATGGACGTGAGAGTTGGACTATAAAGAAAGCTGAGCACCGAAGAATTGATGCTTTTGAACTACAGTGTTGGAGAACACTCTTGAGTGTCCCTTGGACTGCAGGAGATCCAACTAGTTCATCTGAAAGGAAATCAGTCCTGAATAGTCATTGGAAGAACTGATGTTGCAGCTGAAACTCCAATAATTTGGCTGCCTGATTCAAAGAGCTGACTCATTTGAAAAGACCCTTTTGCTGGGAAATATTGAAGGTGGGAGGAGAAGCGAATGACAGAGGGTGAGATGGTTGGATGGCATCACCGATTCAATTGACACGAATCTGAGTAACCTCCAGGAATTGGTGATGGACAGAGAGGCCTGGCGTGCTGTAGTTTGTGAAGCTGCAAANGAGCTGACTCATTTGAAAAGACCCTTTTGCTGGGAAATATTGAAGGTGGGAGGAGAAGCGAATGACAGAGGATGAGATGGTTGGATGGCATCACCGATTCAATTGACATGAATCTGAGTAACCTCCAGGAATTGGTGATGGACAGAGAGGCCTGGTGTGCTGTAGTTTGTGAAGTTGCAAAAAGTTGGATACGACTGAGTGACTGAACTGAACTGAATATTAATTATATATATATAATTTTATTCAGAAGTGTTTTTCATTCTGGACAAGATACAGTGATGTTGACAAAGACTATATTTGATATTATTCTATTTTGCTATGACACAAAAAATGCATTTTGGAAAGTGTTGATTATGGTAAAGTAAAATCCCAGTAGCCAAATGACAAATGCCTATTCTATGTAATTGATATTACATAGGACTGAATCATTTTATTTTAAAACTATATTTTAATATTATTCTTAAAGTATGCACATTATAGAACTCTTTCTCACACTGCATCTAAACTTTCATAATGCTCTTTTCTGGATATTTCTATCATCAAAAGAGTACAGATGCTCGGGCATAGGGAAATGGCCATGTTTGTATATTTTGCATCCTTTGTGATATTTTTAGTCCAAATATAATCAACTACTTTTTAAAGACTTAAGGGGCTTGAGCTTAATGATATCATAAGTTTGTATTCCAGAAGACTGAGAGAAAGGAAAGATAAGGGATTACTTAGGTACCTAGAGCCTAAAAGATAACCAACAACTGTTGATAAGGAGATCTTCTGGCTAGTAATCTGAGAACAGTGAGTTGGATTTGACATTGACAATATACAAAACTAAATGCTATTGTGATTTAATGTGAGGCATATCTGGTTTAAGAATGGTTTTACAAGAAAAGTCTACTTGGTAAATTTACTCCCAGAATGTTTTGAATACCAATACCAACTAAAAAAACTCCTCAATGCAAAAGAGACAATCTTAGTCAACATACTTTACCAAAAATTCAAATTTTAAATCATAGATCAGAAAAATAACATAAATTATTGAGTCCAATATTCCCTTTCTCTTATTGAGCTTCCCCACCCATATATCCAAATACAATTTACACTTCAGTAAACTAGGTGGGCCTGCAGAGACTAAGTCTAAGTGACTTGCTTAACAAAGACAATGATTTGTGGCAAATGGCTTTATCACTTACTATCTGTATAATCTGCCACATGTTACTTAACATTTTCTGTGCCTCAGGTTGGCTCACCTGAAAAATGGGAACAGTAGTAGCACATAACTCATAGAACTGTTCTGAGGTTCAGAGGAGCTGACCTGTGTAATCTGTTTAGCACAGTGCCTTGGCACACAGTAAGTGCTCAATGAATGTTGTTGGTGTTCAGTTGCTAAGTCATAGTTGACTCTTTGTGATCCCATGGACTGCAGGCTTCCCTGTCCACTATCTCCAGGAGTTTGCTCAAGCTCATGTCCATTGAGTTGGTGATGCTATCCAATCATCTCATCCCCTGCCACCCCTTTTTCTTCTTGCCCTCAATCTTTCCCAGCATCACGACTGAGCAACTTCACTTCACTTCACACTTCACACTTCACACTATTTAATAATAATTAATGAATTATGTGTTGTCCATCATGTTTTAGGTGCTCAAGAATGCTTTTTAAATAAATCTGTGTGTGTGTGTGTGTGTGTGTGTGTGTGTGTGTGTTAGTCACTCAGTTGTGTCCAACTCTTTGCGATTCCATGGACTAGTAGCTTACCAGGTTCCACTGTCCATGGAATTCTCCAGGTAAGAATACTGGAGTGGGTAGCCATTCCCTTCTCCAGGGGATCTTCCCAACCCAGGGATCGAACTCGGGTCTCCTCATTGCAGGCTGATTCTTTACTNGTAGCTTACCAGGCTCCACTGTCCATGGAATTCTCCAGGTAAGAATACTGGAGTGGGTAGCCATTCCCTTCTCCAGGGGATCTTCCCAACCCAGGGATCGAACTCGGGTCTCCTCATTGCAGGCTGATTCTTTACTGTCTGAGCCACCCATGAAGCCCATTATTATAATCACAACACTTAACAGGGTTTTTAAGAGGATTAGATGAGAGAATGCAAGTGAATATGTTACAAGGTAGAGACTGCCAGCCTGTGAACTCAGAAGGGTAAGTACTTAATAAATGTGGGTTCTTAGGATTGTTGCTATCACTATAAGCCTAAAATCTAGTCAGTGGCAAAAATGCAACTGCAACTAAGTTTTCCTAGTTCCTCACTGAATATTTTGGCAATGCTATCAATACATATATATATCATATCAATCTATCTATCTATCTATCTATACATACATACATATATATGGGCGGCAGAAAAATCTCAGTCCTTAATGTTAGAAAGTATTCTGTGATGTTAGTTTGCAGCTGAGGCTATTGCCTGGCAACAAAATCTGAGGACAAGATTGTAAACTGGGGTCAAAGTTGATCTAATTCTTCTCACATACAAAGAGTTGGACACGACTGAGAGACTGAACACTTTTTTTTGGCTTGGACAGCATTACAATGGCATCAAATAGGTGAGGTCGCCCTCATTTTAAAGTAAAGAGATTTTCATATAAGTTATCAGAATTTTGGTCTTTCTGAAAAAATTAGAAACGAGGCACTCAAGGCTGGCATCCCCACCTGGCAACAACTCAGTGGCCTCACAGAGGGGGCTCCCCCTTCTGCGGGGGTACATGCCTTTCAGTTTACATATGATCCCTGAAGGTGTTGGGGACCCTGATTTGGAATTAACAAGATTTACGTCATCTGAATGTCTTTGTTAGTAATCATTCTGACCCACATAAGCAACACCTTTTTGCTGCAGCAAAGATTTTTATTTCTATTGCCTTTTTCATCATTCCTCACCTTGCTCGTGTTTTATGCAGAATCTGATAGCGAGTGTCAAGAGAAATTTAAAATTATAGCTCATTTACTCTGGTTAAACATAAGGAAGGAAAAGCAATTACCAGAGTAAAATGATGGAATTAAAGATTCTTCTTGCAACCTAGGTAGGTATTTAGTGTTTGATGAGTGCTGGAAAAGATAAATACATTTTTCAAGGAGGACTGTATCAATCTGCAATCATGAATGAAAGACTCTGAACATGATTTAGATATCAAACATATGGTTTGCAAACACAATCAATCTTTCTCTAAGCAGTCAGAGTTAGTTGACAATATACTGTACCTCTTTTTGTTTCTAAATTGGAAAATGCTTTTTTAGTGGTGAATAAATTTCCTGTACCAACAGATTTTTTTTTCTAAGGAAATATGCTATAAGATAGATGGTGCTTTAGAAGATACCACGCAGATGGTCTGTAGAAAAATCTTATAAATATAATCCCATATAAACAGAGTAAATGCATTCTTCATATGAGGATAAAATGTTAATTAGTTTAGCTTAATTACAGATTTGCTACATGCTAGAAGTTTAAATTTAATGGATTGGTGACTCAATTTGATAGATCATAAAAAATAACTATAAGCATGTTACTGGTTGTTTTGCTGACTAACTTAACATGAATGTCCCATGTATCTTTAATTCAACTCTGGCTCAAAACGTACTTTATTCTTAAAGGAGCCCATCAGATAATCAAACATATCTAACTCACGCTAACAAATGCTATGTATATCAAACTTTCTTTAAAACTGATCATACAGCCCTTTTACTATCTTTCACAATGCATTCATAAGAGATAGTTACAGAGCAGTAGAGAGTTCTCTATGCAACAATGCAAATTTCAAGAATGTTGCTGTAATATTGTTCTCAAAAATTTGAAAGAGTATGATTTTAGGAGTGGACTGTAGTTATTCTGCATTTTTTAAATGCAAGTAAAAAAGAAAAGAAAAACAGGAAGAACTACCAACCACATAAAAAGAGACTGATGAGGAAACTTTTGATTCAATAGCACCTTAAGTTATTGGAGAGTTTCTCAGGTGGCACAGTAGTAGAGAATCCACCTACCAGTGCAAGGAGATATGGGAGATGTGGGTTTGATCCTTGGGTCAGGAAGATCCCCTGGAGGAGGAAATGGCAACCTACTCCAGTATTCTTGCTGGGAGAACTCCATGGACAGAGGAGCCTTGCAGGCTACAGTGATGGGGTCACAGAGAGTCAAAATGACTGAATGACTGAGCACACATCCAAGATACTGGAATGAGTTATTTAACTGTATCATAGAATCTCTTTCCAGGATGATGAAAGATATTAGCACGGGCTGATTAACTCCCATTTTGTTGCAGTGCTGGAGATTAGACCACAGCAGCTTTAGGAGTACTTTCCAAAAATGATTATACTTCAAAACCTCTCTGTAGCTAGCCTCCTGAACTTCCATTTTTCATACTTGCACTAACCCAAGCTATCCCTTCCTCCTCACCTACTAATTTCTTTCTCATTCTAACAAGCATGCAATTTGACATCAACAGAGATTTCAGCAAAAATAAAAAATAGAAAAGTGAATAACTTAAATACTGATATAAATTATTTGTGCTGCTTTATTTGGTCAAGTCCTAATAGTTTATGAAGTTCTGTTATCAAAAAAATATAGCATCACCTCAGATAGAAATAAGTACAGTACTTCTTCTATATTAACTAAGAAACACAGAGAAAAGTGGATCAAGACTATTTCCAAAAGCAAGGGCTAAGACATGAGGACCTTACTTCAATTTTCATCAAAATTCCTGCCAGTGTTGTCCCTGAATCATAAAAAAATGATTTATGTGTATTTATGGGTGACCATGAACTGAAAGGATTTGTAATATTTCAGTTAAATTTATTTGTCATTTATTTTACACTTATAAAAACATTACATTAAAAAGGAGAAGCCAACTCTATCTTCCTATTTATATTATTTTTCACTTTATATAGATAATTTTCATAAGATTACTTAATTTTACAAGTCTGCTGGTGAGTAAAAATTGGATTTCCCTCCTATTTCTTGTGAAAACTCATTCACAGCTTTTAAAAATTTCATTAATTTTTTTTCTAAACCTCATTGACATTGTATTTGTGCAGGTGTATTTTGAAAAGACTTATGAATGTACCTGTTTGTTGCACAGTAATTTTAAAATTTGCTTTCAATGCATCAATCTAAGGAGGCTGTATCTTCATTTTTCTTTTAGAATAGAAAGTGATCAGGTATTTCCAATGATTGAAAAGCTAATAAAAAAATCAAGTAAAAAATTATCACAGAATCCATTTTTCTTTCATTTAACATAACTACATAGGTAAATTTAGATGTTAGACTAATACATTTAAAATATTTTCTCATAAGTGATATAGCTGTTACTGTTGTTTAAGCTGTGTCCAACTCTTTTGCAACCCCATGGGCTATAGCCCCCACTAGGCTCCTCAGTCCATGGGATTTCGCAGGCAAGAATACTGGAGTGGGTTGCCATTTCCTTCTCCAGAGGATCTTCCCAACCCAGGGATTGAACTCTCATCTCCTGCACTATAGGTGTATTCTTTACCACTGAGCCATACGGGAAGCCTCATAAATAATATTCTTGGAGGTATATATACAAGCAAGTAATCAGTTGTCCAATAAAATAAACATAATCTACAGAGTAGGGAATTAGTAAATTATTTTAGAGATCAACTGAAATCAAATTTGAAAGTATCTGAGAAGAGTTCTTTTTCTACTAAAGGCCTGAAGGAAATGAGGCAGATAAAAATATGAATATCTGGGCCTAAAAGGATTTTGTTAAGTGGAACAAACAAGAGTGTTAAATGCTTTTTTGTTGTTGTTCAGTCTCTAAATCATGCTCCACGCTTTGCAACCCCATGGACTGCAGAACACCAGGCTCCTCTATCCTTCACTATGTCCCCAAGTTTGCGCAAATTCATGTCCACTGAGTCAGTGATGCTGT
Organism: Raphicerus campestris; assembly: GCA_006410735.1. NCBI lineage: Eukaryota > Metazoa > Chordata > Mammalia > Artiodactyla > Bovidae > Raphicerus > Raphicerus campestris. The sequence continues at coordinate 60,101 of SJYW01006889.1, read as the reverse complement.
CTGACCATCTCATCCTTTGCTACCCCTTTCTCCTTTTGCCTTCAATCTTTCCCAACAAAGGGTCTTCTCCAATGAACTGGCTCTTCGCATCAGGTGGCCAGAATATTGGAGCTTAGGCCTCAGCATCAGTCCTTCCAATGAATATTCAGGGTTGATTTCCTTTAGGATTGACTGGTTGGTCTCCTTCCTGTTCAAGGGACTCTTGAGAGTCTTCCCCAGCACCACAATTTGAAAGCATCAACTCTTCAATTTCCACTTTTCTTCCTTCTGTTTGCCATGAAGTGATGAGATAGGATGATATGATTTTAGATTTTTTTAAATGCTTAACCTACATTACTAATTTACACTTTNTTTTTCACTTTATATAGATAATTTTCATAAGATTACTTAATTTTACAAGTCTGCTGGTGAGTAAAAATTGGATTTCCCTCCTATTTCTTGTGAAAACTCATTCACAGCTTTTAAAAATTTCATTAATTTTTTTTCTAAACCTCATTGACATTGTATTTGTGCAGGTGTATTTTGAAAAGACTTATGAATGTACCTGTTTGTTGCACAGTAATTTTAAAATTTGCTTTCAATGCATAAATCTAAGGAGGCTGTATCTTCATTTTTCTTTTAGAATAGAAAGTGATCAGGTATTTCCAATGATTGAAAAGCTAATAAAAAAATCAAGTAAAAAATTATCACAGAATCCATTTTTCTTTCATTTAACATAACTACATAGGTAAATTTAGATGTTAGACTAATACATTTAAAATATTTTCTCATAAGTGATATAGCTGTTACTGTTGTTTAAATTGTGTCCAACTCTTTTGCAACCCCATGGGCTATAGCCCCCACTAGGCTCCTCGGTCCATGGGATTTCGCAGGCAAGAATACTGGAGTGGGTTGCCATTTCCTTCTCCAGAGGATCTTCCCAACCCAGGGATTGAACTCTCATCTCCTGCACTATAGGTGTATTCTTTACCACTGAGCCATACGGGAAGCCTCATAAATAATATTCTNTTTTATAGCCACAAGTGATAAAGTTATAAAAATATCAGCACTAAAGAAAGAAATGCATAGAAAGGTGAGAAAGTGAAGGTTTGGCTATGAATTTCTCTACAGTCCTGGCAAGAAGAAGACTATCCTAGGCCAACCTCAATTTGACATTTTGGACTGAGTAATTCTGCACCGCAGTGCTATGCATTGTTGTCTGTTCAGCAGACAACCACTAGATGCCTGTAGTACCCGCTTCCCTCCCCTTGTGTTGTGACAACTAAAACATGTCTCCAGAAATGGCCCTCAGCTTGAGAATCACTAACCTAGGTGATCTAATCCTCTTTATAAGGACTGAGAGAGCACAACCCAGTTCTACAGGGGTTGGGGTATAAGAGAGCAATACAATCATTTTCTTACACTAATTTCTAAAGTAAATTTCAATAAACCCTGAGTGATTTGATCTATAGTGTCCTCAATAACACTGGCTAATATTTCTTGAGACTAAGCTAGCTGCTAAAATTGGCATTGTATACCCATGACCTATGAGATGGGTAGTATTGAGATCTTTATAGATAAATAAATTGAGGGTCACCAAAATTAAGCAATTTACTCAAGGTCATACTGCGAGTTGCAGAGTTAGGATTCAAACCCAAGCAATTTGAGCAGAAAGCCACCACTCAAAGTTACCAACGACAGTCTTATGGAAAGGTGAAGTAATATAGTACTGCTGATTTTTGTCTAGCTATTCTGTAAAAGTAGATAGAAATATAAAGCACAAACTAGGAAGAGCAATGAACAGCTCCTTCAGAGGCCATCTGCAGCTTCCACTGTCTTCAGAAGTGGCTGAGTGATAGCTGTCCATAGTGTATATTGGTGATAATTGCTGATGACGCTGAGTTGGAGTAACAGTGAGGGAGCTGCCCTAAACTTCCTGTGATGCCTTTCTCTAATTGTCAAAACCTGTAAGTGATAAGGCTTTTTATTTGAAGTATCTTGGCACTTTCTTTCTTTCAGAGAATTTAATAATATGTTGTATCACACTGTAGAGAGAGAAGGAATCTCGAAAAGACCTTGGAATTATATCAGTCTGGTACAGAAAACTGTAGTTGTGTAACTGAACAACTATTTGACCTCTCTTATCTGAAAATGGGTATATAAGTATCACACACACACACACACACACACACACACACACACACACACACACATAACTGGACATGGGACAACAAACTGGCTCCAAAGAGGAAAAGGAATACATCAAGGTTGTATATTATCACCCTGCTTATTTAACTTATATGCAGAGTATATCATGAGAAACGCTGGGCTGGAGGAAGCACAAGCTGGAATCAAGATTGCTGGGAAAAATATCAATAACCTCAGATATGCAGATGACACCACCCTTATGGCAGAAAGTGAAAAGAAACTAAAGAGCCTCTTAATGAAAGTGAAAGAGGAGAGTGAAAAAGTTGGCTTAAAGCTCAACATTCAGAAAACTAAGATCATCACATGTGGTCCCATCACTTCATGGGAAATAGATGGGGAACCAGGGGAAACAGTGGCTGACTTTATTTTTCTGGGCTCCAAAATCACTGCAGATAGTGATTGCAGCCATGAAATTAGAAGACGCTTACTCCTTGGAAAGAAAGTTATGACCAACCTAGATAGCATATTAAAAAGCAGAGACATTACTCTGTCAACAAAGGGCCGTCTCATTAAGGCTATGGTTTTTCCAGTAGTCGTGTATGGATGTGAGAGTTGGACTGTAAAGAAAGCTGAGTGCTGAGAATTGATGCTTTTGAAGTGTGGTGTTGGAGAAGACTCTTGAGAGTCCCTTGGACTGCAAGGAGATGCAACCAGTCAATCCTAAAGGAAACCAGTCCTGAATATTCATTGGAAGGACTGATGCTAAACCTGAAACTCCAATACTTTGTCCACCTGATGTGAAGAGCTGACTCGTTTGAAAAGACCCCGATGCTGGGAAAGATTGAGGGCAGGAGGAGAAGGGGACGTCAGAGGATGAGATGGTTGGATGGCATCACCAACTCAATGGACACAGGTTTGGGTGGACTCCGGGAGTTGGTGATAGACAGGGAGGCCTGGCATGCTGCGGTTCATGGAGTCGCAAAAAGTCGGACATGACTGAGCAACTGAACTGAACTGAGTATATATATATATA
>SJYW01006889.1:16897-55333 GCA_006410735.1 Raphicerus campestris | reverse complement strand
CTTCATTTCTTATATGATAGTATACATGTTTCAGTGTCATTCTCCCAAATCATCCCACCCTCTCCCTCTCCCCCAGATGCCAAAAGTCCGTTCTATACTTTTGTGTCTCCTATATTGTCTCACTTACAGGGTCATCATTACTATCAGATACTGAACTTCTTCTCCCCCTGCCCCCCCACTTGCCCACAAGACATACTTTCTCACTTTTCGTTCCTAATTATTAGGCTCTTGAACAGAACCAAGTGGTGACTCAATGATTAGAAAGATTCATGCTGACTTGCTATATACCCAATACATGTCTAATGTTTGACTGATTGATAATTAGTTCCCTTCCTTAGCCATTAAATTTTTTTTGTAATTTAGTGGCTTATAAAATCTATTCAGAGAATCCCGTTAGATACTCAGTTCTAAGCTGAGTCAAGCATAAACATATATATTGTGGAACGTATTTTTAAGGTTTCTGCCTCTAATCTCACATAGGTTAGGTATTTAACCCAACTCAGCAAGTATTTTGAGTACCTACATAGGCAATGCAGGAAATATAAGACATATATAAGATCTGATTTAGCTACTCAACAAACTTACAATTGCTAGAGTAGACAAGATATATATGACAGACTTAGAACATGTATCTGAATTCCAGAGGAATTCAGAAAAGGGGAAGCAAGGGGCTTCCCTGGCGGCTCAAAGGTGTAGAATCTGCCTGGTAATGTGGGAGACACGGGTTAGATGTCTGATCTAGGAAGATCCCACATACTGTGGTACAACTAAACCTCTGGGCCACAACTATTAAGCCTGTGCTCTAGAGATGAGTATCACGACTACTGATGCTCACATGCCCTAGAGCCTGTGCCCTTCAACAAGAGCAGGCACCACAATGAGAAGCCCCTCCGCAGCTAGAGAGTAGCTCCCTTTCACCATAACTAGAGAAAGGCCCGTGCAGCAATGAGGATCCAGCACAGTCAAAAACATTAATAAGTAAAGAAATAAAATTATTTAAGAAGAAGAAAAAGGAGAGCAAAAGTAAGGTGGAAACACTGTGAGAGGTAGAGTTGCTTGTATACATCTGTTCAAAAAATTTAAGCAATATACACACAATGATATGATATTTATATCTCACATCCTCACCTCACTCATGTACTCAAATTTGTATTATATTTGTTGTTTGTTTTACAAAAGTGAGATTATTCTTTAAATTTTTTCCATGGGTATGCTGCTAATATGGTGTACATAGATCATTTTCATTACTTAAAAATACAAATAAAAATGTGAAAATTAGTTAAAAATGTGAATCACACGATATGAATGTACCATAATTTAAATATTCACCATTGGTTTTCAGTTTAAGTGGGTTTCAAATTTCTTCTCCTATAAAGACTATTACAAAGAACATTCTTATTTTTCTATGCAAGCAGTTCTGTAAGATATGCTTCTAAAGTGGAACTCCTGGTTCAAATGATACCCATATTTAAAAAGCATTACTGGATTTACAAGTTAGTCTTTGAAAAGTTACCCCAGTTTATAGCTCTTTGGAGACAGAGCACTTTCCCCTACACCTGCATAAAATCAGTCTTTTTAATTTTTACCAATCTAGTCAGTGAAAAAGGATAACTCCTCTTTCAAGAATAAGATTTTAAAAATTTGAATGACAGCAAGAAGCTGACGCCAGGAAAATTCCTTTAGGAAACTATTATTCTAATATGACAAAATTAATCATGAGAGTGAGGAGATAGGCTATTTCGAAGCAGAGCAGTCACACCAGTAAATAGAATTAAAATGGGTTAGGAACAGGTGTGTTAAAGAATGAAATGCCCATGAAAATTAAGCACAAAATTTGCCAGTGTTTGATCAGAAAAGCACTCTTAAAAATTATTCTCACTGAAAAAGAGATTCGTAGGTCTTTCCTCTAATTTTGTCCTTTCCCTTAGGGTTTTTTTTTTTTTTTTTCCTATTCTGATTCCAACTTTTACCAACTGTACTTTTTCTCCTGGAGTATCCTTTGTCTCTTTTGTGCCATAATTACACCAAAATAGAATTCTTACCATTTGAAAGACAATGCAGATCTGAGTTAGAGTGTTAGCAGTAGGAAAGAAGAGGGAGGTTGTATACTAGAGGTTTCTGAGAATATATGATAAAAATGACTGGTTGGCTATTGAGTGTAGGTTAAAGCTGTTTTGGTTACTGGCCTACAGTCTTGCTGAGGTTGAGAATACAACAGGAGAAGGAAGTCTGTGGAAGAAGTTAATTCAGTTTGAGGCATGTTCACTTTGAGGTGCTCCTGGTGCTGGGGTATCCACTAGGTGATATTTTGGAAATTCTGGTCTGCATTTCAGGAAATCGGTCATACTGAAGCAATACCTTAAGTTATTTGCCTGGGCATGGACATTAAGAGGAAGCAGAGAGCCAAGGTGAAAAAATTTAGAAGTATCTCCCATTAATGGGTAGGCAGAGGGAGCAGAGCTGGGCTATGTAAGAAAGATTGTCAAGTAATGAGAATCCCAGGAGAATGGGGAAGATGAATTCTTTCTTTCTTCAGATTTATTGGTATATTATTGACAATTAAAAGTTGTAAACCTTATTGTTTTAACATGTGTATATTTTGAAACGATCACTGTAATCATGCTAATTAACATATCCATCACTCATAATTACTGCTTTCTTTCTTTCTCCCTTTTTCCTTTCTTCCTCCCTTCCTCCTCCCTCCTTCCCCCTCTTTCTTTCTTCTTCTCTGTCAAGAACACTTAAGATATATTCTCAACAAATTTCAAGTGTACAGTAGAGTATTTTAAACTATGGTCACAATGCTGTACCTTAGATCTCTGGAATTTATATAATTATCTCGCATAATTGAAATTTTGTACCCGTTAACCAGCATCTCCCCGTGGCTGCCTCTGCCCAGCTTCTGGCAGTCACCATTCTGTACTCTTCTCCTATAAAGTGGACTGCTTTAGATTCCACATGTAAGTGAGATTGTACTATATTTGTCTTTCTTTATCTGACTTACTGCATTTAGCACAATGTCCTCTAGGTTCATCCATGTTGCTACAAGTGAAAAAATGTTCCTTATTTTTAAAGGCAGAATAATATACCAGAGTGTGGGTATGTGTGTGCATGTGTATAAAATTTTCTTTATCCACTGAAGGTGAATATTTTGTGAATCCAAGATATGAGAAGAAGCCATATAAAAAAAAAAACTGCAGAGATCTTGTAAAGTGACAATATAAAATGTCATTGCAATCTCCTGAGAGTGGTATTCAAAAAGACTGAGTTTAAAGCAGAGTTCAAATTGCTCAAGATCAATACAGTAGTAGGGAAAAACTTTTCAAAAGTTTAGCAGTAAAGGAAAAAGAACAAAAATCATTTTTATCCCTACAACCAACACATTTGATCATTTGAAGGAAATGAATATTACTTTTTAATCAATATTTTTCTGTGCATAGTGCTCTATAATTATATTTGTTTATGTCTTTTCCTTTCTTTTGAAGCTTGAGGGCAAAAAATTGAGTAATAATAATGATACTTAACACACTTCTCTTTTTTCACAGTATTATTTTGTTTTATTTTGTTCCCATTATTCCTGACCTTAACATGTGCACCTTTCATTATGCCCTAACAGTATATGAGTGGCGCTCACACAAAGCTCTTCAAAAATGTCTCTGAATATGTATATGTTTTAGAAGATGCTTATTTTTGTATACATAGCTTTAATTTACATAAAATAATATCATGTTGCCAATATTGCTTTATCTTATTTTCCATCACTCATTTTCTTTTCAAAATTTTAGAATCTGTCCTTGATAGGGGAAAGAAAAACCTCTTGTTAATTTCTTCTAACTTCTCCAGAATATTTCATATTATACATCTCCCACATTTCACATGTCTACTCTTTCCATGATGGAGAGATAGGTTGGTTCCACCATCTCGCCATTACAAAGACCCTGGCAATGAACATTTCAGCGTCTTTCTCCTTGTGGAATTACACATGAGTGACTTTGGGGTACATGCCTGGAAATGGGTCATTAGGTTGCTGGGTCATTAGGTATTTGCGTACTTAATCTTGTTAGCCATTTTCTTATTGTTCTTCAGAATGGCTGTATCAGTTTAAATTCCCAGCATGACAGTGTTTGTTTGTCCACATCTTCAATAAAACTTGACATATCTGACTATGTGATATTTGTCATTTCATAGACGTAAAGAAGTATGTCATTGTTCTATTTTATTTTACATTATTCATTCAACTCATGAAAAATTTTTTATAAATTTTTAGTCATTCATGTTTCATTTTCTCTGATTTATCTATTAATTTTCTTTTTTTCCTACCAGATTTTCAATCTTTTTCTTGTTTCTTTGAAGATTTCTTTAATGTACTAGGTAAACTCTAGCTGGTTTTTATTTTTAACTTTTATTTTGGAATACTTTTATTTATAGAAAAGTTCCAAATATAATACAGACAGTTCCAATATACACATCACNAATTTTCTTTTTTTCCTACCAGATTTTTCTTGTTTCTTTGAAGATTTCTTTAATGTACTAGGTAAACTCTAGCTGGTTTTTATTTTTAATTTTTATTTTGGAATACTCTTATTTATAGAAAAGTTCCATATATAATACAGACAGTTCCAATATACACATCACCTCATTTTCCCTAGTGTTAACATCTTACATTAATGAAAACTAAAAATTCCCTAGTTTGTGTTTTAAAAGCCTTATTAGGATATAACTTACATGCTACACAAATCTCTATGGATCTGCTTATTATGGATGCTTTATATAAATGAAATCATAAAATTATTTTTGTCACTAGGTTCCTTCACTTAGCATGTTATTATTGAAGTTCATCCATGTTGTAATGTGTATCATTATTCATTCTTTTTTTTTAGTACCAAATAATATTCCGTAATATGGAATTTTCTTTATCCATTCATCAGTTGTTGGACAAATTTGGATTCTTTGCACTTTTAGCCTGTTATGAATAGCACTACTATGAAAAGCCATGTATCCATATACAAGCTTTTATGTGACTATATATTTTCATTCTTTGGGTATATACATAGAAGTAGAATTGCTGGATAATATAACTCAGTGTCTAGCATTCTGAAGTATTATCAAATAGTTTTTCAAAGCAGCTGAACAATTTACATTTCCACCAGCAAGGTTTGAGGGTTCCAATTTGCCCATATCCTTGCCCACACACTATTACCTATATTTTAAGTTATAACTATCTTAGTGGCTATGAAGTAGCATTTTGTTGTGGTTTTGATTTATTATTTTTCCCTTTAGAGAAATGTCTCTTAAAATCTGTACCCAATTTTAAATTGAATTATTTTCCTTTTTACTGTTGAGTTATAAGTGTTCTTTACATATTCTGGGTACAAGTCCCTTATCAGTTATATGATTTGCAAATATTTTCTCCTATTCTGTGGGCTATGTATTCACTTTATTGCTGGTATCCTTTGAAAAATAAGTTTTAATTGTATGGAGTCCATTTTGTCTATTTTTCTTTTTTTCACTCGCATTTTTGTTTTCGTATCTATGAAAGTGTTGCCTACCTCAAAGTCATGAAGATTGACTCCATTGTTTTTTGTAAAGGTTTTATAGTTTTAACTCTTACATCTAGATTTATAATCCATTTTAAGTATAGTTTTATGTATATTATGAATAAGCAGTCCAACTTTACTCTTCTGCCCGTGGATATTCAGTTGTTCCAGCACTATTTATTGAAAAGACTGTTCTTTCCCCATTGAATCATCTTAGTTTCTAATTAGTTTTTGAGTCTAAGTATTGCTTTTCCAATCTTTTTTGTTGTTAATTTTCTTTATTATGTCATTTCTGAATGGAATACTTATTATTTATGCAATCAAAAACATCAATGTCCTACCTTATAATGTTGGCTTAGTTCAGTTCAGATCAGTCGCTAGGTTGTGTCCGACTTGCGACCCCATGAACTGCAGCACGCCAGGCTTCCTTGTTCATCATCAACTCCTGGAGCTTGCTCAAACTCATGTCTATCCAGTCAGTGATGCTATCCAGCCAACTCATCCTCTCTTTGCCCTTCCCCTCCTGCCCTCAATCTTCCCCAGCATCAGGGTCTTTTCAAATGAGTCAGCTCTTCACATCAGGTTGCCAAAGTATTGGAGTTTCAGCTTCAGCATCAATCCTTCCGATGAATATTTAAGACTGATTTCCTTTAGGATGGACTGGTTGAATCTCCTTGCTGTCCAGGGGACTCTCAAGAGTCAACCACAGTTTAAAAGCACTAATTCTTTGGTGCTCAGCTTTCTTTATAGACCAACTCTCATAGCCATACATGATTACTGGAAAAACCATAGCTTTGACTAAAGGGATTTTTGTTGGCAAAGTAATGTCTCTGCTTTATAATATACTGTCTTGTTTTCTCATAGCTTTTCTTCCGAGGAGCAAAAGCGTCTTTTAATTTTACAACTGCAGTCACCATCTACAATGATTTTGAAGCCCAGGAAAATAAAGTCTGTCACTATTTCCACTGTTTCCCCATCTATCTGCCATGAAGTGATGGGACCATATGCCATGATCTTTGTTTTTTGAATGTTGAGTTTTAAGCAAGCTTTTTCACTCTCCTCTTTCACTTTCATCAAGAGGCTCTTTAGTTCTTGGCTTATTGAAGAGTTTTTTTTTTTTCCATTTTCGAGGTTACAAAAAATATTTTTCTATAATTTTTTATATTGAAAGTTAAAGTGAAAACCTCTCAGTTGTGTCTGCCTTGTTGCGACCCCATGGACTATACAGTCATTGGAATTCTTCAGGCCAGAATACTGGAGTGGGAATCTTCCCTTCTGCAGGGGATCTTCCCAATGCAGGGCTTGAATCCAGGTCTCCTGCATTGCAGATGGATTCTTTACCAGCTGAGCCACAAGGGAAGCCCTTTTGTATATTAGATCTATATTTTTACTTTATATATTTAGATCTTTAATCTACCTGCAACATGTCTTTATATGTGATATAAATACCTCCAACATTATTTTCTTCAGATGGCAAGGCAGTTATGAAACAATCTATCCTTTCATCACTGGGAGGTCTGACCTTTCTTCAAATTTCTATCAAAAGCTGGAGGAACTTTTAAAGTTGTGTCAAGATAGAATAATACAGCATGTAGATTTTAAGGACAAGGTAGATGGGCAAACTTTTACAGTGGTGCATCACTGAGAAAGATTTCCTGTAAAGGGAATTTTGCTAAAAGAAATTTAGATCAAAGGTATTTTCACATTGGTGTTTCGAAGTAATAACTCACCCAGTATTATTGAAGGTACACTCAAAGTACATGGTTCAAGGCCCTTACAGGAGTATATAATAGTCTTAGGTTTTGCCCTTATGGTTTTTCTCCCCAAAGGTTTTCCTTTTTATGCACCAGACAAACCACACTGATGTCATGCCACTCATCTAGAAAGGTAATATAATCCAAGGAGGGAACCTAACGTGTACCCATGTATCTTTAATGTATACTTTGGGCCATCATATTCTGTCTTATTAAGTCATTTAAATATTTTATGTAATATATTCTGGTCTAGTAGATGTTACTTTAGATCTGGTTTAATCTCTGGACATTGTCGATAATCCTTAAAAAACCATTAAAAATGAAACTTCAAATTCCTTAAAATTTAGCAATATAAAGTGCTTATAAATGATAACTATTTTTTCCCTTTCTTGATCATATTTATTCAAACTTAAATAAAAGCTGATTTGTACAAAATTCAAATGAGGTTAATATTTTAAATTTTACTTCCTGTGTTTATAACTTTACTCTCATTAAATAGATAATTAATCTGTGTTTTATTATTTCAGTATGGTATATAGCTACTGGAGTTTTTATAGCTATTCTTATTTATCTTCTAGTCAAAGGATAGTATGAGATCAAGATTTAATAAATTTAGTATCTGAACTATTTCACATGTTGTAGTTCCTAAATCTTTATCCTTTAGGACTGTCCTATTCTTCAGTTTGAAGTTTCTTGAGGAAAAGAATATAGATTTAATTAGAGCAATTAGTGAGATACTTACAACTTACTGGATGTTCATTGGAAGGACTGATGTTGAAGCTGAAACTCTAATACTTTGGCCACCTGATGCAAAGAGCTGACTCATATGAAAAGACCCTTATGCTGGGAAAGACTGAGGACAGGAGAAGGGGATGACAAAGGATGAGATGGTTGGATGACATCACCGACTCAATGGACATGAATGAAGAAAGAAGCTGAATGTTCCCAGAAGAGTTAAATGCTAGGTTAGTTTACGGGAATATAGAAACAGCTTACTGGACTGGAAAAGCGTTCCCAAGGAGATGAATATTAGGTATGAATACTAAGTCAACATTCCCAAGGAGATGAAATACTAGGTACTGAGTCAGCTTTACTGGGATGGAAAGCCTCAAAATTTTAAAGAAAGGGAACAATAAATACCACCAGGTGTCTCACTGCAATGTTTGATCAGCAACCTAAAAAACAAGATCTAGCTCTGGGAAACAGGACCTTGATGTTAATGACAAAATATCACCAATAGTTACATAAACTTGCTTGCCTGCCAACCAATTATGCTTTGCTGAGTAGTCTAGCCCCCTCCTCCCCTGAACTATAGGATAAAAGACTTCTAAAGTGGGTGTTCGGGGCTCCCACCCTCGATTGGCTTGGTGGAGGGCCCGGATCCGAAATTATCAATAAACCTTTTTCTTTCTGAACTCCGTCTGGTGGTCTCTATCGGCAGCTAAGTCCCTTACAATGAGTTTGGGTAAACTCCAGGAGTTGGTGATGGACAGGGAGGCCTGGTGTGTTGCAGTTCACAGGGTCAAAAAGAGTTGGACAAAACTGAGCAACTGAACTGAACAGAACTGACATTAAAAAATGATTTACATTTAAAACAGACTTTTTATGTAGAAATATAAAATGCTGGTCCTCCTGAATGAACTGTGTGCTGCATCATGCTCAAGATCTATAGACCACCTCTCCCATGATGATTGTTGCCATTTAGTCACGAAGTTGTGTCCAACTCTTTCGCGACCCCATGGACTGTAGCCCACCAGACTCCTCTGTCCTTGGGATTTCCCAGGCAAAAATATTGGACTGGGTTGCCATTTCCTTCTCCAGGGGATCTTCCTGATCCAGAGATCAAATACACGTCTCCAGAATTGGCAGGTGGACTCTTTACCACTGAGGCACAAGGGAGGCCTTCCCATGATAGTTATTGGCTCAGTTTGTTGCCATCTTGCAGTTCATTTTCCTTTTACCCATTATACTGTATTGTATTGTTTTTCAAGTTTACATATTTGGGAGACTTTCGGTTCAAGTGATAATTAATTTTAATGGCAAAATATTTCTGGTGGTTACATGTAATTGTTTAAAGTGTAGATAAAATAGGACCTTAAACAAGTGAATTTTAACTAGGAGAAAATAATTCAATTGCTTAAGTTATTAAATTTACAAAGCAAGAAAAACTTCCCAGAAATTTGTAAAAACTAGGGCCATGAATAAATTTTGTTTGAGAAAAACTGTGCTAATTCTATTTGCAAATATTTCTCCCATTCAGTAGATTGTTTTTTCATTTTGTTGATGGTTTCCTTTGCTACGCAAAAGCTTTTAAACTTAATTAGGTTCCCTTTGTTTAGTTTTTCTTTTATTTCCTTTACTTTAGGAAATGGATCCAACAAAATATTGCTGTGATTTATGTNATAAGACTAGAGAAAATTCAAAGGGGAGGAGTGTTTTGGAAGAAAACAAAAAAGGACATAACACTGTGCTGATATATCTAAATTGTCCCAGTGGGAACAAAGAATATGGAAGAAGCTCTCAAATAATTGTCATTATTTAGCCACCTGAATCAAGAAACAACACTTTAGAAACCCCAGATCTTTGTCATCAGTATTTTTCTGTTCCTGTATATATTTTTCTCAGAAACAAAATTTAATATTTTTTATTTTCTCTTGAATGCTTTAATTTACATCCTGTTTACCACTTAATTCTATTATAGCCTATGATACTTTTCTGCTATTTTACACCATGTAGATTAATGATGGATTTGCACCCTGGGAAATACTGAATTTCCTGGAATATTTTAGCTTAAAGAAATAACTTGCAAACATTTATGAGAGGAAGAGGAAAACTGGAGAATCCACTTGCATTTTAAGTCAGTTTTTTAAAATTTGTATTGCTGCTTATTACAGTTTGCAAAACTTATTTAGGAAGTTCTCTCAGACTATACAAAGTAAGTCATGGGAGAATATTTACATGGAAAGTCAAGTAAGAACATTTATAATATCAGATTATAAAGGCATTATGAGCTCACAATATTAAAATGGAAAAGCCCAGATCTCTCTTTTTTTTCAGAATTGTATATAATATTACATTTAGGTTATAAATAGAATAATCAAATTACCTGTCTAAATATGCAGACACAGAACAGTGTGACCCTCAAAATCACAGTTATTATAGCCACACATTGCTCAGACTGTTACAATTTAGTAGCTACACACAAACTGAGATGTGAGTAGATTCTCAGAACAAATACCCACAGTACCATGAAAGTCCCTGTCCTCATGGAGCTTTCAGTCTTTCACGCGAGATCATCAATCAGTCAATAACTAAATTCATAGTACACCAGGGGAGGATGAGTTTTTGGAGAAAAGTGAATCAAGGAACAGAAGTAGTAATTCTTACCCCGGTCATTTTCAGGACTAAGCAATTTCCCCATGACTCAGTTTCCAATGTAAATATGTTTTCTATTTTGATAACCTTGACAGCATTTCCCAGACACCATGTTTAGAAATGAATGTGTAATACCATTTACCAAGCACAGACTCCTTCTTGTATAACATCAAAGAACATAAGTAAATAGATAAAGCTTATTTTTTCAACTGGTGGGAAGAGAGATCAAATTAATGACCATGAAATTCCACTGATAAGGTATGTTTTAGCTACTGGAGGTGACAGACTTGGAAGATAACATGGTGAAGCAAAGGTTGGCTAAGGGTCTTGTCCAACTTGTTTATCCTTTCAGGAGAAATAGAAAAGAAGACAAGTTTTTTTTCCCCTCATTTAGCAATTAGTGCTCTGAGGTCATTAATAATGGTATGAACTATAATTTCCACCTTATTTCTAGACTGCACTAATAATGTCATTCAAATGAAAATATTTCTGTTTATGGCAAGAGTGGTTTAGAAGGTAAAGACTTCAGTCTCAACGTGACTTTGATTATTCCATGTAGACACAATAGGAAATTTGCAATTATTCATACTATAACAAAAATCCTTATAGTCCCACAATATATATACAAAACAACACTTAGAAAAATTCATGTCTATTTGAATAGATGTTTTTAATTCTAGTTTTTATGACAAACCAAACCTATAGGATTTATATATGCTATGAGTTTGAAATACATGAAAATTCTAAGGTACACTGTAATTTATCCCCTCTTTTAAATTCATTTAAATTTAATTTTATTATCCTAAATTGAAAATAATAAGCAAATCAAATAAATGGCCTCATTAAATGGCCCCTTTTAGTTTCTATGAGTCTATCACTTTATACCCTTTTCTCATCTAATGTAGTAAGTGGAATTGATTCTTCCTTTGTACATTTGTGCTTTTGCATTTTCTTACATAGTTTGAGTTCTTAATTACACTTGGATTATAACTAAACCCTCTTGGCTGAAACTTCCCTTAAAATTGTCTTCTTCCATTTTACTTCAACCACTGCACAATTAAGATAGCATTTGAAAAATACTATTTTTTGTCATGAGACCTTTTCTGTAACACCCACAAAGGCTTCTGGTACTCAGAATAACAAACTTACCTACAACATCTATTTCCCAAGATTCTTGCCCTATCTGTCCAAACTTGGCTGTTACAATAAAAAAATATTAGCATATATTCTGGACTGGCCAGTCCAGTCCATTATTACTCTGTGTAATAATAATGCCACTTTCATTTTCAGCTGTGTGAATTTAAGCTACTCATGTTTCTCAGAATACCTTCTCCTTTTTTTTTTNAATAAAAAAATATTAGCATATATTCTGGACTGGCCAGTCCAGTCCATTATTAGTCTGTGTAATAATAATGCCACTTTCATTTTCAGCTGTGTGAATTTAAGCTACTCATGTTTCTCAGAATACCTTCTCCTTTTTTTTTTCCAGTTTATCTACTTCCTATTTTAAGAATTTAGATTTCATTCATTGTATCACACAGACAAAATACACTAATACCCTAGCTCACTGCAGTTGACCAAAATAATGTCAGCGGAATTTTGGAAAGGAATCCCACACTGAACCAGTACAGAGACAATTCCTTTGGCAAAATGGTTTCCCAGGTCCTTGATAAAGAAGAAGTAGAAGTTCCTAAGAGAACTCTATTTTATGTCATTTGTAATTTGTTATACATAAGTATGCCTAAGTTAATTGTTTAGAAATAAGTATGTAGTTCTTATTCCACAGTATAGATTCAGATTCAGTCATTTTCAGATAGTTCTTTGGTTTTCTTCATAAAGTCATCGATTAAGAACACTTCTGGGTACATTTTATAGATAAGTATCTGGATTGTGTGGATTTTTTCTGAATATTACAACTAAGATTCAGGTACCCAGTTAGGTGAGCAGTAAAACAAGTATAATGTTACATTAGAAAGATTTACTTATGACCGGATACGCTACAGATTAAAATTGAACACAATGACAATGGCTTCTAAGCAAAGGAGCAATGATATAGAAGCGTGGTATTATCAAAGAAGGTAACTTAGGTACCTAAGAACTGGAGCTAAGAGGCAAGAATCCATCTCTCTTCTCCTCTCTCTTTCTGTCTCTCTTGCTCTCATTCTCGTCCTGCCTCTCACTTTGATGTGTATTTCCATTACACGTTTTACAAGCACTACTTTAGATTTGTAGAAGACAATTCATAATATCCTATTATTTCATTATAGTAATATTGTGGCACTACCCATACCTCACACTAATAAAATGAATACTAATAACATGAAATTTGACTTGAAATTCATGACACAATGAAATAGTTCAGGAGCAATTCAAAACCATGACAGTAACTTCTTTCTTCTCTCCCTATATGCTATTATTTTTGGTAAGTGGAATCCATATTCCTGCACAGACTAGAATTGCTAAACTCTTAATAGCATCCCCGTGGTTTTGCTATTTACTATGATGCCTTCACTGATTTCATCATAGTTCAAGCATGATAACGAATCGACATTTGTCCTCAGGAGCATAAACTATCTGAGGCTATTTCTACATTCACAGCAGCCTCACTCTGAAATAACTATTTTAAGTCTTTCAATCCACCCACCAGCTTTCTGCCAGCAATATGACTGCCATACATAAACTCTCCCCATGCTAGATAATTGACACAGACCTTTCAATTCTTTTCCTAATAAACTTTAAATTTTGTAATTCTATTAATCTGTTACCTCTGAAAGTGTTTCCTGCTTCTACAACACACATAGCCTTAGGT
The DNA here is from genome assembly GCA_006410735.1 of Raphicerus campestris. Lineage (NCBI taxonomy): Eukaryota > Metazoa > Chordata > Mammalia > Artiodactyla > Bovidae > Raphicerus > Raphicerus campestris. The sequence continues at coordinate 41,858 of SJYW01006889.1, read as the reverse complement.
AATATTTTGTGGAAGATTATTTTGGATGCTGCTCATCTACAATCCACAAATGTTTTTGTATTTGTTTTTTTTTAAATGATTTAATGAAGTATTTTACATCTATACCAGTTAGGACTTTTTTCAGTTGCATAGACCAGAAACCTCCAAGTAATGAAGGTTGACACCCAAGGACTTAGTCTCCACATAAAAGAATTCAAGAGATAGGCAGGCCAGAGGTGCTGTGATGACGGTAGGTTTTCATCCCTTATCCCAGCATACGGTTTATGTACTGAAGTCTATCTCACAGACCAAGATAACTGCCAATTGGATTATTTCAGGCAGCAAGAAAGAGGAAGGGGAAAGGGGTCTGTGGAGGTCTGTCTCCCACCTGAGTTAGACTTCTTGGCATCCTCTACATCATGGCATTCTTACGCATTACTTCCACTTGCTTCTCAGTGACAAGGCAGAGTGAGGAATGAAGTCTTGAGCTGTGTGCACTGAGATTCTGAAAATAATGAGGATTCTGTTACCCAAAAAGAGAACAGATGTAGAATAGGCAGCCATTAATTTCTCCCATAATATGTTTACCTTTTCAAGTTTCTGCCCACTGAGACCCTTTACTATGTATCAAAATGAAAAGATTACAGCCTTTGGAGTCAGCAAATCTTACTTCAAGCTTTGGGCCTATCCTTTACAAGGCACATCACCTTTGGCATATTACTGTTTCTGAATGTCTTATCCTTAATATGAAGATTATATTATTACTTATTTTATGAGATAATAATGAAAGAGATGGTAATATATATGATGGTGATTTTAAAATAGTTCATTTTATACCAGTTATAATTTTGCTATTGACTTATGTGTGAGTTTGGAAGTATTTGCACTAACTAAGAGGACTGTGGAAGAAAACTGTCAGTAAATTTATTCCATAATCCTATGGTCTCTAAGGTTGTTTATGCTTAGTTCAGAGAATCCAGGAAAGTGTTAACATGTTGATCTCTATTAAATGAAAAAAAAAAAAAGACAATCTAGAGTAGATAACAACCAAGAATTGCTTGTCTCAGAAAATGTGTTGGTTTTACAGAGTAGGGAGGGAGTTTAAAAGCCTGAATGAGCAATTTTCATGTAGACAGAGCTCTTACAGCAGAGAACACTTGATGGTCTACCTAACATTAATCTCTCTTATTCATTCTTCCTAAAAACCTTGATTTTATTCCATTATTGATTCCTGTCCATTCAACTGACTCATAATATTCATTACAACAAGGAAATGTATTAAAATTTCTCATCAATGGATTACATTGGGCAAATATTTTCTCCACTTGTTTTATTTTCCCAAATAAGGTACATGGCAAAGTAAGAACTGACCTAGTAAACTTGGCATGACAAAATGATAAGCTGTCAAAAAAAAATGATTTAGTTTCCCAAGAGGAAGTATTAAAAACTTATGTCTGTGATTATAATTCACTTGATTTATTTTGCAGAACTATGAGGTTCAGAGAAATACATACTTTTGAAATGGGAAAATGTTATTTTCTTGAAATTTCCTTCTTCAGTAACTTCCTTGTGAGTTTGTTAAATAACTATCCATGCTAAACTGACTTATGTGATCTATATCTCTTTCCTAAAATACCTTCTTTCATAGGTGAAATGCTAGTAATTTTAATATATAAAGCTTATAGAAATCAATAATATAAATATCAAGGGCCCAATTACATCTCTGTCTCTCTCTATATATATTTATTATTGATAAAGTTTTATAGAAAGACCCTATCCGAGTATCATTCTACTGGTGATGACAATTGAACAGTACTCATAAAACATAACTGTTCTTGAGTAACTAATAATTATCAAAGATGATAATTTACAATATTGAGAAGTATAGAACAAAATACCATTATTGGAGGACAATTGTTCTACAGTATTGTGTCAGCCTCTGCCACAAATCAGCCCCAGCTATATACTTGGCCCCTCTGTCCTGAGGGGCTTTCTATTTCTCATCCCATCCCACCCCTCTTGGTTGTCACAGAACACTGGGTTGAGTTCCTTGTTTTATTCAGCAAATTCTCACTTGCTATCTATTTTACATATGTAGCTGATTAAATGCAGACTGGGAAGATAGACAATGCTTCTGAAATGCCTGTGAAGGTGAAAGAAGAGAAGCATCAACAGTCAGAGGTATTGCTGTAGGCAGCGGGAATTTTTTGAATATAGGAGAGAGAGGAAGCATCATCAGTTATGCAAGTTTCTGAGAAGATTAGAGGAGATATGATATGGATCCCAGGTGAGGGTTCCACCTTGTAGAAGAGCAGAGACACTTTAAAATTAATAATAGTGATGTACAAAGAATGAGATGCAGGTATATTATTACACTTGATAGTGGGAAGTTGAGGTAGTTTCCAACTGATTTGATGAAAAAAATCCATCTTAAGGACTGCGGAAGGAACAGTAAGAAATGAAATCACTGAAGACCAAAAATATCAACTGACAGGAAATCCCCCTTAAAAAATTTTTTTGACATTCTTAATATGATAAAAGAATACTTGGCCTCTACAAAACAGAAGCATAAAGTAATAAGGAGAGTCAGATATACTGAGACAACAAGATATTAATAAAACAAAAGCAAGAAGACTGTAAAGACTTAAATAGACTAAAAAAAAGTAATGGAAAATTCAAGTCCATTTGGGAATTAATNTAAAACAGAAGCATAAAGTAATAAGGAGAGTCAGATATACTGAGACAACAAGATATTAATAAAACAAAAGCAAGAAGACTGTAAAGACTTAAATAGACTAAAAAAAAGTAATGGAAAATTCAAGTCCATTTGGGAATTAATAAAGAACAGATTAGGATTATTGCTACAGGAGCTCAATTTAGTAATGTAAAGGAAACAAAACAAAACAAAACCCTGAGATTCTCTCTTTAAATATAAAGAAAAGAACAAAGACATGAAAATAATATGGTAGAAAATAATGTACATGGGAGATGGGCAAAGGGGAATGTAGTGCTCAGGTGTTCCAGAAGAGGAAGTCTAACAATTAGGACAGCAATAATCACTAAAGTTATGATTGAAGAAAACTTTCTTGTGGTTAAATATTTTTAAGCACATTACTTATATAGTCATATATAAGCAACTTATATATTTCAGAGGCAATTAACATGGTGATATTCATATCTAATTATATTTCTCAAAAATATTTGAATGCTAAATGAAAAAAAAAACTCTGTGAGTTTACAGGCAGAATAAATAAATTCCATACCAAAAAATAGGCAAGTCTAACTGACTAGTATTATATGTTTCTACTCTGCAAATCAAAGCTACAAATTTGTTTGAGAAATGTTATATTAGAGGGATATTACCCAGCCATGTTTTCTTTCTTTTCATGTATAGTGGTAACAGAAAGACAATCTCAAATTTATGAGAGCTAAGAAAATACTCTTACGTTCTTAGCAGAAAATGCAGTACATTATAAGGAATAAAAAATTAGTATCAGACTTCTCATCAGCAACATTGAATTGTAGAAGATAGTTCAACATTGCATTCAAAGTTCTGAGGGAAAATATACCTAGAATTCCATACTCAGCTGAAGTAACAATGAAGTATGAGAATAAGGAATCAGAAAATTAACATGAATACAAGAAACAAGACAAGAAATGTAAGAAAGAGAGTAATTAACACAAGAAACCCTGAGGTAACCAAATTCCAGTTCAAGAAAAAGAATAAGTTAAAATGAAAATAAAGTGTAGATTAGATATCCGTGGGAAGTTGGAACAAGAAGGCGTTAAAAAAAGGAGATTTTTCACAAAGCTAACCACAAGATGGTTGAGGAAGAACCATTAGAATGATAAAATAAAGAAAAATTTTCTTTGGATTTTTCACTCAGAAACTTGTTGGTTATTTTATATTTTGGTGACTTGAAGAAACAACATATCAGTGGGAAGAACAGGGTGTAGACTGTCAATATGTCTTATATTTAAATCACTCAATTTGTTCACCAATCTCTATGGCCCCTTCTAGCACTGAAGATAAGTTAAAATGGGGTTCACTTATTATTAAGGAACACGTTTGCTATCTGAAACAATTTAACTAACTTTTCTTTATCTAAGAACAATAATATATCTGAGTTCTGATTTTTTTAAAATTTCAATTTTGGATGGCTTAACATTATGTTCCCTGAATACAGCAAGTACATTTATAAAATATTCTGTTCCTAGTAAAAAGATGTCTGATTTCAATTTTTTGAGTGATTAAATTTAGAAACTTCTCTGTAAAGGTAAGTAAATCACAGAAAGGCCAGGGAAGATCAAAGGACTCATTAAAACTTTGAGATTATTAATATTTCACTGTACAACCTTCAGCTGTAATGTATATAGCAAATATTGCCAAAAACATTGTTTATGATGGTAGTCGGGGTTTAGTCGCTAAGTCGTGTCTGACTCTTGCGACCCCCATGGACTGTAACCCATCAGGTTCCTCTTTCCATGGGGTTTTTCAGGCAAGAATACTGGAGTAGGTTGCCATTTCCTTCTCCAGGCAATCTTCCTGACCCAGGAATTGAACCTGGGTCTCCTGCACTGCAGGCAGAGTCTTTACCAACTGAGCTAGGAGGAAAGCCCAGTGTTTATAAGCAAGTGTCTATGACATCTTGCTATTAATATTAGCTGCAGATAGGGTACAACTTCCAAATAGGGAAAGAAATGCTTGCAATATTCGGCCATGAGAAAGAATACCACGTTAGCACTGGGGCTTCCCTGGTGGACTAGTGGTTGAGAATTCACCTGCCAACGCAGGAGACGTGTCTTGGGTCCCTGGTCTGGGAAGATCCCACATGCCCTGGAGCAACTGACCAGGTGTGCCGCAACTACTGGGCCCATGCTCTAGAGCCTGCACTCACCGTAATGAGAAGCTCACACGCCGCAGCAGAGCAGCAATAACGACGTCCGTGTGCAGCAAGGAAGATCCGACACGGCCAAAAGGTAATAAAGAAATCTTTAAAAATATTAAAAAAATACTTTAGAACTTCAAAATGTGCATCTATGTGCACACACAATCTGCACACTAAAAACACCACTGATGTTTTGTATCTCAACTCACTCTTTCTAATATTAGAAATTGCCAGTGAGATTGAAAAATCACTAACATAACATTATCTTCCTTTTTCAACAATAAATCAAGTAGCATGTTCTCATAATAATTTTCATTTTTGATTTACATGTTATTTGAGAAAAATACAGTTCAAAAAACCAAGTTAACGCCACACGATTGAATCCCATTAGAACATCTTGTATGGCTAAAATGGAAAGAATGATTCAAGTAGGAAGTATAGAGAAGATGAATAAAAAATTAAGCAGAAAACAAATATGATATTTAGCTATCTCCCAAATTGTAAGACCTTGCTATATTATCTATTTAACATAAAGCAGTTTATACAAAGAAAGCTAATCCCATGATTTCAGTTTTCCTCTAATATTATCAACTGCCTTGTAAATAGAGTTCATAAAGCATATTCATTAATAAAGCTTCCTTTTTCGACCCTCTACCCCTCAGGTTTTTGTTGTCCTTTGCCAGAGCACCTACTTATACTAAACACACACATACATAGAAATCAAAAGCAGTATAACACTAATGCTCCTCTCTTCATCCCAATTGGGTCAGATTTTAACTTCATTAAATTGCTGTCATATGGTGGCTGCTGACATACATCAGGCCTGGAGAGATTCACTCATCAGGTACTCTCTAAGATTGTTAACAAGAACAGCAACTCTCATTAGGGGTTCCCCAAAAGCAGCTAATTAAGGGACAAAGGTTGCTCAGATTGTGACAATTACACCTGTAAGGTCCCTGTAGAAATACCCAAATCTCTAACAAACCTATGTTTGGTTGCTTAGTACAAGAAATAAAGAGCTCGTCCATTAAAAAAAAATGAGAGGCAGAAACTGTCAACCATTTGAAAAGCTTTACGAAAATGATCATCCAATTAGTGGCTATGATCAAATCAGGCATGAACTCTCTCTGGATGGCTCCATAATTTTCCTTCTTGCATGGTGTAATTTCATATAGCTCAAATGAACTCGTGAGAGGTAATTCAGTTCCAAACAGTTTTCTCATCACTGCTAATTATACTAATACATTGAAATGCCTCCTACAAAATGCATGAGCCCTTTAAGCCACCTCATTAATGTGATATAATTTTTGCCAGAATATATATCAAACCTATTATCACCACAGGTTTTCTTTAGCATTTTTTTCAAAATGTCTATCAAATGCTTAAAAAGTAGATTTCTTTGGGCTGGTTGTCTCATAATTAACTGTTTCTTTGAACCACTGTTGTCTATTGTAGTATTTTTCAATGGCACTCACAATCTTCAATATGATATTCCCCAGACCCACCAGTGTCTTTTTCCTCGCTGAGTATTTGATTCCTTAAATCTTTTCCCAGTTGTAGCTGATTCTTTAAATGGCAAATGGTGCATGCAATAATGTGCAAAAATGAGTTATACAAACTGAAAGCAGGGGTGTAAAAAGAAGCATCATCTGAAACTAAAATAAAGACAGATTTTATGGTATTTATGTCAGTTAATTTAACTGCTGGTAGGGGCTTTTGTTGAAACATGAGTTAGTTCCAGTGTTTAACCTTGCAGTATTAATTTATGCTTTATGGCCTGAGTACTTTATCATTCCCTCCTTGGGAAGACAGTTATCTCATTAGCCAGAATTTAATGAAATGCAAGGATACACTTCTTAATTTCAAAGATTACTATAACACAAATCAGGTGTAAATCTCAGACTTACTGCCCCTTCCCTTGCCTGTTTAAAAAAAAGAGAGAAAGAGAGAGGTTCATTTTGCAATCATATCACAGAAATTCATCTGTGGAATACATTTCATCACAGCCATTTTAAAGGCATCTCTCATCTGTAAAAGTTGGTTTAACTTTGCATCCAGCAATATTGATGGCCCTTTAGCTACATTAAAGTTTCCAGAGTTGACAATTCATTATTCATCATCACAATTAAAAATAAAATGTTGATAAAATTACCAATTCCCTGGACTTACTCAAACATGGGCATAAACAACCGCATTTTTACCAAACTCAGTTTCACAGATAGTGCTGATATGTTTTGCAACAACTGGTTTCCCCAAATTAGTAGGCTTTTTCATGAAGAAGGTAAATTTGTTCTGAGATTTAAAATTATTAAGTAAACAAATACATTTTTTAGTTTAAAATATATGACATATTGTCTGCCTTAAAGAAGCAGAGATATCTAAGTTATAAAAATTTCTGGACTGACCTTTGTTTTCAGAGTTCTAAACATCTGAAAATTTAAATACTCTACCAACTGGTTGCTGATTCTGACACAGATTCTCCACTTTTCTGTTTCTAGGCTTTTTCTCATTCTATCTTCTTTGCTGAAATGTTTCTTATGATTTGTTAGATCATCTCTAGCATAATCCTGGGTTGGAGCATTATCTGAATCACCTAAATTTATTTGAAAATGTTGCCTGATATTTAGGTTCTTTTGGAAACGAATGAATGAATGAATGGTGTATGCGTATGATGACATTTGATTACTCTTAACACTTCTTATCTAAACAATGAGAAAATAAGGAATTTACCTATTATTTGACAATACAGAAATTATAAAGTAAGGAAGACTATATGAATGAGTGACTCCTTCTGGTTTGCTGTTAACTGCGGAAAAATATTTCCTAGGATTAATAATCGTTTAAAGTCACATGTTTAAGCTTCCCTGGTTGCTCAGACAGTAATCTGCCTGCAGTGCAGATGACCAGGGTTCATTCCCTGGATGGGGAAGATCCTCTGGAGAAGGGAATGGCAATCCACTCCAGTATTCTTGCCTGGAGACTCCATGGACAGAGGAGCCTGGTGGGCTACAGTTCATGGGGTCACAAAGAATCAGACACAACTGTGTAACTATCACTTTCACTAAAATTATGTGTTTAGCTAGGTATTTCTTTTGTGTGAGTGTGTACATGTGCATTCTGTGCAGGGATGTGTGGTAGGTAGATGGGTTTAATCACTAAGTCATGTCCGACTCTCTCTACCCCATGGACTGTAGCCCACCAGGCTCCTCTGTCCGTGGATTTCCTAGGCAAGAATACTGGAGTGGGTTGCCATTTTCTTCTCCAGGGGATCTTCCTGACCCAGGGATCGAACCCAGATCCCCTGCATCGCAGGCAGGCTATTTATCAACTGAGCCACTAGAGAACCAATGGGTGGGTATGGTTTAAATATCAGCTCAAAACACAAGATTTATTATCAAAGACTTTATTTCAAGGAAATGGCCAGTCAACTCTTGAATAGAGATACATGGTGTTTGGCTAGCCAGCTATAGAGATTATTTTTCTAATATTCCTATATATTTCTTAGTGCTAGAAAACTGATAATAGTAAAACACAGTGTAAAGAGATGTAAATGGCACCTCCTCGTCTAGAATGAGATTCCCTGGAGAGGTGTACCATTTCAGCGTGGTCCTTTGGTCAGAGCATGAGGTTTGGATTTAGGCAGATACATGTTCAGGTTAATAGGTTGACTGGCTATGTTTCATTAGAGAAATTACTTAAAATTTCCTCCTTTGTAAAACGCTATTAATAAAAGCGATGGAGTTTTTGGGAGATTGTGTACACCTGTGGCTGATTCATGTCAATGTATGGCAAAACCAATACAGTATTGTAAAATAGAAAAAAAATTTATTTTTTTGAACAGTTTCAGATTTACAGAGAAATTACAAAGAGTTCCCATATATTCAAAACCTAATTTCCCCTACTATGAACATCTTAACATTAGTATGGTACATGTGTTACAATTAATGAACCAGTACTGATATATTATTATTAACTAAAATCCATGCTTTATTCAGACTACTTTAGTTTTAATCTAATTCCATTTTCTGTTTCAAGATTCCAGTCACTATACCACATTACATGTAGTAATCATGTCTCCTGAGTTCTTTTTGTTACAGTTTCTCTGACTTTGTTTTTGTTGACCTTGGCAGCGTTGAGGTGTACTGGTTAAATATTTTTGTAGGATGTTCCTCTACTGAGATTTGTCTGATATTTTTCTCATAATCATGGTAGTTTAGAAGGAAGGCAACAGAGGGAAACTGCCATTTATATCACATCGTATCAAAGGTGCTTATCAGCCTCATGACTTATCAATGTTGATGTTAACCTTGATCACCTGGATGAGAAAATCACATTTTTAACAGGATTAAGCAGGGAATATATGTGAAAATACTTCCACACAGTCCTGGAACATAGGAGGAGCTCAGTGACCATCGATTTTCTCTTTTCCATCTCAGCTCTTGTATTCAGAATCAGTTCAGTTACTCAGTCGTGTCTGACCCTTTGCAACTCCATGGACTGCAGCACACCAGGCTTCCCTGTCCATTACAAACTCCTNAGCTCAGTGACCATCGATTTTCTCTTTTCCATCTCAGCTCTTGTATTCAGAATCAGTTCAGTTACTCAGTCGTGTCTGACCCTTTGCAACTCCATGGACTGCGCACACCAGGCTTCCCTGTCCATTACAAACTCCTGGAGCTTGCTCAAGCATATGTCCATCGAGTCAGTGATGCCATCCAACTATCTCATCATCAGTCATCCCCTTATCCTTTTGCTTTCAATCTTTCAGCATCAAGGTCTTTTCTAATGAGTTACTTCTTCACATTAGTTGGCCAAAGGATTGGAGCTTCAGCTTCAGCATCCGTCCTTCCAATGAATATTCAGGACTGATTTCTTTTAGGATGGACTGGTTGTATCTCCTTGCAGTTCAAGGGACTCTCAGAGTCTTCTCCAACATCACAGTTCAAAAGCATCAGTTCTCCAATGCTCAGCCTTCTTTATGTTCCAACTCTCACGTCCATACATGGCTACCAGAAAAGCCATAGCTTTGACTCTTGTATTAAGCTTCTGTAATTTTTTTGTTCAATTAACATTTTTGACTTTGTTACAACAAAGTATATTAAAATGAAAATTTCAGGATGAGTTAGGACTCCACTTAAAGAAAAGTGCTTACTTTACATGTACTAAGTAGATCTTATTAGATGAAAGTCTTATTTACTATAAAGGCAGTCCGAGGGCACTGATTCTGAATGTTCCAAGAATGCACCAGTATAATGTGATCAACCTTCTGCTTTGAAGGTTGATGTCATCCATAAACTCCATTAGGAACAGATACCATCCCCTTTATTTCTACCCACTAGTTTATCAACTATTCAGGAACTGTAAGCTACTAGACAAAATACTGGGCAAATAATTAAAATTTCTGTGTTTTTTCTTCTTAGTTTTGCAGTACATTTCTGCTTCGTTTTAGAAAAAGTAAACCAGCATTATCATGTATTTATTCTCATGTATTTGAGTAGTTTCCATAAGCTTATTTTCACCTTGGTGAGCCTTTTCTCTGACCACATAGATGGGGTTTATGTGGTCTGGTCTTTCCTTTCATAACCATCATTGTGCATGTTATTACTTGCATAGTATCTACTCCCTCAGGTGGATCATGAGTTCTTTGGAAGGAGGAGCCAACACTTGTTTCTGATGTATTCCTAGCACCTAGCACATGACTGGCATATTTCTGCTATAATAATTTTTGAATACACAAAGTGCTTTCCTTTTTTAAAAAATTAATTTCTCAGAGTAGTGAAACGAGTAAACTGGCTCATGGAAGGTAAACAATTTGCCCAAAGTTAACACCAATATGGCTTGGGGCCAAGACTTGATTCTGTCTTCTTGATGTCCAATGTCTTTTTCACTAGAAAAAGGTGTTTCTAACCAAGGCAATATGCGAGGTGATGAGGGGTTTGTAAAGATAGAGAATCTTATCCACTTTCCAGAGGCCAGAGGTTGAATGAAAATATTTTGAACACAGTAGGAACAAAAAGGTGTGATGGAAATATAAGGTATTATTAATACTGAGTGCTGAAGTGGTATCATTGAATTTATAACAACTAAGTATATTTAAAGGAAAAAAAAAAAAAGGGCTCAACCGGCCTATCTCAGAGGGTATAATAGTTAATGCCTGAAAAGTACTTGGAGATTTATAGTTAGAACACAGGTCTGCTTTGTGGTTCAGGAGCTGACTGCCTCTCTATGTAGCTCCATGGGTAATTCCTCTGATGTCCCTCCAGCCCCAGTGCAGCTGGCTTAGAAAAAATTCTAGGAATTTGGTAATAGAGCAATAAGAAGTTGGAGAATTCATTATGATTTATTTCATTGGGAGGATGTTAATTAATTTTAAATTATTAAGTGAGTGGAATAACACATAGTGATACTCACAGGTTATTAAAGAGGTATGAATTATTTAGCTGAAAAATAATAATACAACCTTGATTTTACATAGTTCCTATTTTAACTCTGACTGCCCATGCTTTCTACTCTCAAGAGTATTACTCCATGAATTCTCAACCAAACTGGGCTGGTGGTTCCCTTTACCCATTTCCTCAAGTTGGGGCTATCTTGAGCTCAGGAGGCTGGCAGGATCTGATGCTGTAGACTGTATTAAACATTTAATTACCAGATCAGTCTGGTTTGTACACACCACTTTATTTATCCCTCAATTCATCCTAACTCTTCTGCTACATTTGATCTATCTGGTTACAAAATATGGCTATCTGTTTGCTAGTGATAAGAAGTATATTTTTGATGTTGATGCCTGAGTGGGATCACAGTTTGGAACTCATCATATATAACTGACTAAAGAAGTCTCAGTATTTTGTTTTGAGAGTTTTCTTTAAACATGGTATTATGTTGTTTGCTTTGCCACTTGCTACATCTGTAAGTTTAGAAATGTGTTTAAGGATCAAAGTAAGAATGGAAAATAAGAGACAGTGTTTTTCATCCTATCTGAATGCATATTTAGGTTGGTGTGGGTTAACAGTAGATCATTTATCTGTTGGAAATCCTAAAAAGAATGACAAAAATGTTGTTAGGAAACATTTTGCAAATAGACAGAACANGTGTTTAAGGATCAAAGTAAGAATGGAAAATAAGAGACAGTGTTTTTCATCCTATCTGAATGCATATTTAGATCGGTGTGGGTTAACACTAGATCATTTATCTGTTGGAAATCCTAAAAAGAATGACAAAAATGTTGTTGGGAAACATTTTGCAAATAGACAGAACATATTCTATCTTTTCTAAATTAAAAAATATCTTTTGGTACCCAGGAAGGCAATACTTTTGACCCAACTATGGTAACTTATTGGGAAAAGCCTTTTCTTATAAAATTCAAACTGCCATTTATGACAGAATCAATACTTATGATCTGGTTACCTTTCTGGAACTCTGTGCTGTACTTCATGAAGTGGAGAAATATTTACTATCCTAGGTAAANCTTGGTCAAGCTGTGCTAATCATAAGAAATCCTAAAATGCAATTCTTCTCCACAAGTTTTTTCAGGTAAATGATTTAAATAATGAGTACTCCCTTCACTGAGCTCTCATGAAATATGCATTTCTCTGGAATACCTCAATTTTTTACTTTGCATTATAACTACCTGTTCTCGTCTCTTTTTTTTTCTTATTATTTCAAGCATCTTGGAAATAAACTGCATGGGTTATCACTCTGCAATATGCATCTTTGTGTCCCCAACATAGGACTTGATATATCATGGCTGATCACATAGAGCTGAATTTAGTTGGATAATGTAGCCTTATGGAATGTAGTGGCTGGAAGGGATTTCACCATCCAACCTCACTTCCTCACTTTACTGATGATAGAAACTGGAAGGCTGCACAAAACTTGCTCTATGTCACTGCCTTCCAACGGCCAAGGCTGTCAACAAAGCCTCCATGATTTGCTTTTGTCTAGCTCTGCAGGGTCACTTTCCTCCCCCACAACTCCCAAACTCATTCATCTGGACTCTGGTCACTGTGGCCTTATTTCTGTTCTAATACTTGCTTATCTATTTTCCATTCCTGAATCCTTGGGGTCTTTGTGTGTGTCTTCTAGAAGAATCTAGAGCCATGCCTCACTTGTGCCATTCTTACTAGTCCCTTAGGATTCAACTTAACATCTACTTCTTTCAGGCAGCATTCCCCCAAAGCTTTGGTCTAAATTTGGTTTTCCCAAATGATTCCCTTGTTAATTTTTCTTTAAAACATTGTGTTCTTATTCTTCACAATACTCATTTTTCAACTCTCTGTGTAATGTTTATTGCTCTGATTAGACTATATGCTACAGAAAGTCAGGAACATTTTTTTTCTCACCACTATATCTCCTGCACTTATTTCAATGTCTGATGTTTAACAAGCACCCATCAAATTTAGTTGAAAAATTAAAATAGCTACTTAATGTCAGAACTATGGCCTGAAGGTTTCTATTCTTATTCACATTCTTACCCACAATGGCAGCCTTCCATGAAAATCTATGAATGAAAGCTACAATAAAATTTCAGTTCAGTTCAGTCGCTCAGTCATGTCCGACTCTGCGACCCCATGAAGCACAGCACGCCAGGCCTCCCTGTCCATCACCAACTCCCAGAGTCCACCCAAACCCATGTTCATCGAGTCGGTGATGCCATCCAACCATCTCACCCTCTGTCGTCCCCTTCTCCTCCTGCCCTCAACCTTTCCCAGCATCAGGGTCTTTTTAAATGAGTCAGCTCTTCTCATCAGGTGGCCAAAGTACTGGAGTACTTATCATGAAGGAATGGTGGTTCTAAATTTCAACACCTGGCAGCATATATATATATAATTTTTTCAGATTTTAATCTTTGATTTAATGACTAACATAGTCCTCTTTGATAACCCCTTAGAAGTTTATTTTACTAGATTTTACATCAGGAGTTTAAGCAAGTACTAATCTTGAGTTTTTCTTCCCTAAACAGTGCAAAAAGTCCTCCATGACTATGATAGTAATGTCCAAATTGAATACAGCGTGGCAGCTTGTTGTGGTCGATGGTGGGTGGGAAAGAACAATTTTTCAAAATTAATAAATGTAGAAGTTAAATCTTGGCTTCATTACTTCCTTGCCTTATGATACTGGATAAGTTTCTTAAATACTTTCTGAGGCTCAGTTTTCTCATCTGGAAAACAGAGGCTAAAGATAGGACTTACTCTTCTTTAGCTCCTGTCTGTTCTAGTCATTTCTCTATCCTACCTGCAGTCTAGAATCAGATTCATCTCAATAAATATGTATTAATGAATAACTTAGCATAGTGCATGTGAAATAGGCACCCATCTCTATTATCTATATACCATATCCATTCGGTGTCTGATACAAAGTGGGTCCTTAGGAAAACACGGTGCACTATTAATAGAATGTTTTTGCTAATACAAATGTCCCATGAAAATCCAATGTGTTTTCTTTATAAACATAATTTCACAGTGAAAACAACTGGATGCTCTGCAGGCTGGCTCTGATGTAATGTATTTAGAGAGACTTCTAGTAATTATTTCCTTTGATTTTCTTAATTCTACTCATTCAATGTTAAAAGTTACTTTTCATTTTTTTGTTTAAAAACTGTACTATTGTTAAACAGAGAAATGAATACTTTAAAAGCAATGAGATACAATCAATAAATCCTTTTCATAGTACTTTTCAAATTTAACACACAGACACTTTAATAAATAAGAACAATGACTGTGTTTGGGGATATACACAAAAAAATTGGGTATTTTTAAATATTATATATATAACTGACAAAAGGAAACCACTTCATAGTTTGCAGGATATTTCTAAGGAGTATAACCTTTTGTTATACCCTATTTTCATCACTATAAATTATCTTTTTGTAAATTTTTACTTAATTCAAGATTTATTACAGCATCTTGGCAGAAGATTTGCTAGAATTTCATTCACAGCAGTGACATACCCATTTCCCAGTGTAATTACTGTCATATCCAATAATAGAAAAAATTATGAAATTTGAAGCTACTAAATATTATATATTTTTGTTGCCATTATCAAAAGCTCATCATTGTAGCTTATGTGGTAGAAGCTATATGATATTCATTCTTGCTAAACATAAAAAAATCTAAAAAAATGTGAATGTGGCATACATGCATCAATTTTGCAAAGAATAAGCAGTGTTTCTAAATTATGAGTACAAGTATTGAAACCAAAACTTAGTTTTCTCATCTGTAAAATGGAGANAAAAAATTATGAAATTTGAAGCTACTAAATATTATATATTTTTGTTGCCATTATCAAAAGCTCATTATTGTAGCTTATGTGGTAGAAGCTATACGATATTCATTCTTGCTAAACATAAAAAAATCTAAAAAAATGTGAATGTGGCATACATGCATCAATTTAGCAAAGAATAAGCAGTGTTTCTAAATTATGAGTACAAGTATTGAAACCAAAACTTAGTTTTCTCATCTGTAAAATGGAGATGATTAGTAATAACTACTTGAAAGAACTGTGAGGATTCGATGAAATAAGGCACATAAAACACTAGCATATTGCTTGCCTTATTTTAACACAAAGTAAATGTTAACTATGCAATCCTGCATGGGGAAATGAGGGGCTGTGAAGTTCATCTGAGGTTAAAGTATAATGAATGCTGTAAATCTGAAGAGCAGAGAAATGAGGAGGGGCTGTCACTTCTTTCCAAATACGTCCAGGTAAGAGTTAACTTTCAGAGGTAACGAGAGTGGGGTTTGGCAAACTAGGAAAGTAGTCAGGAGGCATAAAACCTGGCAGAAGGGTAGAAAAGGGGAATGGGACAAAAGGTTGCACATTATAAAAATGCACCACAGGATTTGATGCTTGTGAAGTGAAAAATATTCCCTTGTTAAAAGTTATTGGTGGCTGCTGTTGATTTGAAATTTACTGACAGGCCATCATGTTCTCCAGTCAGATGCTGATCTACACAGGCAGTGGGTCCAACTTCTGGAGGATGGGTTTTCCTCTTGTCAGTAATGTAAGCAGTGTGAAAGCCTATGCAAATACTCTTTTGGGCCATTATCCTTCTGCACATCACCGATAATATATTTAGAGCCATACATTAGCCCTGTTAAATTTGTTTTTCACAAATCATTTTTGAAAGCGTCCACACTTTATCAAGGCTGCTCTTTAAATCTAACATATTTATCATGTGGGATTTTATTTATTAAATTTTATTTGCTGTCAAGAGAGACAGACATAAATACAATGTTTAAAAAAATGTCTATTGATGTGAGAAAAAAAATGCAAGTCCTAAGGTGAATTGGAGAAATGTAAACATCCCTGGCGTGCTGCAGTCCATGGGTTTGCAAAGAGTCGGACGCGACTGAACTGAACTGAGACATCCCCACATTTCATCTTCACATGACAAAATACATTATGGTCAAAATAGGATTGTCTCCAAATTGTAGCTTTCTAACATTCTAAAACCTGGATAATAAAGCCTATACTTTTCGTTAGGCTTTCTTTTTTTTTCAATTCCTTTTCCTTTAGCAACCATTTTGTCATAAAGGCTACTAGGTCACTGTAAACCTCATCTTTCCTACAACACTCTTTTCTACATAGTTATTTCAGATACATTAAAGCCAATTATAATTACCTAGGCTATATAAAACAACACCTCCTTATGCAAGGAGGATGTGATATACGGGGTGCAACATATACTGGTGTCAAAAGCAAATTATTTTCATCAGACAATTATAGTGTCTTTGACATCAGGCCTACATTTCCCACCAATTAGTACAAACTGCAGGGTGCAATTCTAGAATTCTGCAGCACTAGCAGCTAGTGGTACTAAGTGGAATTTAGGGCATTTAAGTACTGTAAGGTCTAATAAATATTCGACTTTAACTTCAATTGGTTCAAATCAATAAGTCTGTGTTGTCTGCACATCATTTTTCCTCAGCCAGAAAGTACGTATGGATTTTATTTTTGCGGGGAAATTAATTCTTCTTGTCAATAAAGTGCTTAATTTTCATTTTAATGCCATGCCTCTACTGCACACCACTGAACTATTTATCAGGCCAAACTTACAGCCACCAGTGGGGATAGTGGTGGAGGTCAATGGAGGACTTTTGTAGAAAAGAAGTATTCAGGAGTGAAAAGTAAGACTTTTTTTTTTTTCATCCCAATTAACTGTACAATTATTTGATATTCTTTAAAATTATTCAATTGCTGAAATAAAATAGTGTAAGTAAACTAAAAGGGCAGGGCTTCCATGATGTCTCAGTAGTAAAAGACTCTGCCTGCCTATCATTTAAAAATCCACAAGCAACAAATGCTAGAGAAGAGTGTGAAGAGAAGGGAACCCTACTACTCTGTTGGTGGAAGTATAAATTGGTACAGCCACTGTGGAGACGTGTACGGAGGTTTCCTTAAAAAATGAAAATAGAGCTACCTGCAATCCCATTCTTGGGCACATATCTGGAGAAAACATGACCCAAAAGGATGCACGGACCCCAATGGTCCTTGTAGCAATCTTTACAACAGCCAAGACATGGAAGCAATTTAAATGTCCACTGACAGAGGACTGGATAAAGAAGAGGTGGTACATACACACAATGGAGTATTACTCAGACATTAAAAAGAATGAAATAATGCCATTTGCAGCCAATGGATGGATCTATAGAGTGTCATATTGCACCAAATAATCAGACACAGTAGGAGAAATATGGTATGACATCCCTTATATGTGGAATCTGAAATGAAATGATACAAATGAACTTACTTACAAAACAGGGACTTGCAGACTTAGAAAATGAACTTATGGTTGCCAAAGGGAAGTGATAGGGAGTTTGGGAAAGTCATGTGCATACTGCTATATTCAAAATGGATAGCCAGCACATAGAACTCTACTCAGTGTTACACGCCAACCTGGATGGGAGTGGGATTTGAGGGAGAACGGACATAACTATGTCTGTCTGAGTCCCTTTGCTGTCCACCCGAAAATACCACATTTTTAATCGGCTATACTCCAATACAAAATAAGTTTTAAATTTGGAAAAAAACCAAACAAACAACCTCTGCCTGTAATGTAGGAGACAGGGTTTGATCCCTGGGTTGGGAAAGAACCCCTGGAGGAGGAAATGGCAACCCACTCCAGTATTCTTGCCTGGAGAATCCTATGGACAGAGGAGCCTGCATCCATGCTGTTGCAAAGAGTTGTACACGAGTGAGTGACTGAGACTGAGCTGAACAAACTAAAAGGGCATTGCTCAAAATTTTAAGAACTTTATAATTTTTATATGAGAAGTATATAAATGAAAATGTATGTCACTCTGCGATGCCAGGACTAAGGGATAAAGATGGGTCATGTAGAACATTAATTAGTTATTTTGCCTACATGGTACCTAGAAGTTAGACTGACTCACTTTTACTTATGCTGCTGCTGCTAAGTCACGTCAGTCGTGTCCGACTCTGTGCGATACCATAGACGGCAGCCCACCAGGCTCCTCCATCCATGGGATTCTCCAGGCAAGAACACTGGACAAGGCTGCGATTTCCATCTCCATTTTACTTATGAAACTGACTAAATCACTCAGTCATTTTGGTGGTTATTAAAATAATACTGGCATTTCACCAGGTTCCAGTTCAATCTGACCAGTATATGACCAGTTTTCTGCTTTCAAGTGATTTAGTCCCAAATGTAGTTGTCTTCCTTTATGTCACTTATAAGACTTAAGCATTTTCCTCAAGTTTCAGAAGTTCAAGTATTATACAGTCAGCTGTATTACTTTAGATTTCATTTCTTGAGTTCAGATATTGTCATTTTAGCTAAGTCTCCTCGAACTTTTAATAAGGAAATATACAAAAAAGGGAAGCCATTTCTCTTTTCAAGTGGAACCCAATTCCCCTCTAAAACATCATGTTTGCAAGGCGATCCAAAATGGTTCATCTTTAAAAAATAATGTAATTAAAACATTCAATAGAAGAGAATGCTGTTAGGTGGCATTTTAACACATGGACAGTGTGATCTTTCATCATCATAAAGGAGTGTAGTGGGGACAACTAACCCACATGGAGAGTGAGGTAAAAAGGTGCTACAGAGCTGCCCAACCAGCAAAAATCCAGTGCCGTTTCGGGCAGTTCATCTACTCTTCTTCTCAAAGGCTCCAAGGATACCCTTGTACTTCCTGAACTCCTCTGTCCTTTTCCTTCAAATAAATTTATATGTAATTTGGAAAGAATGCCACAGGAATAGAGCACTGGGCATGGAAATGAAAATGAGAGATGCGAAGGTACAGTGGACCACAAATGGGTATTGATGATTTGCTCATCATTTCAGTCAGCATTTATTGAGAACCTACTGTGAGTTAGAAGGCATGGAGGTAAATTAGAAATGAACCCTGACCTCAAGAATTTGCGGCTTATGTCCATCTGAGACAGAGCACATAGATAGTTACCACATAAAATAGTGATTGATGCCTCAAGAAAGTCACAGAAGCAGCAGGACAGAGCTGGCTCATCATATCACTAGGCATTCTCCGCATTCTCTGAGTGGCTCCTGACCTAGTCCCTTGGTATTTCTATTTCTCTTTGCTGCAAAATCAGGGAGAGATAATGCTTTATTTTTATTTATTCATATTTTTGGCCACCTGTGCATCTCGTGGGATCTCAGTCTCCGGACAAGGGATCAAACCTCGGCCCTTGGCAGTGAAAGTGCAGAGTCCTAATCACTGGATTGCCAGGGAATTCCTGAAAGATACCTGTTTTAAATATGAAACACTATCCATGAGTAACTGTAAATTTCTCTGCATTGAAGTGTTAATTTAAGGTATTGTATCTATAATAAATGGATCACTTAAGCAGCTATAAAGTATACCAAACTAAGTGGAATATAGCTACAACTACTTGACAACCATTCTTATCAATCCACTTGAGGTGAAGTCAGTGCAGACGAAAGGACATCATTCCTCAAATTTGTCATATAATGCATACTAAAAACTCCTAGCAGATAAGCCTCAGAGATAAGGGTCTGAAACTCATCTTAGTAAAGCAAGTCAGAGTAACTGTCTTTGTTTTTCTCGGAGGTAGGGGCAGGGGTAGCTGTGTCTATAGACTCAGCTATTCTTCTCTCCCTAGTGTAGGATCTTCCCAACCCAGGGATAGAACCCAGGTCTCCCACATTGCAGGCAGATTCTTTACCAGCTGAACCACAAGAAAAGCCCCTTCCTAGAGTAAAAGGAAGCAAATGCTGTCGTGTGATGCAGAATTTACTTGTAACTATGTCCGGCATCACTCAGTTTCCCAAACCTACTCAAGCATCTAACCAAGCACTGCACTTATAAATGTATCATAAAATACAGCTTGTGAATCTGAATATTACAACCACACTTCACCATGACCCATGGTTCAAAGGCTTCTCCTAGTAGCAGCTGCCCTTGAGCGCAGTGCCTTTGAGCAGGGTGAAGCTGTGAAGCTAACTATGCCTGCTGCTTCACTACTGTTTCAGCTCTTCCTCAAACATTCATCTCTTCAGAATACTCTCACGGAATTTCATCAGTGCAACAGCTTTCTTTAGAGTCGCGCTGAGTGTATCTTTCTGATGGTGCATGGAGGATATAAGCTCATAACACCCATTAGCATTAATGGGAGTTATCCACATAAATCCCCTCACATCGATTAGAGAATAGGCCCCTTTTGATTTTAGAAATCTTTCCTGTGAGGATTTCCCCTGTGTCTAGTATGGGCATATAAATGGCCATTTTATTGTATTAAATATGTATCACATCCATCATTTTTAATGCTGTGCTGTGATGAAGGCTTCTCAGTTCTGGGATCAGTTCAGAAAATATTTAAACTTGGCAAGCTAAACAAGCCTCAGCTAAGAAAGCCTAAGGGCCCCATTCAGAGGAACATTATCTACCATTTATGCTTGATTTAAAAAAAAAACAAACCTGAAATTACACAGGAAAAAAGTGTGGACAACATTGTTTTTGACTAAATTACAGGCTTTTAATATTCATTAGCAGTGACTTTTCCATTATTCAACCAAGAGAATCTGTACACAAACCAAGAGAGAGAGGGACGACGCTGCCTGAAATTAACAAAGAAGTGCTGGTGTTTGTTAACAACAAAATAACAACAACAATATGAGGTCAACTTAGATTCTGACCTAAGGGGACTGTGTTGAGTGACCTTTACACAATTGTCTCTTTTCTGATCATGATATTCATGTAGAGATGCAAGGTAGAAAATAAATGAAATCCATATTTTTTCCCATTGGTGTTATATACATTGTAACTTTGCTACTGGAGAGTGGCAAGACCCCTAAATCAAGATAGTAGAACATTGTCCAGGTTGCAGAGTGCAGATATAATTGATGCACATATTTTACTTGGTCCTCAGATGACCATGGTATTTTCGGTCGACTACACCTCCTCTCACTCCCTGTTGTATTATGCAACCTTCTTTCACATATTTCTTTATTTGCACAATAAGTAGCTTTGGAGCCTGACCACTTAGGTTTGGTCATAGCACTGTTCATACAAGATGTTTGACCCTACACAAGCTACTTAGACTCCCCGATCCCCCATTTTATTCTCTGTAAAATGGGAAAGTAATACAATTGTTGAAAGACTGTGGTCAAGATAAAATGAGACAATCTTTACGAGGCCCTAGTATGGAGTAGATATTCAGTATAGGGTATTAAGTGAAAATTAAATGACTATGAAATTGCTATATATAGGATGTGGAAACAGGTGTGAGAATCTTTGAAGTCCTTAGGTCAGTCAGTCCTGTGGGGAGGATTTCTGGCCCCATTGCCTGCTGCATCAAGGATGTCAGGTGGTGTTAAGTGAAAGTGAAAGTGAAGTCACTCAGTTGTGTCTGACTCTGTGACTGCATGGACTGTAGCCTACCAGGCTCCTCCCTCCATGGGATTCTCCAGTCAAGAGTACTGGAGTGGGTTGCCATTTCCTTCTCCAGGGGATCTTCCCAAACCAGGGATCGAACCCAGGTCTCCTGCATTCCAGGCAGACGCTTTAACCTCTGAGCCATCAGGGAAGCCCCAAGGTGGTGTTACCCGTACCCAAAACATCATAGGCGTGAATAATGGAGGAAGACCATTTCCTAACTCCATCTTCAAGTGCACATTTACATTTTACACAGTACAGAAAGGAATGAAAATTTCACCTCATAAACTCATCTCTGCCCACATACATTTTTAGAGAATTAGTGTGTCCTTGCAAAACAGTTGCTAATCCTAGAGGATTTACCAATAGGGGAAATACAACCTTGGTCCTGTAAGAGGCAAGGAGAACTCTAGAAAGCTGACGTGCATGTCCAGCTATAGTTTCCTGTGCTGGGGTCACACCCAGCTTTGCCAGCTCTGGATGGCTGCACTTATCAGATTACACCTCATATGATAATAGTTCAGTTGGACAACAGTGTATTCATTGAAGAGCCTTATGCATCATTATAATTATTTAAAGTTAGTGTTTCTTAATTAGGTCGTAACTCATTCATCTTTTCTTCTTGTTTTTCTGCATACTCAGAGTTCCCTCCTGTGTTTAAGTAAAAGTTGACTTACTGATTCTTCTTCTAGACTCCTCCCAATATTGTTATGACCTCGGTGAAGTAACTGATTGCTTTTTTAATCAGCTGGTCCAAAGGCATAGTCTTCACTTTTTTTTTCTTTTCACTGCCCACCCTCACCTTTTAAGATAAGAAGTATATTCAATTCACATTTTAAACATATTTCACAGTGCTAGCATCATCATGTACTTAAAAAATCTCTCTTGTCCTTTACAGACCTTTATTCCCTTCAAGGTTTTTACAATGAAAGGAAACTCCCCACCATGTCCAGCGAGTCATACCAGACAGCATTACGTAGTTGAAACTGGTGACATTTACCAAAGAGAAATATTAAGAGGACACTCGTGGGCTTATTTGTTCAGATTAATGGGATAGAATTATAAAAGATCTGATTCTTCATATGTATACATATGGGGATGTAAAGATGGGGAGGTGGGTGGAGGGAGAGAGGCGGATTTAAGAAGACAAAGGCCTAAGGCAATTTACGTTAGGGTTTACAATGGTTTTGCTGCAAGCATGCAGAACTAACTGGGTTTAGATTAAGGCAGTCTAATTAGTGTCATGTCAAACTGGCAGTGATCATAAGACAAGAGAGAGGTCACTCTTGTCATCTTCTTGGTCTTTTGCCCTTAAATATAGAGCTGCATAAAGTACAATCTCCTTCTTGTTAATGGAAGCAGAATATGTATAATCTGCACATGAAATGAAAAGAAAATGTGTAAGGAAATTTCTTTTTCCCATTTCCTCGTCAGGAGCTGTGAATTTTAGTGCGAATTAAAGTAAGGCTAATTCTGCAGTCATCTTCTGACCTGTCAGGGTAGCTGTCACCCTCCCGTCTCTCAATGCAGGTCTTTAGCTTCTTCTTGCTGAGTGCAGCCTTTGCCGACTGACAGAAAAATACCGACCATGACAAGAAAAAAGAACATAATGTCCTTTTCACCCATCACTACTCAAAATTGCTCAATCTTTACTGACATATTATTATACATTGTTTCTCTGAAAAAGCACTTGCTTTCTTTTCTATATAAGAAGTACAAAACTTTCAGGAGACAAGAAATTGTTCTTTAGAAAAGATTAAAGCCTGTAATTATTTTAAATTGTCTATTAATATGCAATATGTTGCCCTTTAATATGAATAAGGTGTAGTGAGACGCTTGAGTCATTATGAGGGCGCCCACTTGTGCCTCTGCAGTTAAGGATCTGTCGCCTTTTTTATTATGGACCAAAAGGAGCCATGGTGGGATCAGCTGCTGTGCTTTGAGACCACTATCCCAAGCTTGGGAAGACCTTTAAACATTTATTGAAGGGTAGGTGGAAAACCACCCAGGTTCTAATTCAAGTCAATAAAAAAAGAAGGTTAGAAGCAATATTCAAAGACCGTCTTCAGTCTTTTATTTTTCCCCCTAAAGGAAAAGAGGGGCTGCTCTGCGCTCAAATGTGTTATTGGCATCCGTGAGAAGCACAATAAAAACACTATGAATAGCGAGAAAGGAAATTAAAGCATTGAAGGGTATGTGGACATAACAGAACAGAATGTCAACATACATGGTGACAGTGAGTCCACCAAATGCAGATTAAAAAATATCAGTGTGCAGGCTCATGCCTTTGGTGACAACTGTCTCATTGCCTGTTGCCTTGTGTTTCAAGCATCGCAAACAGTGGGTGAGTTTGGATTTGCTACACCTAGGTGCAATGGAGGTGGGTTTAAGTTGAGGTTTCTGTTGTGGCTGTCAATTCTCTTCCTTTTGAAGAGTTCTAGATTCTCAATAATTCTGGACAATTACCTTCAGTTCTAGTAGGCTCTGTTCTGAGAACAGTAGAAATATTAAGTGCTTACTATAAATAATTAACCAATATTTACAGGAAACAGAAATACTGGCTTTTATTTCAAGAGGCATAATCTGAGCTACATAAATATGGTTTGCAGTTGGGTGTTCATTTTCCTAATTCACAGTATCTTTTGGATTATTGTCACTATTATTTTTACTTTTTTTTAACTGAGAGAAGTATGTGCTATTTCATCACATGACATTTCTTTGAAAAATCTTTCTTGTCTAGATGTGGACCTTAATGCATTATGCAAAACCCAGGGATTTAGATTTTTGACATTGCATACACTCACAGTATATTCTAAAGGGAGACATTATATGCTAACTTCTTGTGAAATCCTGTAGCAGCTGCTTGGTTAATATAATATGTTGAAAAATATTTATGTAGTTTGTTTTCTTTTCTGTCAACCCCGGTATCTTATGAAATTTTTTTTCAAATGGCCAGTAGCTAAAGTAGTGACTTTAGTTTGACTTAATATTATGCCACATTGACAGATGAAAACTCCTTCTAAAAATGTCATTTGAGTGCTCGACTCATTTGCATTTAGCTCGAAAGCTTTTAGCGCTTTGCACATTCACATTATAAACATTTGGGTGAACATTAATACCCCAGCTAAACAAAAATGCTATTCACTCCAACCATTTCTTCCACTAAGATGTGTATAAGAGACAGCTACTTCTCACCTTCTTCTTCTTCTTCTTCTT
>SJYW01006889.1:0-15000 GCA_006410735.1 Raphicerus campestris | reverse complement strand
TTTCTAAAAGAAAAACACAATAATCTCATTAAAGAAATTACTGACAGCAGCTCACAGATGTTAATGGTTGAAGTAACAAAGGACATACAATATCAGAAAGTAGATTATCCTTCTCCTCTTTTAGAATTTTGCTATCGATCTAACTTATTGGGCATATCAAAATAATAAATTGTAGTTTTTCACTCAACAACCTTCTTTTGCAGTAATAGTAAGCAATTTAGAGTAAAATGCATTTTTAGATGATAAATAATTATAATTTAAACAAAAAGAATTGTGAAACCCATTAGAGGAAGAAGGTTAGATGAAAATGATACTGGGTTCTGCAACATAAGACCTATAAGGAAGACTGCCCTGAAGCCAGTCAAATAATAAAATAGTAGTTACAGTCTGCAATATATGTATATTGTATAAATTTATATAGCTATTTATATGAAAATATTTTGAATCTTGAAGGCTATACAGGAAATTATTTAGATATATGTAGCGATTTCATAGTCTTAGGAATTAAAATTGTATTAATTTTCTTCTTTTTCATGTTCACTTTCTCTTGTCATCCTAAACAAGGAATGAGTAAATTATTCACCTAAATAAAAGTCTAAGAACAGCCCAATAAGCAAGAAAGTGTGTTTTGCTTTAAAGGGAAAAANAAATGCATTTTTAGATGATAAATAATTATAATTTAAACAAAAAGAATTGTGAAACCCATTAGAGGAAGAAGGTTAGATGAAAATGATACTGGGTTCTGCAACATAAGACCTATAAGGAAGACTGCCCTGAAGCCAGTCAAATAATAAAATAGTAGTTACAGTCTGCAATATATGTATATTGTATAAATTTATATAGCTATTTATATGAAAATATTTTGAATCTTGAAGGCTATACAGGAAATTATTTAGATATATGTAGCGATTTCATAGTCTTAGGAATTAAAATTGTATTAATTTTCTTCTTTTTCATGTTCACTTTCTCTTGTCATCCTAAACAAGGAATGAGTAAATTATTCACCTAAATAAAAGTCTAAGAACAGCCCAATAAGCAAGAAAGTGTGTTTTGCTTTAAAGGGAAAAAAGGCAGATGTAAAGTATTAGCTATATTATCTTCCTAATAATCTTAGATACTATGAGACTAGGTGATTGGGTTCAGTTTTTGTCTAGCCAGTGCTTTTTGAGATACTTTGTTCAATATGCCAAATTATGCTATGTATCCTGCTGTTTTACATCATAATGAATATTACCCATTTGGATTAAAACTAAGAAAGATGGTTTGTACACTTAATTCTTTAATCTTTCATCTGAGCCTCTTAAATGTTTCAGTGTTCTGAAAGCTGCACATTTCTCTAAGATGTAGTAAATATTCAATTATGTCCATTCTGTACTTGAAAAAATGAAGGCACTTAGAGACTACTGATTGGAATAATATTTTCAAATATGTTAACGTAGCTCAAGAATCTTAAATCCTAGGCTGAGAGTCACTGGGCATACTGCCCAACAACGACCTCAGCAGCAAGAATCGGAACCCCAGTACATCATGGGAATTTAGACAAGTCTCAGATGAGGACTCTTTTTGCGTTTCTCTACATCAAAATTTGAAAAGAAATGGTTTACATTTTAGGTGCAACTTCTTTGATGGGAGGGAAATATCTGGAAACTTAGGAATGTCTCTCCTGGTTTAGGAAGAGACATCTTTATGTCTCAGTACTAGAACAACTTAAAATATACTGTATGTAGATAAAAATACTATTTCACAACACAAGTTGAGAGATATTTAACATAGTGGTTAAACCATATAGTAAATTTTGCCTAGGATCTTTACTTGCCAAAGTAAAATTTTACTTAAAAGTCTATATGATTCATACACTAAATTTTATCATATAACTTGGAAAAACAACAATATTTTAATTTTTAACATTTTTATCTGCAGTCTAAAAAGTCAAGTCTTTATTTCATCTTTGGGTTGTGAGTTATTGGTACAATAAAAGAGAAGCTGAAAAGTAAAGTAAGAAATATTTTTTCTAAAGAACCAAGTCAGAAAAATGGAAAGAAAAAGTGGAATTCTTTTCATTTAGGGCATAAGAAGCCATTTAGATAGCATATACATTGTATTTTTACAAGAAAACATTTTTACATAGATTTGTTCATAATTTAAAAATACCTTTAATGTATCAAAGTTTCTTAGAGGAGTCAAAATGAACTGAGTAAGCACTGATATGTCAAATTGGCTTAAGGGTTTATAAGGTTATTTTGGAGAGATATGGATAAGAAGAGCTCTAATAGGGTCTAACAAGAATTATTTTACATGTAGCAGAAACTATTTCATAAACATAATTAAAATATCCACATAACCATTCTTACTCTTAGAAACTTACAAATGAAAATATGGAGATGGCTCAGACTTTTCCCAGAATTTCCTGGTAGATTACAAAGGGGAAAAGATCTAGAAGGACATATATATAATAGTTTGTCCATGTGTCTAGAAACGAAACAGTAACGTTTACAGAGCACCAATTCTGTGCTTTTATGGACGTTTCCTCAGTTGAGATGGTTGGGTGGTATCACTGATTCAATGGACATGAGTTTGAGTAAACTCGGGGAGTTGGTGACGGCGAGGGAGGGTCTGGCATGCTGCAGTCCATGGGGTTGCAAAGAGTCAGACATGACTGAGCAACTGAGCTGAACTGACTGAACTGAGGCGAACAGAGCTGGGGTGAATGAGGCACAGCTGCACTGTGGGAGATCCGGGTGACGCCCGTGCCTCTCTGTGCTCAGCTGCCCCACGTTGTTTTGCAGCGATTATACTCTTCTGTTTAAAGCACACCCTATATTTGTTTACTTTACTTATTTCCATGGGGTTTCGTTATTTTCACATGTGAGATGGGTTTAACCACTTATTTTCTGAAGACAAAATGGACAAAGAGGTAAATAGAAGCACAGAGAAGTGCTAAATCAGTTTGGATGTTTAAATAAAGAAAATAGCTGGGCCTATGATTCTTTGGATGAGAAAATAGCATTCTTCAGCAGACTTCACTACACATTTTTTAGGGTCAAGTTAAGATAGGTAAAACTAACCCTTTCCCCTTCTGTATTCAATTCAAGGGCAGGCAAAGCCTCAGGGTAGACCTACATTTCTGATTCAAGAACAAGGTTGCTCTGTTAAGCATCACAATGAACTTAGAGTTCTTAGGTGATCAGAGGAATGACTTCTAGGAAGTTAAAACAAGCCAACCAACCCATGTGTATGGTGGTGGGAAGGTTTGCTTCAGTTGAGGTACTATCTTTGCCACTTCTTCCCCATCCTCAAGTATCCAGTGACATTACTAATTGGTTAGACAATGAGCTATGAATGGAGATAAAAAATGAATTAAATCCATCCTCCAAGAGACCTCTTTTAGGGTACTGCTTCTGTGTAGATGCAGTTTAGAGAAATAACTTGCCCAGGGAATCACAACTGGTAGTTACCTATGACAACGGAGCCATTTGCAAGATTAGCTTAAAAATTTTTTAAACCTATAGGGTCCACTCTAGGTAATTCAATCAGAGTTCTTTGAATATGGCCTTGACATCAGTATTTCTAGATTGAGAACTACTAAGCTAAATCCATTAGAAAAAATGACAAATTATACATTTTGCCAGAAGTCTTTTTATCAACACACATCTAACTAATTGAGGACATGCCAGTTACTATGTGTACAAAAATGAAAAACAGAAAAGTACCTGCTGCCAAGTAGAGAATAGTCTAGTAGGGATAGAGGATGAAGCAGTAATCAAACTACAACGTAATAGGGGCAATAATCAAGACAGCTACGAGACACTGAGGAGTGACCTACAAAGCATCAGGGAAGCAGAAGGCCAGTGGAACTGGTGGTACCATCTTGCTGTAAAATATAGGAAAAATTACATGACCTTTTAAGTGTGGTTTTTCATTAAAAGAAAAGAAAAAGATTAGACTACACATCTAAAGTTCTTTGTAGGAAAATGCTACTGTGTGCTAATCATTTAGGAAAGCCTTTTGGAGCACTTTTGAAGCACATAAGACAGATTAGTTATAACTACAAGTTGGGAACCTGTGTATTTAACGAACATTCCTTATAATCATATCATCATTCCATATAATCCGGAGAAGGCGATGGCTCCCCACTCCAGTACTTTTGCCTGGAAAACCCCATGGACAGAGGAGTCTGGTAGGCTGCAGTCCATGGGGTTGCGAAGAGTTGGACACGACTGAGTGAATTCAGTTCACTTTAATTTCACTTCACTTCACTTCACTTCCTTATAATCAAGGGATTCCCTGGTGGCTCAGGGTTAAATAATCCACTTGGACAGGATTCTTGCCTGGGAAATCCCATGGAGGGAGGAGCCTGGCAGGCTACAGTTGCCAAAGAGTTGAAAACGACTTAGAGACTAAACAACAACTTTATAAGCAAAACATTTCATACACACAGATGCACACAAACTGGTCATTTCCCCCAATAATTTTTGCTGCATAACCAATCACCCCAAAACTTAGCGGACTAGAACAACTATATTTATTTTGATTGCAAATCTGCAATTTGGGCAGCGATTCAACGTAATATCTTGTCTCTGCTTCATTCTTCGTCATCTAGGGCCTGAATGTTGAAGCCTAGAATCACCTAAGACTTTCATTCGTGTCTGGTGGTTGATGCAAGGGATTAAACAGCTGAGAGGCTAGAATAGCCTGGGACTCCTCAAGGATCTACCTCTAGGTGGTCTTTCCATGTGGTCTGCAGCATGGAGACTCAGGGCTCAGTGTAGGTGTGTATCTTAAATGAGCTAGGGTAGTCACACCACTTCTCCCCCTACAGTCTCAGAAATCATACAGTCTTATTTTAGTCATGTCTTTTTTTGCTAGAAGTGAGTCACTAGACCAACCTCCATTCAATGGTAGAGGAATTAAACTCTACCTTTTTATGGGAGGATAGAAAATNCAAGGGATTTCTGAGTGTTGATTTTATATCCTGCAACTTTACTATATTCATTGATTAGCTCTAGTAGTTTTCTGGTCGAGTCTTTAGGATTTTCTATGTAGAGGATCATGTCATCTGCAAACAGTGAAAGTTTTACTTCTTCTTTTCCAATTTGGATTCCTTTTATTTCTTTTTCTTCTTTTGACCCTTTAGGTTTACATAATCAAATTTTTATAGTAGATTCAGAAGTTAGTCAATGAATAATTAACATTAAGGACTACTCAAAGAAATAATAGCTGTTTCCTATTTATGATAGTAATTCCTGGAAAAGCTGAAAGCCAGTGAAGTATAGCTAATAATATTTACACAGTATCTATTCTTATGTATTGCTATGCAGGTACTAATACACTTCATATATTTAGCTCATTTAGTCCTCCTGACAAGTCTACTAGGTAGGTACTTACGTTATTTTCATAACAGAGGCTTATATAGATGAAGGAAATTCCCCAAGTTCAAAAAGCTATCAAAGGGAAGAGCAAGGATTTTTCACTAGTTAATTCTCACTCCCAAGACCAAGGTCTTATAGTCATACTATTAATAACTGGAAGGGTTATGGTGGCCTAGATATTCAGTATAATGAACTTATAATATTTATAAAACTTGTTCCTTCCAGAGAGTATGGAGTTTGAAATAACTTTATATTAACTCTTGTTTTCCCTCTCAAATTTTGTTTATGTGTTGTATTGTGACCCAATATCACTCATTTGCAAATCTGAGTGTGCATAAACTAATCAAGTAAAATTTATACTCAACTTTGACTTTCTAGCTTAAAAACCATTAATATTAGTATATCACCAGATCTCTCTCTAAAGGCCCAGTAAACTTAAGTAATCATGAATTCTCTGAATCTTCTGACAGTGATATACCAGAGTACCTTGTTGCCCACTTGGTCCTTTGAGGGGACAACAGGAAATTTACAAAGAGCACATGAAACAGTTGGAAATGAGCATGTCCTCCTTTACATACATTTTTTTGTCTACTCTGCATGGTGCTTTGTCAAAAATGTCTGAATCATTTCACATCTCATTTTGCATATCGTTGTCTGATGAAAGTCGATGTGTGATGTAAGCAATGAAGAGAAAGAACTTTCCAGTAAATGCAGATCCTTTTACTCCACCCTCCCTGCAACAGTACACTGCTCATGTTAGCAAGAAAATGCCTTTCCATTCAGGACGGCCACTGCAGTCTCCTTCTGGGCAGGGAATGCGGTGTTTCCAGAGGCTCCATCTGTGAGGGAGAGTCAGCAGTGGTGCTGGGTGCTCAGCTGCCTAATTAGGTCCTGGGACAGCTGAGGCAAAGAAACAATAAGGTATCAGGTGAGGCGGAGATCAGGTAATCATTTTGGAGCAAGGGACAAGGGAGGCATGAGAGGGTTGAATAAAGAGGACAACAGTTGCAATGGCAGTGGTAGGAGGAGAGTCCTAGAAATGAAAACCATTTGAAAAATCAAATACATTAGAACCCGTGTCTTCTTTGTACCACTTTGCATATAGCTAGGTACCTTTCTATCAATATATTCCAAATTGTAATTCAGAAATATATTCTGGCCCAAACTATTCATGTCTTTGCCATGTCATTTTAGAGACTGGGGAACCAGTGAGTTAGCATGTTTACTCACTATGCTGTCCCTTTATCCTAGAATCAGTTAATCTATGATTATTAATGATGCTGCTGCCACTATGTCACTTCAGTCATGTCCAACTCTGCGTGACCCCATANGAACCAGTGAGTTAGCATGTTTACTCACTATGCTGTCCCTTTATCCTAGAATCAGTTAATCTATGATTATTAATGATGCTGCTGCCACTATGTCACTTCAGTCATGTCCAACTCTGCGTGACCCCATAGATGGCAGCCCACAAGGCTCCTCTGTCCCTGATATTCTCCAGGCAAGAATACTGGAATGGGTTGCCATTTCCTTCTCCAATGCATGAAAGTGAAAAGTCAAAGTGAAGCTGCCCAGTTGTATCCAACTCAGTGACCCCATGGACTGCAGCCTACCAGGCTCCTCTGTCCATGGGATTTTCCAGACAAGAGTACTGGAGTGGGGTGCCATTGCCTTCTCTGTTATTAATGATGAAGATACTCAATATGTTCATTCAGTAAACTATAGGGTCCTTAAAATATTAAGGTTCTAGGGACATGAAGATGATTGCAATTCAGCTTTTGGCTTCAAGGCAAGGCAGACACATACCTAAATGTTAGTACAATGTGATTAATGATATAATAGATGCACATGAAATGATAAATGGGGTAGTTTAGCTGCACACTGGGAATGTTGGAGAAGGTTCTGCAAAGTAAACAGGGTTGTGGATGGAGGATAAATCAAGTGTTCTCTGAGAGAAAAGGATTCCATGGTAGAGATATCAGTGTGGAATGGCACACTAGCATCATATTTACTAAATCTAATTGCCCATAATAACCCACAAGAAACCTTGCATAAATCTAAAACTGTATTTTCAATGCCTCAGTTTCCTCATCTGCAAAATAGGGATAGTTCTGATTTTCATTCCTACTGCCAATGCTCTTTTCACCCTCACTCAGTCGTGTCCTACTCTTTGCAGCCCCATGGTCTTTAGCCTGCCGGACTCCTCGGTCCAGGAAATTTTCCAGGCAAGAATACTAACTGGGTTGCCATTTTCTCTTCCAGGGTATTTTCCTGACCCAGGGATTGAACACGTGTCTCTTGCACCTCCTGCACTGCAGGCAGATTCTTTACCACTGCACCACCTGGAGAGCCTCCTACAGGCAATACTTAATACTAATTTTGTTATTGCCTGTCCATACTATTACAATGATATTCATACTTACATCCCTGACTTCAGTCTCTCCTCCTTAAAGCACATTCTTGTGCCATTATTAGATTAGAGATAAAAACACAATAAAGAATAATAAAAATAATATATTATCATCTATCTTCAAAGCTCCCTCTCCCCAAAGAAAAAATTCCAAACTTTCTGAAAAGGCAGTTAAGACTTTCCACAAACTGACTGAAACCTGATTTTATTTTCTATCCCAATACATCCTACAATGTTGCTTTCTTGGACTGTGTGACCTACTGTATTCTTTTGTCTGATATGGTCCCTCCACTGCCTTACTCTTCTCTCTGCCAAGTTCTTATTTAGTTTTTAAGATCCAGCAAAATGCTACTTAGTATAGTCAGAAATAATATCTTTAGCTTCTGAGTTCTTAAACAGCCATGTGTGATCAAAATATCTTGGCCAGAACTCTCCTTCTGCTATTACCATTTGTGACATTTTGGCACGATACTAACTTCTCTAAGTCCTAGTTTTCTTTGCCATAAAATAGGTAAAATATGTGTAATAATACTTCTTCACAGGGCAGTTGCATGATTTAAATAATACATAAGAAAAACCTTTTATAAACTTTTCAGGCATATTTTAATGTGAGCAATAGCATGGGGATTCCAAAAGTAGAATAAGAAGTAAAAATGACAACTACAGGCAGAAATTAAATCCCCACAAGGTCACATACTCCATGCTTAATTAAGGACACATCCCTGAATTTAACTACAAGGAGTACATCTATAGAGTTGGAGTAACATTAATAATATCTACATCATGGAGTTATGAGATGGTTTAATGAGATAATATATGTGAAAGCAATATGAAAGAAATAATATATGGCACAAATATTATTGATTATTTGTTTAAGTCACCACGACCATTTTCTATCCTAAACTGAATTATTTATATGCACTTCTTATAAAGCATGTGAAACTGTAAGAAATTTGAGGGTGAGCTGAGGTTTTAATCATGTTTATTCTCCCATGGAATAAANCCAGTAAATGCAGATCCTTTTACTCCACCCTCCCTGCAACAGTACACTGCTCATGTTAGCAAGAAAATGCCTTTCCATTCAGGACGGCCACTGCAGTCTCCTTCTGGGCAGGGAATGCGGTGTTTCCAGAGGCTCCATCTGTGAGGGAGAGTCAGCAGTGGTGCTGGGTGCTCAGCTGCCTAATTAGGTCCTGGGACAGCTGAGGCAAAGAAACAATAAGGTATCAGGTGAGGCGGAGATCAGGTAATCATTTTGGAGCAAGGGACAAGGGAGGCATGAGAGGGTTGAATAAAGAGGACAACAGTTGCAATGGCAGTGGTAGGAGGAGAGTCCTAGAAATGAAAACCATTTGAAAAATCAAATACATTAGAACCCGTGTCTTCTTTGTACCACTTTGCATATAGCTAGGTACCTTTCTATCAATATATTCCAAATTGTAATTCAGAAATATATTCTGGCCCAAACTATTCATGTCTTTGCCATGTCATTTTAGAGACTGGGGAACCAGTGAGTTAGCATGTTTACTCACTATGCTGTCCCTTTATCCTAGAATCAGTTAATCTATGATTATTAATGATGCTGCTGCCACTAGGTCACTTCAGTCATGTCCAACTCTGCGTGACCCCATAGATGGCAGCCCACAAGGCTCCTCTGTCCCTGATATTCTCCAGGCAAGAATACTGGAATGGGTTGCCATTTCCTTCTCCAGTGCATGAAAGTGAAAAGTCAAAGTGAAGCCGCCCAGTTGTATCCAACTCAGTGACCCCATGGACTGCAGCCTACCAGGCTCCTCTGTCCATGGGATTTTCCAGACAAGAGTACTGGAGTGGGGTGCCATTGCCTTCTCTGTTATTAATGATGAAGATACTCAATATGTTCATTCAGTAAACTATAGGGTCCTTAAAATATTAAGGTTCTAGGGACATGAAGATGATTGCAATTCAGCTTTTGGCTTCAAGGCAAGGCAGACACATACCTAAATGTTAGTACAATGTGATTAATGATATAATAGATGCACATGAAATGATAAATGGGGTAGTTTAGCTGCACACTGGGAATGTTGGAGAAGGTTCTGCAAAGTAAACAGGGTTGTGGATGGAGGATAAATCAAGTGTTCTCTGAGAGAAAAGGATTCCATGGTAGAGATATCAGTGTGGAATGGCACACTAGCATCATATTTACTAAATCTAATTGCCCATAATAACCCACAAGAAACCTTGCATAAATCTAAAACTGTATTTTCAATGCCTCAGTTTCCTCATCTGCAAAATAGGGATAGTTCTGATTTTCATTCCTACTGCCAATGCTCTTTTCACCCTCACTCAGTCGTGTCCTACTCTTTGCAGCCCCATGGTCTTTAGCCTGCCGGACTCCTCGGTCCAGGGAATTTTCCAGGCAAGAATACTAACTGGGTTGCCATTTTCTCTTCCAGGGTATTTTCCTGACCCAGGGATTGAACACGTGTCTCTTGCACCTCCTGCACTGCAGGCAGATTCTTTACCACTGCACCACCTGGAGAGCCTCCTACAGGCAATACTTAATACTAATTTTGTTATTGCCTGTCCATACTATTACAATGATATTCATACTTACATCCCTGACTTCAGTCTCTCCTCCTTAAAGCACATTCTTGTGCCATTATTAGATTAGAGATAAAAACACAATAAAGAATAATAAAAATAATATATTATCATCTATCTTCAAAGCTCCCTCTCCCCAAAGAAAAAATTCCAAACTTTCTGAAAAGGCAGTTAAGACTTTCCACAAACTGACTGAAACCTGATTTTATTTTCTATCCCAATACATCCTACAATGTTGCTTTCTTGGACTGTGTGACCTACTGTATTCTTTTGTCTGATATGGTCCCTCCACTGCCTTACTCTTCTCTCTGCCAAGTTCTTATTTAGTTTTTAAGATCCAGCAAAATGCTACTTAGTATAGTCAGAAATAATATCTTTAGCTTCTGAGTTCTTAAACAGCCATGTGTGATCAAAATATCTTGGCCAGAACTCTCCTTCTGCTATTACCATTTGTGACATTTTGGCACGATACTAACTTCTCTAAGTCCTAGTTTTCTTTGCCATAAAATAGGTAAAATATGTGTAATAATACTTCTTCACAGGGCAGTTGCATGATTTAAATAATACATAAGAAAAACCTTTTATAAACTTTTCAGGCATATTTTAATGTGAGCAATAGCATGGGGATTCCAAAAGTAGAATAAGAAGTAAAAATGACAACTACAGGCAGAAATTAAATCCCCACAAGGTCACATACTCCATGCTTAATTAAGGACACATCCCTGAATTTAACTACAAGGAGTACATCTATAGAGTTGGAGTAACATTAATAATATCTACATCATGGAGTTATGAGATGGTTTAATGAGATAATATATGTGAAAGCAATATGAAAGAAATAATATATGGCACAAATATTATTGATTATTTGTTTAAGTCACCACGACCATTTTCTATCCTAAACTGAATTATTTATATGCACTTCTTATAAAGCATGTGAAACTGTAAGAAATTTGAGGGTGAGCTGAGGTTTTAATCATGTTTATTCTCCCATGGAATAAATAAGTGAAGCTTATGAGTGTATTTCTTATCAAAACAACACTCCTCATGTTCAGTGGAGAGTAGTCTGTGCTCAGGCTTTGGTCTGTAATCACAGCATCTTTCCCTGCCTGAGCAATGTTACCTGTGTGGTAGCGTGGGTGAAACACTAGCATATGTCTTACATATATTTTAGTCTCAAACATCAGAATCATTAGGGGAAGATTCCTTTGCCCTTACTCATATCTATCAGTATAGTTCTTCCTCTGATTTTTATAATCACCATTTCCCACGTTGCTATAGTTGCAGCCCTCATCTTCATGCAATGTTCCTCCTCCACTATCTAACCCTGCAATGTACCAGTATTTCCTTTTACATTATAACTTACTGGAAAAATTCAATTTTCACATCTGTCTGGTAGATTTGACTGATACTCTGCTCTCCGTATGTCAATATTACTGGGAATTCCATGCATGTAAAACTGAATGGTGCAGAATGAAAACCAAATGTTAAACTTTAGCTCTAATACAAGGAGCTTCTTTTTCTGTTGCACAATTGTCTTTGGATGTTATGCCTATCACTCAACACTTTTAATTTTTGCATGTACTACATGAACAATGAATACTTATATGGATACACTTTGGAGTCATCTTTAATTGATTATTGTCATATATTGAACAGACAGTTGATTTTAGTGAGATTTTTTTTCCCATTAAATATTGTCTATTTCTAGCCAAGACTTCCAAATTAATGACAAGTCTGGCACTGGAATCTAATCTGAACACCGTTTTTCAATTTGAAAAATAAGAATTAACTGGAATGTGGTCTTTGCACAAAACTGGTGTCATTACAACTAATAGCCTTGCAAAAGTCTGTTGGTGAATTATGTTGTGAAAGTCATAATAAATATCAGGAACAATAATTTTGCTCATGTCCCAGTAGAGGGTGAGGTGTCTGGGAACAGTCTTTTATAAGTCTTTTCCTTTTGGTGCCCCCTTTTTTTTTAAAACAAAGAATATGTATTGCTTTTAAACACTTATGTAAGTGATTGTTGATCAACAACATCATTATCATTACCCACAAAACACTAAAACAAGGCTCCTGTCTGACAAATCCCATGAGGCATGAAGGGCTGAATTCTGAAACTCTGAGTGTGGGTTTCAAATGTGGGTGAAAGCAGGGCAGAAGGAGAGTATAGGGAGAAAGGAATGATGACTGGGCATCTACTGTGTCCTGTGCTCTGTGCAAAGGGATTCCCTCTCATCGTTTCAGTCTGTTCTGAACAACCCTGTGAGGTAAGTGGCATTACTTCCACTATACAGACGAATACATCAAGACTCAGATTTTAGACTTGTCAGACTTTGGAGTCCAAGCTCTTTCTACTTCACAAAATGTATGAAATCAATGAATACAACTACAGAAGTTTGAATCAAAGAGAATTTCTGCTCTAGAAATAGTTTTGTGCAATCTTCACAATGTTACTGGTCTTGACCACATGTGTTATTAATATCTCAAACTTCTGTGGATTCAAGATCTCTACTAACATTAGGTGAAGAATATTGACCTAATTCTCTGACTCCTCTCAAGAGAAATTAGATTTCCTTTAGCACCATATGCATGCTGACAAATGACAGGCACAAAGTGATTATCGAAAAAAAATGTCTGTGGTGGAGAGAGCACAGAGCATTAGAAACAGGATATGAGCACAGGAAGTAGTGGGGTGGAGGGATAAACCACAAAGACAACAGGAGAGTCTAAGAGGACTCTATCTGTTATTACTCCCACCAGCTATTTTGCAGATGAAAGTGTGAAAGTGAAAGTCGCTCATCATGTCTAATTCTTTGCAACCCATTGGACTGCCAACCATGGAATTCTTCAGGCCAGAATACTGGAGTGGGGAGCCTATCCCTTCTCCAGGGTATCTTCCCAACCCAGGGATTGAACCCAGGTCTCTTGCATTGCAGGCGGATTCTTTACCAGCTGAGTCACAAGGGAAACCCAAGAATACTGGAGTGGGTAGCCTATCCCTTCTCCAGTGGGTCTTCCCAACCCAGGAATCAAACTGGAGTCTCCTGCATCGCAGGCAGATCTTTACCTGCCGAGCTCTCAGGGAGGCCATTTTGCAGATGGTGATACTAAGCTCAGAGGTTTGCAGCTCAGTCACTCTTAACAGTAGGGTGCCTTCATGGTTCGGTTGGAAACATCCTCCAATAGTTGGGTTAGCAGATAGTTCTAACACATAGTTGTCTGTGGGTTTAATACCAAAATTGGA
Source organism: Raphicerus campestris (assembly GCA_006410735.1). Classification (NCBI taxonomy): domain Eukaryota; kingdom Metazoa; phylum Chordata; class Mammalia; order Artiodactyla; family Bovidae; genus Raphicerus; species Raphicerus campestris. The sequence continues at coordinate 1,388 of SJYW01006889.1, read as the reverse complement.
TCTTTTGGGTTTCAGGTTACCATAAAGGTCATATTGTTATTTAGCCTCGAAGTTGTGTCTGACTCTTTTGTGACCCCATGGACTGTAGCTCACCAGTCTCCTCTGTCCATGGGATTTCCCAGGCAAGACTACTGGGGTGGATTACCAGTTCCTTCTCCAGGGGATCTTCCCTACCCAGGGATCAAACCCGAGTCTCCTGCTTTGGCAGGTGAGTTCTTTACTGCTGAGCCACCAGGGAAGCCCCATAAAGATGATGGCTCTAGGCTAAATTAGACTAACCCTGCACGAAGATTCAGATTTCTGTGGGTATCGAAAATACTGCGACTACTACAACAATTACCATGAGAACAGCAACTACTACTACTGCTGCTGCTGCTGCTGTTGCTGGCATTTATTAGGGAATATATAGTTCTTTGTAATTTACAAAATATTTCCTCATCTATCGTGTTATTTGATTATCATAATAACCCTGTGCAGTGTTATTGGAGAGAAGAGAAAATCCATGATATGATATTTTAGTCTTGTTAAAATTTCAAGCTGAAGTGTTTGCTTCTCAATTTTTGATATCCTTTTCAGCACTTTAAAATGGTTGCAAGAGGCTAATGTTATCCCTATCTGTCTCCAGGGGCACTGAAAAAAATCAAATGAAAAACTATTGTGAAAATTCTCAGGAAACTGCAAAGCTCTAATTCCTTAGAACTGTTTAGAGGCACTTATTACACAGAAGCTCCATGAAGGAAGATATTATGTTATCTTGAAAAGAGATTTAATGAAATAATTAGAACAAAGACTCTAGAATTAGACTGTATCAAATGATTTCTAACTCTGCCAGCTACTAGCTGTGTAACCTTGGGCAAGCTACTTAACCTGTGTTTTAGTTTCCTCATCTCCAAATTAGAGATCATAGAATTGATGCAAAGATTATATACACATACATACCCAAGGAACGGTGGCTGCACAGGCACAGGAGGGCCTAGAGGAGCTATCCCACCTTGAAGGTCAGGAACGGTGGCAGTAAGGAGATACCCCTCGCCCAAGGGAAGGAGCAGCAGCTGTGCTTTGCTGGAGCAGCCATGAAGAGATACCCCATGCCCAAGGTAAGAGAAACCCAAGTAAGATGGTGGGTGTTGCAAGAGGGCATCAGAGGGCAGACACACTGAAACTATACTCACAGAAAACTAGTCAATATAATCACACAAGGACCACAGCCTTGTCTAACTCAATAAAACGAAGCCATGCCTGCAGGGCAACCCAAGACGGGCAGGTCATGGTGAGATGTCTGACAGAACGTAGTCCACTGGAGAAGGGGATGGCAAGCCACTTCAGTATTCTTGCCTTGAGAACCCCATGAACAGCATGAAAAGGCAAAATGATAGGATACCAAAAGA
>SJYW01006888.1:15088-26149 GCA_006410735.1 Raphicerus campestris | reverse complement strand
GGAAGAAAGAATTTTTAAGACCTGTGAATTTTTCTCTTTAGAATATTTATTATATCAGGTACTGTTTATTTGTTTCTGCATTTCTCTGAGAAATCCAAAATTGAAATGACAGTGAAATGCTATAACTATTGGAAAAAACAGAACATGCCAAAAAAGATTATTGTAAAACTGCTTTCCTTGTGATAAAATTATACTTCCATTATTTATCATGTGAGGACTTCCTGTTAGAAGCTGATGGAATAGATGTCTTTGCCAGGGATGTCTAGCTACAGTATTTTTATTGGACAAGTGTCACTTTTGAAGTTGATGAACAGCAAGTGTGAAGTAATTATATCTAATNACTTCCATTATTTATCATGTGAGGACTTCCTGTTAGAAGCTGATGGAATAGATGTCTTTGCCAGGGATGTCTAGCTACAGTATTTTTATTGGACAAGTGTCACTTTTGAAGTTGATGAACAGCAAGTGTGAAGTAATTATATCTAATGTTGAAAAATGAAGCTACCTGAGGAACAAGAAGTAATAGATAACATGGTGCATATTTAGTATCATAAAAAGTTCAAAAATGAGGAATAGTTTTGGTGATGCCCTAGTTTTGATTTGTGGCTTGTAACTCCAGCATACCATTTCAGATTGACCCTTCTTTAGAGATATAATAAAAATAAGACATCTCATTTTATCCTGAAAATACCCAATATAACTATATAAGTATGTATCTGTGGGCGATTGAAGTACATTTCCTACTAGTACTCCATAAACTGCAGGGGTCCTCTGGGAACTGGAATTTGGCCTGCAGAAATCTGTAATAGCAATTTTAAGCACTTGTAGGATAATGAGAAATTTTAGATTTTCTCAATAATATTCAATGCAGTGTATTTTCATTTCTTTAATTAAAAAAAAAGGGAAATCCTGCTGATCAAGTGTTACATAGCTTAAGGCGCATTTGGGGGGTATGTAATGGTCAACCCCTAATTTATTCTCTTAGGGTTCATTTCAATATTATCCTTTTATGATTCCAAGGGGGTTAGAGGCTTAATAGACATGATGTGAAGTTATTAAAACCTGTAACTTTACAATATACACATTTCTCACTGTTCCTCCAGAGTCAAAATGTTTCTTTTCAATCTGAATGAGGCAGGGAATGATTTATCCATGTTTTCCCCAGTTCACTTTTATCTTTAATGAGAACTTTGTCAGTTAGTTTATTTTTGTAATTAATGATACTTTACTTCTAAAAAAAGAAACTGATGCCAATAAGTAAAAAATAAAAGAGCCTATATATATACGTGCACACGTGCACACACACACACACACACACACACACACACACACACACACACACACTCAGACACACAGACATATATATATAGAGAGAGTCCTCATGTGAATGTTGGTGTGTATGTTTTGTGTTTCTCTGTAATTTTAGAATGACAAATCATAACTTTCTTTTCCAACATTCATTACTGAAGGAAGTTTTGCAGAAATGCTGCCTAATACTTTCTGAATGTCAACTGAAAGTGAGTCTGTGGCATGGTCAGATAAGAGAATGCTGCCTAGAGCCCTGCTATTCACATCATTAATCAGAAAGTGAAGAACTTAGAAGTCAGCCTGGAAATATGAGTTATGTGGGGTTAGAGAAGAATGTATAATCCCGTTCAGCAGAGTGTGAAAGTTTTCATATATCTGCTACTCCTAAATCAGTAACAGCTGAGGATGAAGCTTTATGAGCTTTTTAAATAAAATGGTATTCTTGATAATATATGCTAAATCTCTCTGAAGCAGGACCCAAGGTCACAGTAAGTCACTACTCTTAATTGTTTTAGTAAATACATTATTTTGACTTTTGAAAGAACTATATATTGGTAGCCATGTAAATTTCTTTCAAGTTGGANCCAAACTTGAGGTCAGTATTCATTAAAGATGTGTATAAGAGACAGGTCACAGTAAGTCACTACTCTTAATTGTTTTAGTAAATACATTATTTTGACTTTTGAAAGAACTATATATTGGTAGCCATGTAAATTTCTTTCAAGTTGGATCATTCATGAAAGAAGTAAAATAACACCAAATACTTTATGTTCCTTCGAACTTCAGATGAGATCAGGCATTTTCAGGGTGGTATGGCTGTAGACTGCTCCTCTGAACTTCAAAACAACTTTAAATATTTCAGTATTGGGACGATTGGCCAGAAGTGTAGTGGCTAAGAAGAAATATACTGAAGTCATATTATAGGTTGATTGATTTGTATTAATATATTATTTAATTTATTCAGCACAGACACATGCAACTATGAGGTATAAATTATCATTTCCATTTTATGGATGGGGAAATTGAGACTTGACATTACATAATTTGTCCAAGATTATGAAACCAAAATTTTGTAGACATGACTCTGATTACTACAAAGTTAATGTTATTTCCCCTACAGGAAATGTGTGCCCTGATTTATTTTACTTTAGTAATATACACTTATTTATCCCAGTGAAACCTTTAGCTACTGAACGGACAGCATCGACATTCAGTTGATGTTCACAGCCTCATAACACCTGGCTCAATGCTGTGCACCTAGTCAGTGCTCAGTGTAGGGGCATTAGTGGATTGAATTAATGAATACTGACCTCAAGTTTGGCAATAAAATGTGAATGTAACGTGATGCATGAATATATTTTGGAAAATGGTCCTTAGGGTATGAATATGAGGACATAAATAGATTCTTTCATCAGTAGTACATGTATTCTGATGTATCTTCATCCTGCAGTTGAAAGGAATCTGCAAGTAGTTTCTCATCTCAGCACCACTGGCAATATGGATAACCAGATTAGGCACATGGCATTTAGTTGGGAAGCATAGCTAGGCTTCCTGGCCCATTTGAACTTCATACAAAATAGAAATTAACAGATGCACAAGTGAGTAAAGATAAAACTTCTACTTTCACAATATACTGTGTACTTCTTGAGGACAAGAGAAATAAATCTTAATTGTCTCTGTATTCCTAGCCCCTGGCACAAAATAGGGGTTTATTTATTTCCAAGAATGAAGCAAGAGAGTTATATAATCTCTCTAAGGTCACATTTTGTTCTCACCTGACATGACTTTGCACAGGTTCTTCCCTCCACCTGCCATGTGTTTCCTGCTCTCACTTTTTCCTTCTATCATACCCTCTCCTCATTATTTTCACATATCAACTCAAGTATTGCCAACTCTGAGTAAATTTCCCTGACCCCTAGGGTAACACTTCAGATCTCCTTTCCTGATATTCCAGTTGTACTGAAAGATACTTTAAGAGAAGTTTCTATATGTCTAGTGAACAACTGAGGTGTTTTTTTTTTTTAATTGAAACATAGTTAATATACTATATTAGTTTCAGGTATACAACATAGTGATTCAGGATTTTTATAGATTATAACTCATTATAAGTTATTATAAGACAATGGCTATAATTCCCTGTGTTATACAGTATATCCTTGCTGCTTATCAATTTTAAACATGGTAGTGTATATCTGTCAATCTCATAGTCTTAATGTAGCTCTCTCCTGTTTCCTCTTCCTGTTAGGATCCAGGAGTTTGTTTTCTATATATGAGTTTGTTTCTATTTTGCATATACATTCATGTGTATTATGTTTTTAAATTTCACACATAAGTGATATCATACAGTGTTTGTTTTTCTCTGTCTATTTCACTAAGTAAAATATTCTCTAGGTCCATCCATCCCATTGCAAGTGGTAGAATTTATCTTTTATTTGTTGTTTGTTGTTCTGTCACTCAGTGGTCGCTGATTCTTTGCAACCCCATGGACTGCAGCATGCCAGGCATCTTTGTCCTTTACCAACTTCTGGAGCTTGCTCAAACTTGTGTCACTTGAGTCAGAGATGCCATCCAACCATCTCATCCTCTGTTGTCTCCTTCTTCTGCCTTCAATTTCTCCCAGCATAAGAAGTTTTTCTAATGAATTGGCTCTTCGCATCAGTTGGCCAAAGTACTGGAGCTTCAGATTCAGCATCAGTCCTTCCAGTGAATATTCAGGACTGATTTCCTTTACCATTAACTGGTTTGATCTCCTTACTCTCCAAGGGACTTTCACGAGTCTTCTTTGTTGCAGTCTTTTTACAGACTGGAGCCTGGTGGATCGGAGTTGATGAAAAGAAAGCAAAAGAGAGAGAGACTAATATTCCTTGGGTTATGTGGAAAACCAATAAATCCTTAGAATAGGGCTTATATGGCTCAGAAAGGCACAGAGCATCCTCTTGAGGAGATCTTGAAAGCCCGGGCAGGAAATAAAGTGAGCTCAGCAGGCCTCCATTCTCCAAATAACTAGTCAGATAGGGAAAGAAGGACACGGGAGACCCAAGTCTCTAGTGGAACAAGGGTGCTTTTTAATGTTTGTGTGAGCTTATATATTGCTATACAAGAAAGCTTTAGGTGAAAAATAAAGTTAGGCAAAGAACAAAAACCAGACGTATAACAAATGTTACCAAAGGGAATAACAAGAAATAACAATCATGGAGGCAGTCCTAAGATGGCCAAGGAATAGGATGGGGAGATCACTTTCTCCCTCACAAATTCATGAAAAGAACATTTCAACACTGAGTGAATTTCACAAAACAACTTCTGAATGCTGGCAGAGGACATCGGGCACCCAGAAAAGCAATTGTCTTCAAAAACGGGTAGGAAAAAATATAAAATATGAAAAAAGAGACAAAAAAGGTACGGAGGAAGCTCCATCCTGGGAAGTGAATCTTAAAAAGAGAGGTTTCCAAACACCAGGAAACACTGTCACTGCTGAGTCTGTGGTGAGCATTGGAAGCACAGAGGGCAACATAACAGGGGGGAAAAATAAACAAATAATTAAAACCAATAGAGTAACTCCCCCAGCGGAGAAGCAGCGCAGATGCCTGCATCCACCACTAGCAAGTGGGGGCTGCACAGGGAGGCGCAGGCTGCAGTGCTTTTTAAGAATCCGGCCAGAATGCTCCAAGTGTAACCAGAGCGAACTAACTTGGGCTAGCAAACCAGACTGTGGGATAGCTACCACGCAAAAAGCTGTAACATAAGACACTGCCAGGACCGTGCACAGAACAAAAGGTGGAACAGAATTAACTGGCTGCAGACCATCCCCCTCTGATGACAGGCAGCCAGAGCCAGAAGGGGGAAATCACAGCCCCAGAGAGACTTTAACAACCAAACTGCAAGCAAGCTTCTCTGCTAAGACTTCTTCGGGATCTATACAGTCACCATCTGCCTAAGAAGGGGCACCAGTTGCACAACTAGAAAATTGAGCAGCAGGGACAGGAAAGGTGATAAGTCACAGTGACCATGCTTGCCAAACACCCGAGCTACTCGGGCCTCGGAAGGGAACAAAACGCAGGCCTAATCAAGTCTGCACTTCTGAGGACTACATGAGTGCCAGAGCCTGAGCGGCTTAGACTGGGCAGGTGCATGCAGCCCAGGGCCGACCTCAGACGGTTCCCGGCAGAGCAACCTAGAGCCTGAGCAGTGTGCGTCATGAGTGGGGGCAGGCCCAGCGTGGCTAAGACACTGCAAGCACACACCAGTGTTACTTGTTTGCAGCATCCCTCCCTCCTCACAGTGTGACTGAACAAGTGAGCCTAAAAAATAAGTGGCCACTACCACCCCCCTTGTGTCAGGGCAGAAAACAGACACTGAAGAGATCACCAAACAGAAGAAGCTTAAAAAGAGGGAACCACCTTGGAAGTGACACGTGCAATAGATTAAAACCCTGTTGTTAGTACCGACTACATAGGAAGGGGCTTATAAATCTTAAGAAATATAAGACTGACCAAGGAACTATCCAAAAATGAACTGACCCCACACTGCCCACAACAACACCAGAGAAAGTCCAGATATGCCTTTACTATTTTTACTATCATTCTTTTTGTTTGTTTTTTTTCTTTTCTTTTAACATTTTTGAATTTTTAGGACCTCTATTTCTCCTTTAATTTCTATTTTTATAACATACTATTACTTTTCAAAAAAAAGAGACCCTATTTTTAAAGCAAACACCATATATATTTTTATTGTGCTTGTTGTTGATGTTGTTTAATAATTCTTGTAAGTTTTTTTTTCTCTTTCTTTCTTCTTCTTTTCTTTAATATTGTATTTTTGAAAATTCGACTTCTACTCTAGATTTTTAATCTTTGCTTTTTGGTATTTGTTATCAATTTTGTACCTTTAAGAACCCAATCTTCAGTACCCATTTTTACTTGAGAGCGAGATTACTGGCTTGACTGCTCTATTCTCCTTTGGACTCTCCTTTTTCTCCACCAGGTTGCCTCTGTCTCCTCCCTCCTCCTTCTCTTCTCTACCCAACTCTGTGAATCTCTGTGTGTTCCAGACAGTGGAGAACACTTAGGGAACTGGTTACTGACTGGATGTATCTCTCTCCTTTTCATTTCCTTCTTTTATCCTCCTGGCCAACTCTGTGTCTTTCCTCCCTCTCCTCTTCTCTGTATACCTCCTTGAACATCTCTGAATGGTTCAGACAGTGGAGTGTACATAAGGAAGTGATTACTGGCTAGCTTGCTGTCTGCTCTTTTGATCCCACCTCATTTCATTCCATTCACCTCTAACTCCCCCCTCCCTCTTCTCTTCTCCCTGTAACTCAGTGAACCTCTCTGGCTATCCCTCAGTGTGGAGAAACTTTTCATCTTTATCCTAGATATTTTATCATCAGTGCTGTATAGATGGAGAAGTCTTGAGGCTACTGTAAAAATAAAACTGAATACCAGAAGCAGGAGGCTTAATTACAAATCCTGAGAACATCAGACAACTCCTGACTCCAGGGAACATTAATCGATGGGAGCTCATAAACGCCTCCATACCTACACTGAAACCAAGCACCACCCAAGGGCCAACAACTTCCAAAGCAAGACATACCACGCAAATTCTCCAGCAACACAGGATCACACCCCTGAGCTTCAATATACAAGCAGCTCAAAGTTACTCCAAAACCATTGACATCTCATAACTCATTACTGGACACTTCATTGCACTCCAGAGAGAAGAAATCCAGCTCCACCCACCAGAACTCCGACACAAGCTTCCCTAACCAGGAAACTTTGACAAGCCACCTGTACAACCCCACCCACAAGGAGGAAACTCCACAATAAAAAGAACTCAACAAACTACCAAAATACAGAAAGGCCACCCCAAATGCAGCACTATAACCAAGATGAAGAGACAGAGGAATACTCAGCAGGTAAAGGAACAGGATAAATGCCCACCAAACCAAACAAAAGAGGAAGAGATAGAGAATCTACCTGAGAAAGAATTTCAAATAATGATAGTGAAAATGATTCAAAATCTTGAAATCAAAATGGAATCAAGATAAGTAGCATGGAGACAAGGATTGAGAAGATGCAAGAAAGGTTTAACAAGGACCTAAAAGAAATAAAAAAGGAGTCAGTATATAATGAATAATGCAATAAATGAGATCAGAAACACTCCGGAGGCAACAAATAGTAGAATAATGGAGGCAGAAGATAGGATTAGTGAATTACAACATAGAATGGTAGAAAGAAATGAATAAGAGAGGAAAAATGAAAAATGAATTAAAAGAAATGAGGACAGTCTCAGAGACTTCCAGGACAATATGAAATGCTCCAACATTCAAATTTTAGGAGTCCCAGAAGAAAAAGATAAAAAGAAAGACCATGAGAAAATACTTGAGGAAGTAATAGTTGAAACCTTTCATAAAATGGGGAAGGAAATAATCACTCAAGTCCAAAAAAACCACAGAGTCCCAAAAAGGATAAACCCAAGGTGAAACACCCCAAGACACATGTTAATCAAATTAACAAAGATCAAATACAAAGAAGAAATATTAAAAGCAGCAAGGGAAAAACAACAAACAACACACAAGAGGATTCCCATAAGGATAACAGCAGATCTTTCAATAGAAACTCTTCAGGCCAGGAGGGAATGGCAAGACATACTTAAAGTGATGAAAGATAATAACCAACAGTCCAGATTATAGTATCCAGCAAGGATCTCATTCAAATATGAAGGAGAAATCAAAAGCTTTACAGACAAGCAAAAGCTGAGAGAATTCAGCACCACCAAACCAGCTCTCCAACAAATGCTAAAGGATATTCTCTAGACAGGAAACACAAAAAGGGTGTATAAACCCGAACCCAAAATAATAAAGTAAATGGCAACAGGATCATACTTATCAATAATTACCTTAAAAATAAATAGGTTGAATTCCCTAACCAAAAGACAAAGACTGGCTGAATGGATACAAAAACAAGACCCCTATATATGTTGTCTACAAGAGACCCATCTCAAAACAAGTGACACATACAGACTGAAAGTGGAGGGCTAGAAAAAGATATTCCATTCAAATAGAGACCAAAAGAAAGCAGGAGTAGCAATACTCATATCCGATAAATAGACGTTAAAATAAAGGCTGTGAAAAGAGACAAAAAAGGACACTATATAATGATTAAAGGATCAATCCAAGAAGATATAACAATTATAAATATATATGCACCCAACATAGGAGCAATGCAATATGTAAGACAAACGCTAACAAGTATGAAAGGGGAAATTAACAATAACACAATAATGGTGGTAGACTTTAATAGCCCACTCACACCTATGGACAGATCAACTAAACAGAAAATTAACAAGGAAACACAAACTTTAAATGATACAATAGATCAGTTAGACCTAATTGATATCTATAGGACATTTCACCACAAAACAATGAATTTCACCTTTTTCTCAAGTGCTTACGGAACCTTCTCCAGGATAGACCACATCCTGGACCATAAATCTAACCTTGATAAATTAAAAAAAAAAAATGAAATCATTCTAAGCATCCTTACTGATCATAATGGATTAAGATTAGATCTCAATTACAGGAGAAANACTTTCACCTTTTTCTCAAGTGTTCATGGAACCTTCTCCAGGATAGATCACATCCTAAGCCATAAATCTAACCTTCATTAATTCAAAAAAATTGAAATCATTCCAAGCATCTTTTCTGAACATAATGCATTAAGATTAGATCTCAATTACAGGAGAAAAACTATTAAAAATTCCAACATATGGAGGCTAAACAACAAGCTGCTGAATAACCAACAAATAACAGAAAAAAATCAAAAAAGAAATCAAAATATGCATACAAACGAATGAAAATGAAAACACAACAACCCAAAACCTGTGGGACACTATAAAAGAATATTAAGGGAAAAGTTCATAGCAATATAGACATACCTTAAGAAACAAGAAAAAAGTCAAATAAATAACCTAACTCTACACCTAAAGCAACTAGAAAAGGAAGAACTGAAGAACTCCAAGGTTAGTAGAAAGAAAGAAATCTTAAAAATTAGGGAAGAAATAAATGCAAAAGAAACAAAAGAGACCATAGCAAAAATCAGAAAAACCAAAAGCTGGTTCTTTGAAAGGATAAATAAAATTAACAAACCATTAGCCAGACTCATCAAGAAATGAAGGGAGAAAAATCAAATCAATAAAATTAGAAATGAAAATGGAGCGATCACAACAGACAACACAGAAATACTAAGAATCATAATAGACTACTATCAGCAATTATATGCCAGCAAAATGGACAAAGGGCTTCCCTGGTGGCTCAGAGGTTAAAGCGTCTGCCTCCAATGAGGGAGACCCGGGTTCGATACCTGCGTTGGGAAGATCCCCTGGAGAAGGAAATGGCAGCCCACTCCAGTATTCTTGCCTGGAGAATCCCATGGATGGAGAAGCCTAGTAGGTTACAGTCCACGGGGTTGCAAAGAGTCAGACACGACTGAGTGACTTCACTTCACCTCAGAATGGACAATGTGGAAGAAATGGACAAACCCTTAGAAAAGTACAACTTTCCAAAACTGAACCAGGAAGAAATAGAAAATCTTAACAGATCCATCACAAGCAGGGAAAATGAAACTGTTATCAGAAATCTTCCAGCAGACAAAAGCCCAGGACCAGACGGCTTCACAGCTGAATTCTACAAAAAATTTAGAGAGCTAACACCTATCCTACTCAAACTCTTCCAGAAAATTGCAGAGGAAGGTAAACTTCCAAACTCATTCTATGAGGCCACCATCACCTTAATACCAAAACCTGACGAAGATGCTACAAAAAAAAGAAAACTACAGGCCAATATCACTGATGAACATAGATGCAGAAATCCTTAATATAATTCTAGTAATCAGAATCCAACAACACATTAAAAAGATCAGACATCATGACCAAGTGGGCTTTATCCCAGGGATGCAAGGATTCTTCAATATCCACAAATCAATCAATGTAATTCACCACATTAACATATTGAAAATAAAAGTCACATGATTATCTTAATAGATGCAGAGAAAACCTTTGACAAAAGTCAACACCCATTTATGATAAAAACTCTCCAGAAAGCAGCAAGAATAGAAGGAACATACCTCAACATAATAAAAGCTATATATGACAAATCCACAGCAAATATTATCCTCAATGGTGAAAAATTGAAAGCATTTCCCCTAAAGTCAGGAATAAGACAAGGGTGCTCACTTTCACTGCTATTATTCTACATAGTTCTGGAAGTTTTGGCCACAGCACTCAGAGCAGAAAAATAAATAAAAGGAATCCAAATTGGAAAAGAAGAAGTAAAACTCTCACTGTTTGCAGATGACATTATCCTCTACATAGAAAACCCTAAAGACTCAACCAGAAAATTACTATAGCTAATCAATGAATATAGTAAAGTTGCAGGTATAAAATCAACACTCAGAAATCCCTTGCATTCCTATACACTAATAATGAGAAAGTAGAAAAAGAAATTAAGGAAACAATTCCATTCACCATTGCAACAAAAAGAATAAAATACTTAGGAATTTATCTACCTAAAGAAACTAAAGACCTATATATAGAAAACTATAAAACACTGATGAAAGAAATCAAAGAGGACACTGATAGATGGAGAAATATACCATGTACATGGATCAGAAGAATCAATATAGTGAAAATGAGTATACTACCCAAAGCAATTTATACATTCAATGCAATCCCTATCAAGCTACCAGTGGTATTTTTCACAGA
>SJYW01006887.1:0-11317 GCA_006410735.1 Raphicerus campestris | reverse complement strand
ATTGCCAGGAGAAATATCAATAACCTCAGATATGCAGATGACACCACCCTTATGGCAGAAACTGAAGAGGAACTAAAGACTTCTTGATAAAAGTGAAAGAGGAGAGTGAAAAAGCTGGCATAAAAGCCAACATTCAAAAAACAAAGTTCATGGCATCTGGTCCCATCATTCATGGCAAATAGATGGAGGAAACAATGGAAATAGTGAAAGACTTTATTTTGGGGGGTTCCAAAATCACTGCAGATGATAACTGCAGCCATAACGTTAAAAGATGCTTGCTCTTTGGAAAAGTTTTGACCAACCTAGATGGCATACTAAAAAGCAGAGACATTACTTTGCCAACAAAGCTCTGTCTAGTTAAAGCTCTGGTTTTTTCAGTAGTCATGAATGGATGTGAGTTGGACTATAAAGAAAGATGAGTGCTAAAGAAATGATGCTTTTGAACTGTGGCATTGGAGAAGACTTGAGAGTCCCTTGGACTGCATGGANGCTAGTGGAGGTGATGGAATTCCAGTGGAGCTATATCAAATCCTAAAAGATGATGGTGTGAAAGTGCTGCACTCAATATGCCAGCAATTTGGAAAACTCAGCAGTGGCCACAGGACTGGAAAAGTTCAGTTTTCATTCTGATCCCAAAGAAAAGCAATGCCAAAGAATGCTCAAACTACCACACAATTGCAGTTATCTCACATGCTAGCAAAGTATTCTCAAAATTCTTGAAGTCAGGCTTCAACAGTACATGAATCATGAGCTTCCAGATATTCAAGCTGGATTTTGAAAAGGCAGAGGAACCAGAGATCAAATTGCCAACATTGTTGGATCATTGAAGAAGCAAGAGAGTTCTGGAAAAGCATCTACTTCTGCTTTATTGACTATGCCAATGCCTTTGACTGTGTGGGTCAAAAAAAACCTGAAAATTCTTCAAGAGAGGGGAATACCAGACCACCTTACCTGCCTCCTGAGAAATCTGTATACAGGTCAAGAAGCAACAGTTAGACCTGTACATGGAATGACAGACTGGTTCCATACTGGGAAAGGAGTATGCCAAGACTGTATATTGTCACCCTGCTTATTTAACTTCTATACAGAGTACATCATGTGAAATGCCAGCCTGGATGAAGCACAAGCTGAAATGCTGGGCTGGGTGAAGCACAAGCTGGAATCAAGATTGCCAGGAGAAATATCAATAACCTCAGATATGCAGATGACACCACCCTTATGGCAGAAACTGAAGAGGAACTAAAGACTTCTTGATAAAAGTGAAAGAGGAGAGTGAAAAAGCTGGCATAAAAGCCAACATTCAAAAAACAAAGTTCATGGCATCTGGTCCCATCATTCATGGCAAATAGATGGAGGAAACAATGGAAATAGTGAAAGACTTTATTTTGGGGGGTTCCAAAATCACTGCAGATGATAACTGCAGCCATAACGTTAAAAGATGCTTGCTCTTTGGAAAAGTTTTGACCAACCTAGATGGCATACTAAAAAGCAGAGACATTACTTTGCCAACAAAGCTCTGTCTAGTTAAAGCTCTGGTTTTTTCAGTAGTCATGAATGGATGTGAGAGTTGGACTATAAGGAAAGCTGAGTGCTAAAGAAATGATGCTTTTGAACTGTGGCATTGGAGAAGACTTGAGAGTCCCTTGGACTGCATGGAGACTGAACCGTCAATCCTAAAGGAAATCAGTTCTAAATATTCATTTGAAGGACTGATGCTGAAGTTGAAACTCCAATACTTCGGCTACCTGATGCGAATAACTGACTCATTGGGAAAGACCCTGATGCTGGGCAAGATTGAAGGTGGAAGAAGAAGGGGATGACAGAGGATGAGATGGTTGGATGGCATCACCGATTCGATGGACATGAGTTTGAGCAAGCTCCAAAAGTTGGTGATGGACAGGGAAGCCTGGTGTGCTGTAGTCCATGGGGTTGCAAATAATTGGAAATGACTGAGCTACTGAACTGAACTGATGAACATTTTCACATTACTAGCCTTAGTGTTTTTCTTTTCTGAATCAAGAAAGGTATACTAGATGATTTTAAGACTCCCCTTAAATTCTAGTGTGTGTGTATGTGTGTGTGTAGGGAAGGGGAACGAGCGAATGGGTTGTTGTTGTTTAGATGCTAAGTTGTGTCTGGCTCTTTGCAACTCCACAGACTATAACCTGCCATGCTCTTCTGTCCGTGAGCTTTTCCAGGCAATAATATTAGAGTGGTTGCCTTTGCCTTCTCCAGGGAATGTTCCTGACCCAGAGATCAAACCCACATCTCCTGAATTGCAGGTATGTTCTTTACCCATGAGCCACCAGGGAAGCCCAGGAAGGGGACCACGGGAGTGGGTGGCCAAAACATCGTACCGATATCCAATGAATTATGGACATGAACTCATTTTAATTCTCCCAGTGTACCACATGAGAGAGGTACTGCTTTCCCATAGTACAGAGAAGGAAATGGGGATCTAGAGAATGCCAGTCACTACCCAGAGCAAGTAAGTTTTAAGGCTGGATTAGATTACAGAGCTGATGCCACTTTTCTGATTCTGTGATTGAATGGTCTGAAAGCCAAGGGCTCCAAGTTTGTAGGAGAGCTAGCAGTTTCTCTGCTATTTGAAAATTAGAATTGGGTGAAAAAAATCTGTAAGCAAAAGTAATAGCAATAGGTTTCATTTNAATAGATGGAGGAAACAATGGAAATAGTGAAAGACTTTATTTTGGGGGGTTCCAAAATCACTGCAGATGATAACTGCAGCCATAACGTTAAAAGATGCTTGCTCTTTGGAAAAGTTTTGACCAACCTAGATGGCATACTAAAAAGCAGAGACATTACTTTGCCAACAAAGCTCTGTCTAGTTAAAGCTCTGGTTTTTTCAGTAGTCATGAATGGATGTGAGAGTTGGACTATAAGGAAAGCTGAGTGCTAAAGAAATGATGCTTTTGAACTGTGGCATTGGAGAAGACTTGAGAGTCCCTTGGACTGCATGGAGACTGAACCGTCAATCCTAAAGGAAATCAGTTCTAAATATTCATTTGAAGGACTGATGCTGAAGTTGAAACTCCAATACTTCGGCTACCTGATGCGAATAACTGACTCATTGGGAAAGACCCTGATGCTGGGCAAGATTGAAGGTGGAAGAAGAAGGGGATGACAGAGGATGAGATGGTTGGATGGCATCACCGATTCGATGGACATGAGTTTGAGCAAGCTCCAAAAGTTGGTGATGGACAGGGAAGCCTGGTGTGCTGTAGTCCATGGGGTTGCAAATAATTGGAAATGACTGAGCTACTGAACTGAACTGATGAACATTTTCACATTACTAGCCTTAGTGTTTTTCTTTTCTGAATCAAGAAAGGTATACTAGATGATTTTAAGACTCCCCTTAAATTCTAGTGTGTGTGTATGTGTGTGTGTAGGGAAGGGGAACGAGGGAATGGGTTGTTGTTGTTTAGATGCTAAGTTGTGTCTGGCTCTTTGCAACTCCACAGACTATAACCTGCCATGCTCTTCTGTCCGTGAGCTTTTCCAGGCAATAATATTAGAGTGGTTGCCTTTGCCTTCTCCAGGGAATGTTCCTGACCCAGAGATCAAACCCACATCTCCTGAATTGCAGGTATGTTCTTTACCCATGAGCCACCAGGGAAGCCCAGGAAGGGGACCACGGGAGTGGGTGGCCAAAACATCGTACCGATATCCAATGAATTATGGACATGAACTCATTTTAATTCTCCCAGTGTACCACATGAGAGAGGTACTGCTTTCCCATAGTACAGAGAAGGAAATGGGGATCTAGAGAATCCCAGTCACTACCCAGAGCAAGTAAGTTTTAAGGCTGGATTAGATTACAGAGCTGATGCCACTTTTCTGATTCTGTGATTGAATGGTCTGAAAGCCAAGGGCTCCAAGTTTGTAGGAGAGCTAGCAGTTTCTCTGCTATTTGAAAATTAGAATTGGGTGAAAAAAATCTGTAAGCAAAAGTAATAGCAATAGGTTTCATTTAAATACCCACCCCAAGATATTAAAAGGACATGATATATGTAAATGAATAAATCCTTGAGTCATATATTGGTGTTGGTGAACCTACTTCTCCTATAGTTGGTGTATTTGTTGTAACAATCCTGTTTTCCTTCTTCATGCTCCTGACTAAAGCTGACCTTCCCTTCTATGCCTTCTCTTTCCTAAATCCTATTCCTCTTTTTTCAATGATACCTGCTCTCATTTTGACCATTTGCTAATAACCTTGATTTAGGAGTTTTTTTCTAAACTCAGATGGAATTTCTTTTTACACAGCTTTTTTTTTTTTCCAGCTGAGTTAACTATTGTTTTTAAGTTGGTAGCACTAGGTATGTTTCCATGGATGTATGCTTATGTTTCTTGTCTTTGGGTCACTATCTTGGCTATCTCTCATCTGGCAGTGCCTTACTTTATGCACAATTATGTATCTGTAGAATAATAGATTCACATTGTATAGATGTGATTCACTTGAAGAAAATATAGCACCAAGAACATAGGTTAAACAGCATGACATCATGGTTAAAACCTAGGGTCTGGAGCCTACACTGTCAGGTCTGAATCCTGATTCTGCTACTTACCAGCTGTGTGATGTGGGACAAGATACTTAGCTCCAAGTTGCTTAGTTTCCTTGTCTGTTAGGTGATAATGGTGCTTACTTACAGTAGGTTAAAGGATCAAAGAATTAATGGTTTTAGAGCATTTGAAATAGTATCAGCTATTACAAGTACTATACAAGATTAATACCATGATTGTTATTAAAGACAAAGATGAAGAAGATGATTGTCATCATTGATTTATTTAGAAATCTACAAACCAGTGGACCTATAAATTAGATTGGTTTAAATGGTTTTAATACTAATTAAAGTTCTAAAATCTAATTGCATATGTGTTAATTGATATGAATATTGAGGGAAAAGATGAGTCAAAGTAACATATAAGGTTTTGAAAATAAACACAAGCATTCTAAAATCTATTCTCTCATCTTCTAGAGTGGTAAATGCACAAACACAAGAAGTCCCTGAAGGAAATGGCAGGATGCCTGTTCTGGCTCTCTTAGCTGTGAAGAGGTGATGATGGCCACCTCAGGCCACGTTCAAACTCCTGAGCAGCGTAGGAGAGCTCTTCACAGATCCTTGTTTGATATCAACTTTTCCAAAGGTAGCTGCGTTCTCCAGCTGGATAGTTTGAATGCAATCAAATTCTCTGTGGGAGAATAAGAGGATAAATGACTCACCTCAAGCACATAGGCAGTCAAGATACATTCATTTTAGAGCAACGAGCTGAAAATCTTAATGTAGCAGATTTTAGTATTCTTATATCTACATTTCAGTGGGGCAATTGGAAAGATAAAAAATCTATCAAAATAAAATTTCCATTTTGATACACATTACAAACCTCAGTCTACTATTTCTGACTCCTAAGAATATAACCCTTCTAAGGGATACTCTTTCAGACATACTCCTAAATTGAGACAGGCGCTTAATTTTCTTCACACAAGCAATACTCTCTCAGAAAATTACTTGTATTATAGGATAAAAATCTTCTAAAAGTTGAAACTAGTACTTAATACATCCAGTACAGTTTTGAAACCCTGAGATTTAAAAAGTGCAAGAAATATTTGAGTCTACTCCCTTTTAAAAATTGATGACAATATGAAAATATTGTTCTTTTGTGGCCAGTTATTTAAAAGCAAATTTTCTTATGATATATCAAGAATTCTATTGTTGTTATTGTTTTGAAAAACATTCCTTTTAAGAACCATCCCTCCTCCAATATCACCGCAAACTGTGATGCTCTAATGTAAGCTTTTTATGTTATGGATGAATGTTGACAAATAGATGTGCTGTCTGAGATGTGACACAATCACATTGTTCTCAGATTAGTGCTTTATTCCCCTCTAGCCCGCTGGCCTCCAACTATAGTCTGAGCTGCACATGAAGTAAGCACTCCAACTTCCCAACTTCTGCTCATTTCCCCTCCCCCACTGACCTGGAATGTTCTTTCCCTAGATATTGACATAGCTGTTTGCTTACTCCTTTTAGAATCTTTATTAAAGTCATNGTGCTGTCTGAGATGTGACACAATCACATTGTTCTCAGATTAGTGCTTTATTCCCCTCTAGCCCGCTGGCCTCCAACTATACTCTGAGCTGCACATGAAGTAAGCACTCCAACTTCCCAACTTCTCCTCATTTCCCCTCCCCCACTGACCTGGAATGTTCTTTCCCTAGATATTGACATAAGCTGTTTGCTTACTCCTTTTAGAATCTTTATTAAAGTCATCTGGGCTTCCCTGGTGGCTCCAATGATAAAGAATCTACCTGCAGTGCAGGAGACCTGGGTTCGATCCCTAGGTTAGGATGATCTGGAGAAGGGAATGGCTACCCACTCCAGTATTCTTGCCTGAAGAATGCCGTGAGAGGGGAGCCTGGTGGGCTATAGTCCATGGGGTCACAAAGAGTTGGACACAACTCAGCGACTAACTTAAAATCATCTCAGGGAGGTTTCCTCACTGTCTTATAGCAAATCATACCTAGTCCTGATATCTCTCAACTCTCCCTTTTTTTTCCTCTTTAGCACTTAGCACTGTCTAACTTGTGTACATCTGTCCCCCCTCCTCTGCTTCAGACTGTGACCTCCTTAGTAACAAAAACTTTGTCTTCTTTTCAGCCCTGTCTTCAGGACCTAGAATAGTTAGCGTCTGGCATAGACTGGTCATTTAAAATATTCAGTGAAAGATACAATGAATTAAAAATCTGTTATATATGACTTGGTGTTTATGAATATGTCTGATGTTCTGAGAATTTCAAACAAAATAATGAAGTCACAATGTAAAGAACAGAAAAACAGAACAAATCATTATTTTTGTAACACTCTACATATTTCAAAGGCTCTAGTGTTCATGGTCTTTTCCTTCCTTTTTTTCCTTTTCTTTTTTTTTTTTAAGCATAGTCATTATTTTCTGAAGCAGCTCTGTTGGACTCTGCCTAATCCGTTTCCGGTGCTCTATTGTGGAGGAATCTATCTCCGAGGCTGCTGACCTTCCTTTCTTTCATTGTCTTGCTTCCTTACTGTGTACTATACTCTTTTTTTGGGACCTACTCTCTCAAAAACTTTTCATTCATAGACAAAATTGGATCTGTCTAATGACTTTTATTAAAGTGCTGAAATTTAAAATTTAATAAAATCCATGGGTGAAAGCAGTGCCGTTCTTTTGTGCAGATAGGTACGCAGTGTAATTCTAGTAACTGGCACTGTTGAATTCGTACAGCTTTCTTGGGGATTTGGTTCGGCTGCATGAAACAGAAAACTCAAATAACAGAGGCATAGATAAGATAGAAGCTTGGTTTTTTTTGTTACGTAATGAGAAGTCTCGTTGCTGCTGTTGCCTCGGTGGCTGCTGGTGTAGGGCTAAAATGTCTGCAATTCTTTGGCCCTTTATTCAAGACCTAAAGAAGGAAGAAGGGGCAAGAGCAAAGTTCAAAAATAACTTTGTCAACTGAGTTAAATTTCCTATTTTGGAGCTTTCCCAGAAGACAACAACAAATTCCATTTCCATGGCACTGGCTTGTTCTATGTCTCATGACCATCCCAATCTTCAAGGGAGGTAGGAGATATAGGTGCTGTTTTTTCTTTTCTCCTTTTGAACACATGATGCTGCCAGCAGAATTGGAATCCCATTAATGGCGAAGAGGAGGAGATCGGATATTGAATAGATAACCAGCAGTCTCTGACAAAGTAAAATATACCTGAAAGGTAGATAAAATGTCTATAGGACTTCCCTGGTGGCCCAGTGGTTAAGAGTCTGCCTTGCAATGCAGGGCATGTGGGTTCAAACCCTGGTCAGGGAACTAATATCCCACATGCTGTGGGGCTGGAGCCTATTATACAGAATGAAGTAAGCCAGAAAGAAAAACACCAATACAGTATAATAATGCCTATATATGGAATTTAGAAAGATGGTAAGGATAACCCTGTATGCAAGACAGCAAAAGAGACACAGATGTATAGAACAGTCTTTTGGACTCTGTGGGACAGGGCGAGGGTGGGATGATTTGGGAGAATGGCATTGAAACACGTATATTGTCATATGTGAAATGAATGGCCAGTCCAGGTTCGATGCATGATATAGGGTGCCTGGGGCTGGTGCACTGGGATGACCCAGAGGGATGGGATGGGGAGGGAGGTTTGAGGGGGGCTCAGGATGGGGAACACATGCACACCCATGGTGGATTCATCTCAATGTGTGGCAAAACCAATACAATATTGTAAAGTTAAAAAAAAAAAAGGCTGCTACACAACTACTTAGAGTTTGAAATACTCTTTACAATATAGTGTAGTTGATAAATGTAATTTAGTGATAAAAAGATTTGTTAAATTCTTCAGAAGAACAATGGGTTGACATCTATATTGTTCTGTCTGTTGAAAGGCTGCTCAGAAAAAGTTTTAAGTATCATCAGAGGTTCAAATTGCAGTTCATGATAACTCTGGATGGGCCAACATGGATCATAAACATCACAGAATTTAGTGACAGATTGTATAATAATTATTTAGATTATGTTATAATTTAAGGTGCATTGTTTAATAATTAAAATTTAATATTTTATAAGACATATTATATAATAATAAAGCAATTATATATTTCAAACTGTTTATATTATTTGTAACTCATCTCTGATGCTAAAACAATGAAGAATATTGTAAATAATGAGCTTATATATCTGTAAGTTGCTATTAATTAATTTAGGATTACCTTATTGCAGAGGAATTTTTAATGTTTTTTATCATAGAATTTAATTTTTTAACTAAGAATCATAGTGACCCAGAATATACATTGGGTAGTCATAGGCAATGATAATTTAACATTCCTAAGAAAAACTTGATTTAATTTAAATTTCTTTTATTCTAGTAGTTACTTAGGAAATGACTTTAGGAGGCTTATCATACATGCTATAAAAATAGTAAATGGAATGAAAGAAATCAAGTCCCTAAAGAATCAACACACTTCAATTTTTAAAATGTAGTCTATAATTATACAATAATGTGTTTTAATCCTAGGGGATGAGTTTTTTGGATCTTACTTTTCCCTTAATTTTAAATGAATGGGAACCTTGCTGAGTTTGAATTAACATAGCATATTGGATTTTAGTTTTCTTTGTTTTTCTTGGTTTTAAATGATGGACAAAGAGTTACCTTATTTTCTCTAATTTTGTGGCTTAAGAAATGTATTGCAGGTGTTACGATAAAGCAAGACTCAGGAGATATAGTGTGTCTCACACATGGTCTTTACATTTAGGAAGCTTCTTGTTTGATGGAAGAGATGTATGGGACATTAACTTCCATTGCAATTAGGGACTATGTTAGAGACATGGACAAAAGTACCTTGGACGTCAGGAGGATGAGGAGATGATGCCAGAGGAAGTCAGGGGAAAATATAACATTTGGCTTGGATCTTGAAGCCATTTGACCAGGTGCAAAGTTAGAGGGTGGAATTTCAGAGAGGGAACAGATGATGCAGACGGCGAGTATCCTGAACTGATGCTCAGAGGGGAGGGGCAATTAGAGGTGGCTCTTGGCAAGAAGTTGAGGCTGACTGAGAAGGGTCTAGAATGCCTAGCTAAGAACTTTGGATTGCACTGGTAGGAGCGAGAGTTAACAGAGTTTTTAAGCAGTACAGGGACATGATCAGACTCAGTTTTAATGTGTAAGGCAGTTATGACTATTAAGAGGACAGACTGGGGCAGATAGTGATTGCTGATGAGAGAGTCACTCATTTGCAGCCCAGAGGACATGAGAGCATGAACAGCGTGACCATGAAGACATACTCAAGAAGATTGCCCTGGGGATGTTTCTTTCAGGATTAGGTACCTGCTTTCGGAAGAGTGTGTATTTGGCTGTGGGAGTCCTGAATCCCTGGAGTTGAGTATAACTCTATGTTTCTAGCTTGGAAGATGATACAGCTGTCACTTAACAAAGTCAAGAATTTAGGAAGCAGAGAGATATTTTAAAGTAAGATAATGAATTCAATTTGGGGCATTTATTTTCAAGAACATCTATCTAGTAGGCATTTGGAAATACAAATCTCGAATTAAAATTTAAGAGAGATTCTGTAGTCATTCCCACATAGATAACAGGAAATAAAAGACCAGAGAGGAAAATATATTGTCTTCATTTAGAACACCAGTTCATACTGAGAGAGGTTAGCTGATTTATTTAAGGTCACTAGGACATGGGGAAAAGCCAACATCTAATCTAGGCCTTCTGATCCCAAGTCTATTATCAAATTTCTTTTAGCCTCAATTTCTTCATATGTAAGGTGAGCATAATGATAACTTCCTTATATGATTACTGTTGCTGTTCAGTCATTCAGTTGTGTCTGATTCTTTACAACCCCATTGAATGAAGCACTATGCCAGGCTTCCCTGTCTTTCACCAACTCCCAGAGTCTGCTCAGACTTATGTCCATTGATGGTGACTGTGGCCATGAAATTAAAAGACACTTGCTCCTTGTAAGAAAAGTTATGACAAACCTAGACAGCATATTAAAAAGTAGAGACTTGACTTTGCCAACAAAAGTCCATATAGTCAAAGCTATGGTTTTTTTCAGTAGTCATGTATGGATGTGAGAGTTGGACCATAAAGAAAGCTGAATGCTGAAGAATTAATGCTTTTGAAGTGTGGTGTTGGAGAAGGCTCTTGAGAGTCCCTTGACCTGCAAGGAGATCCAACCAGTCCATCCTAAAGGAGATCAGTCCTGAATGTTCATTGGAAGGACTGATGCTGAAGCTGAATGAAGCTCCAATATTTTGGCCACCAGATGCAAAGAACTGACTCATTGAAAAAGACCCTGATGCTGGGAAAGATTGAAGGCAGGAGGAGAAGGGGATGACAGAGGATGAGATGGTTGGATGGCATCACTGACTCAATGGACATGAGTTTGAGTAAACTCCGGGAATTGGTGATGGACAGGGAAGCCTGGCATGCTGCAGTCCATGGGGTCACAAAGAATCAGACACGACTGAGTAACTGAACTGAATTGAGAGTTATCACTTTTGCCATTTTTGTTGTTTAAAGACCAGAATGAAATAATATTAATATTAAAATCATGTTACCATAGTTGACTTTGGGAAGGGGCATAGATTATTTAGAAGGCATTAGCTTATGGGACGGAGAAGACAATGGCAACCCACTCCAGTACTCTTGCCTGGAAAATCCCATGGTAGGCTGCAGTTCATGGTGTCGCTAAGAGTCGGACATGACTGTCTTCACTTTCACTTTTCACTTTCCTGCATTGGAGAAGGAAATGGCAA
>SJYW01006885.1:453313-470579 GCA_006410735.1 Raphicerus campestris | reverse complement strand
TGGCCCCGAGAGGCAGACGCGGGAGTGCTGTGACCCGAGCCACGCCCTGAGGGGTCCTCAGGAGCGGCCGGGCTGGGGGTGGCGGGGGACCTTCTGCGCTGAGCCATTCCCTGAAGAGGAACGCGGGGCGGTGGGGGCTGAGGTGGGGCAGGGGGCAGAGGGTCGGGCCTGAGTGCAGCACTGATCTGACACCCCCGGCGTCTGATACAGGCGCCAGTCGACTCTCTCCCCCAGCCTGAGCCTCGGTTTCCCTGGCTGTAAGACGGATTTAAGGACCTCTACCTCGCAGGGCCGTGCTGAAGACTTACCAGATTGCCAAAGCCTTTAGTAAAGTGTCAAGTGCTGAAAGAATGGTGAGCTGTTGTGAGTATCTGCCACAGGCAGGCCGGTCACCCCCAACTCCTGAATGGCCCCCTGGGCAGACCTGAGCACCCGGAGCTCAGGAGCAGAGGGGCTGATACACAGCCCCCGGGATCGAGGGCGACGGGGGGGTCCCCGTGCTCCCTGCAGCAGAATCAGTCCTGCCCGCGGCTGTGCACGCCCTCCGTTCCCTTGAGTTGGGCAAATTCAGGCGGGAGACAGTGTGCTCCTTCCCGGGCCTGTTCAGAGAACCAGCGACGAGGCGATGGAGTCCATGTCAGACAGACCCGGGTTTGAACCTGGGCGTGGCTGCTTGCTCGGGTAAGGTGAGTGTCCCCGGGGCAGCAGTGCCCGGAGGACTGTCAGAGCTGGGCAAGGGGATAAGGCCGCCCCGTGCAAGAGTGGCCTCGTGTGGGCACCAGAGCCCAAAAGAGCGACATGGTCGTCCGCGAGGGGCAGTGGGCTGTCAGAGCCCCCCAGAGTGTGGGAGGTGGCCGGGTGACGGGTGCCGAGCCGAGCGGATGAGGGGCTGCAGAGGGCATCCTGTATGGGGGTGGTGGGAGCGGGAAACCACCCACATACGAGGCCATTCAGCAACCTGGCAAATGCATTCAGGGTCCGGGAAGCCCAGGCTTGCACAGCAGAGAAGGGAATTACGGACATGGACAGGGAGGATGTGAAAATGACCCCTGGGGCATTGAGGTGGGAGCTGAGGTACCGGTGTGTACGCACAGCTTTCAGTATGAGAGAGATAGAACTACAGATGTGAAGTGTGCGTTACGTACCTACCCTGCAGCGTACCTGTGTGTGTAAATAAAGGTGTTTCCTGCCCCTGCCCCCCGCTCTGTCCACAGAAGGCCTGGCAGGAGCAGCCGCCCAATTGCGATAAGCACGTTCGCACCCACAAGCTGGCGTCCGCGTACCACTCTCCACTGAAGGAACCAGAATTCCTTAGCAACAGGGCTGATTCCAGGTGGGGGAAGTAGGAGATGAAGCTGCAACAGCTTGTGGTGCTGGAAGTGAAGGAACCACTCAAACAACCGGGGCCATGTGCCAAAATGCCCCGGGAACCACTTGAGGGGTGACCGCTGGCCAACTCCGGGGCCATTTGAGCATTAGCATAAGTATGGATTATGCTAAATGGCTGAATGCGATAGGAAACATGAGTCCACCCTGCTATAAATAAGTGAATAATTGGACAGTTTGGTGATAGGGATCCAGTCTCACAGCGTCTCCTCACAAAACGCTCCTTAATCACAAAGCGGGGAAGAGTCGCTCGACAGTGGAGAAACCAGGCAGACACCACCTTCGTCAAGGGACCCCAGCTGACACGGGGACGTGTCATGATGGAACAAGTTCAAAACCAAGTAGGTGCCACCTGGGAGAGTCCTGGCAGAGATGAACCCGGCCATGAGCAAACAGCAGCCAAACCTGAACTCTACAAGCCAGCTGACCTGAAATCTTAAACGGGGTCAGGGCTGTGAAAGGGAGCATGAGTAACTCGTCCAGGACGAGAAAACTGACAGCTCAGGCCTGTGAACTGCGTGCCTTGGCAGCAAAGGGCCTTCGCCGGGACCACTGACAGCCCAGCACAGAGCCTGGCGAGCGGGGACGGCAGCGTTCTGAAAGCTAACTTCCTGACCCGATGGCTTTGCTGTGGCTGTGTGGGGAGATGTCCTTGTAGAAAGTAGACACCAATGAGCTTGGGCTGATGTGGCATCAGGTCAGCAGCTCACTTTCCAAAGGAGCCAGAAAACAAGATCTTAGAGTTCCAGGGCAAACCTTCTACAAGTTTGAAATTGTTTCAAAGCTTTAAAACTATTAGTATAAAAGCAAATAAATACAATAAGCAAGACGGGACTCCCCACGTGAGAGCCTCTGGGCACAGCACTTGGGCAGCTCCCAACACAGCAGGTGCTCACCTAATGCCCACGACGAGGCTGATGACTCTCGGGCGCCCCGCGTCTCCTGGCTGGCGCTTCTTTCTGCCCTTCCCTGTCACTGCCCTGCCTCAAGAGTCGCCTCCTCCAGGAAGTCCTCCATGAAAATGTCATTTGTAATTGCTGGTAGAACCAGGAGTACGGGAGCGGGGTTGCCCCAGATGAAACTCCGTCCCCCAGCCCTCCTCCTGTTTAACCTTCCAGCCTCCTCTGATCCGGGTGTCTTCCAAGACACCACTGGACCAAGGTCCAGGCTGTCCTGTCGCTCCTGTCCCAGACTTACAGGAAATTGGGTCGCTGAGTCCATCCCCATGCCTCTTAGCAGGCCAGTTCTTAGACTGGCTTGGCGAAAGGGGCCTTGGTGTCTCTGTGCGTTTCTGGGGAACAGGGTCCCACACGCATCGTGCACCCCTCGTGAGCTGGGCTGCCCGCTTGCTCACACACTCGCTGGGTCCCAGTGGAGCGCACCTGGCCAGGTGTGTGAAGTGCTTGCCCTGCACCAGGGGCTGAGCTGGGCGCTTCATCTGTGTTTGCCCCTCGGATGCTTGCGGCGTGTCAGGAGGGAGCCGCGGCCGCATGTCCCTGCGGCAGGGGGAGGACGCGGAGGCGCTGTCTCCCTGCGCGGTTGGTGACCGGGCTCTAGGCTGCAGCTTGACCTTCATCTGCCCCTTCCGTCCCCACAGCTCCCTGTGATGGGTCTCGCAATTCTAAGCAAGCCCGAAGCCTGCTCAGTTTGGAGACACTCTCAGAAGACCAAAGCATCTTACTTTCATAAATGGCCCAACACACGCCAGCTGGGTGGACCCCCTCGTGAACCCGCTGCAGGGGTCCCTCTCCGAGTCTCGGGGGTCTCTGCGAGCCTACTCTCCCTTGAAGTGAAAGTGAAGTTGCTCTGTCGTGTCCGACTCTTTGCAACCCCATGGACTATAGCCTACGAGTCTTCTCCATCCATGGGATTTTCCAGGCAAGAATACTAGAGTGGGTTACCATTTCCTTCTCCAGGGGATCTTCCTGACGCAGGGATTGAGGCACTTTAACCTCTGAGCCACCAGGAAAGCCCGTTGGCTTCCGGGAAAATCAGCCTGTGCTCAGAGGGGTGAGGTGAGCCTCCCTGGGTCCCCCAGCTCACACAGAAGAGATCTGACCCGAGTTCCCGGGGAAACCGCCCTCTCCATGCCCTCCCCCCACCACTCTCTCAGCCTCTTCTCGTTCTCCAGGTGAGCTGGGCCAGCGAGGCGGGCCTCCATCTGGCTCTAGGGTGGGGCAGTCAGAAACCCAGGCTTGCACCTTCAGAGTCACCGTGGGAGCTTGTCAAGAATCCATGGTCCTGGGCCTGCAGCGCCCCCAGATACAGCATTAGTGCGTCTGAGGCAGGGCCTGGAAATCAGTATTTTCAGTGGGCCCCCCAGTGGGGCTGCTGCAGCCACTCCCTTTGGGGACATGCTGCTCCTGGGACGCCCCCTTCTGCCGTGTCGCCTGGCTGTGTCTGGCTCCCTGCCAGGCTGGGCCTGGCACCACGGCTGAGCGGGCCTCATTTCTCAGGTATGCAATTAGCAGCCCCAAGAACAATACGCTGTTTTAATCATTACAGCTCCCAGCCCATCTGGTAATTTGCTGCCTCTTTTACTGCAATAACAAGCTCTGGCTTGGGAACAGGGGGTGGAGCACCAGGCTTTCATCCTAGTCTTCCCAAACACCTGCACTGGGGCCCTGGGGGAGAGCAGGAGAGACACCTCACACGTCTTGGACAACCTGGGAAGGCTTCCTGGGGGAAGTGGCTATGGGCTGTTCATAAGCAGGACCCAGAAGGGGGCTGGAATTTGGCCCACTGCTGGGGAGACAGTGGTAGACACACAGTGAACACCATTCATGCACTCGTGAATGGCTCACCTTCTTATTAGACCGCAAAGAGAAGCCGCTGCACCCAGAAGGTCACGTGTGGCTGTGGCTGAAAGGGAGCCTATCTCGGCTGCCGCGGGGGCAGTGTTCAGGGCAGGCTTCCTGGGAGGAGGTGATGTCCACACTGAGCCGTGGAGGGTGAGTAGGGGTGGGCCAGGCGAAGTTGGGGGTGGGGGCTGGATGGATGAGTTCTCTAGTCTGAAGGAAGCGCGTGAGCAGAGACCAGTGCGGCCCAAGTGGGGCCCCACCATCCAGGTTGAGGGCTGGGATCGTGCGAAGGGGCCTGCAAGGCGGATTTTTTTTTCTTTTTTCCGAAGATGTCTATAGCACGCTCTCCCATCTTGCTTGCTCTTCTTTCAATGTGACTTGACATTCCTCCTCTCCAGTGCTGGGGTCAGCGTCTGCTTCCTTGGGCCCTGGGTGGGGCTTCCTAGGTACACTGTAGAGCTTTGTGGATGACACTCTGACCTCCAAAGTCAGTTCATAAAAATGCTTTGCCATCTTGCTCTCTCAGGATATTTGCTCTTTGAACCTGGCTGCCATGCTGGGAGGAAGCCTAAACTCACCTGCTTGGAGAGACCCTGGGTAAGTGGTCCAGACAACAGCCCTGCTGAGGTCCTGCTGACGGCCTGCATCAGCAACCAGGCATGTGAGCGAAGACCTCTCCAGATGGTTCCAGTCCCACCCACAGAGGCACCCTGCATTGAGTTTTCCCAGCTGAGGCCCCAAACATCACAGAGCGGAGTCAGGGCATCCCCGATGGGCTCTGTCCGCTCTTGACCTACAAGACTCTGAGCAAAATAAAGTGGTGGTTATATGCGGCTTCACACTCATCTCACACACTAGTAAAGTAATGCTCAAGATTCTCCAAGCCAGGCTTCAGCAATACATGAACTGTGAACTCCCTGATGTTCAAGCTGGTTTTAGAAAAGGCAGAGGAACCAGAGATCAAATTGGCAACATCCACTGGATCATCGCAAAAGCAAGAGAGTTCCAGAAANTTTCCTGCCCCTGCCCCCCGCTCTGTCCACAGAAGGCCTGGCAGGAGCAGCCGCCCAATTGCGATAAGCACGTTCGCACCCACAAGCTGGCGTCCGCGTACCACTCTCCACTGAAGGAACCAGAATTCCTTAGCAACAGGGCTGATTCCAGGTGGGGGAAGTAGGAGATGAAGCTGCAACAGCTTGTGGTGCTGGAAGTGAAGGAACCACTCAAACAACCGGGGCCATGTGCCAAAATGCCCCGGGAACCACTTGAGGGGTGACCGCTGGCCAACTCCGGGGCCATTTGAGCATTAGCATAAGTATGGATTATGCTAAATGGCTGAATGCGATAGGAAACATGAGTCCACCCTGCTATAAATAAGTGAATAATTGGACAGTTTGGTGATAGGGATCCAGTCTCACAGCGTCTCCTCACAAAACGCTCCTTAATCACAAAGCGGGGAAGAGTCGCTCGACAGTGGAGAAACCAGGCAGACACCACCTTCGTCAAGGGACCCCAGCTGACACGGGGACGTGTCATGATGGAACAAGTTCAAAACCAAGTAGGTGCCACCTGGGAGAGTCCTGGCAGAGATGAACCCGGCCATGAGCAAACAGCAGCCAAACCTGAACTCTACAAGCCAGCTGACCTGAAATCTTAAACGGGGTCAGGGCTGTGAAAGGGAGCATGAGTAACTCGTCCAGGACGAGAAAACTGACAGCTCAGGCCTGTGAACTGCGTGCCTTGGCAGCAAAGGGCCTTCGCCGGGACCACTGACAGCCCAGCACAGAGCCTGGCGAGCGGGGACGGCAGCGTTCTGAAAGCTAACTTCCTGACCCGATGGCTTTGCTGTGGCTGTGTGGGGAGATGTCCTTGTAGAAAGTAGACACCAATGAGCTTGGGCTGATGTGGCATCAGGTCAGCAGCTCACTTTCCAAAGGAGCCAGAAAACAAGATCTTAGAGTTCCAGGGCAAACCTTCTACAAGTTTGAAATTGTTTCAAAGCTTTAAAACTATTAGTATAAAAGCAAATAAATACAATAAGCAAGATGGGACTCCCCACGTGAGAGCCTCTGGGCACAGCACTTGGGCAGCTCCCAACACAGCAGGTGCTCACCTAATGCCCACGACGAGGCTGATGACTCTCGGGCGCCCCGCGTCTCCTGGCTGGCGCTTCTTTCTGCCCTTCCCTGTCACTGCCCTGCCTCAAGAGTCGCCTCCTCCAGGAAGTCCTCCATGAAAATGTCATTTGTAATTGCTGGTAGAACCAGGAGTACGGGAGCGGGGTTGCCCCAGATGAAACTCCGTCCCCCAGCCCTCCTCCTGTTTAACCTTCCAGCCTCCTCTGATCCGGGTGTCTTCCAAGACACCACTGGACCAAGGTCCAGGCTGTCCTGTCGCTCCTGTCCCAGACTTACAGGAAATTGGGTCGCTGAGTCCATCCCCATGCCTCTTAGCAGGCCAGTTCTTAGACTGGCTTGGCGAAAGGGGCCTTGGTGTCTCTGTGCGTTTCTGGGGAACAGGGTCCCACACGCATCGTGCACCCCTCGTGAGCTGGGCTGCCCGCTTGCTCACACACTCGCTGGGTCCCAGTGGAGCGCACCTGGCCAGGTGTGTGAAGTGCTTGCCCTGCACCAGGGGCTGAGCTGGGCGCTTCATCTGTGTTTGCCCCTCGGATGCTTGCGGCGTGTCAGGAGGGAGCCGCGGCCGCATGTCCCTGCGGCAGGGGGAGGACGCGGAGGCGCTGTCTCCCTGCGCGGTTGGTGACCGGGCTCTAGGCTGCAGCTTGACCTTCATCTGCCCCTTCCGTCCCCACAGCTCCCTGTGATGGGTCTCGCAATTCTAAGCAAGCCCGAAGCCTGCTCAGTTTGGAGACACTCTCAGAAGACCAAAGCATCTTACTTTCATAAATGGCCCAACACACGCCAGCTGGGTGGACCCCCTCGTGAACCCGCTGCAGGGGTCCCTCTCCGAGTCTCGGGGGTCTCTGCGAGCCTACTCTCCCTTGAAGTGAAAGTGAAGTTGCTCTGTCGTGTCCGACTCTTTGCAACCCCATGGACTATAGCCTACGAGTCTTCTCCATCCATGGGATTTTCCAGGCAAGAATACTAGAGTGGGTTACCATTTCCTTCTCCAGGGGATCTTCCTGACGCAGGGATTGAGGCACTTTAACCTCTGAGCCACCAGGAAAGCCCGTTGGCTTCCGGGAAAATCAGCCTGTGCTCAGAGGGGTGAGGTGAGCCTCCCTGGGTCCCCCAGCTCACACAGAAGAGATCTGACCCGAGTTCCCGGGGAAACCGCCCTCTCCATGCCCTCCCCCCACCACTCTCTCAGCCTCTTCTCGTTCTCCAGGTGAGCTGGGCCAGCGAGGCGGGCCTCCATCTGGCTCTAGGGTGGGGCAGTCAGAAACCCAGGCTTGCACCTTCAGAGTCACCGTGGGAGCTTGTCAAGAATCCATGGTCCTGGGCCTGCAGCGCCCCCAGATACAGCATTAGTGCGTCTGAGGCAGGGCCTGGAAATCAGTATTTTCAGTGGGCCCCCCAGTGGGGCTGCTGCAGCCACTCCCTTTGGGGACATGCTGCTCCTGGGACGCCCCCTTCTGCCGTGTCGCCTGGCTGTGTCTGGCTCCCTGCCAGGCTGGGCCTGGCACCACGGCTGAGCGGGCCTCATTTCTCAGGTATGCAATTAGCAGCCCCAAGAACAATACGCTGTTTTAATCATTACAGCTCCCAGCCCATCTGGTAATTTGCTGCCTCTTTTACTGCAATAACAAGCTCTGGCTTGGGAACAGGGGGTGGAGCACCAGGCTTTCATCCTAGTCTTCCCAAACACCTGCACTGGGGCCCTGGGGGAGAGCAGGAGAGACACCTCACACGTCTTGGACAACCTGGGAAGGCTTCCTGGGGGAAGTGGCTATGGGCTGTTCATAAGCAGGACCCAGAAGGGGGCTGGAATTTGGCCCACTGCTGGGGAGACAGTGGTAGACACACAGTGAACACCATTCATGCACTCGTGAATGGCTCACCTTCTTATTAGACCGCAAAGAGAAGCCGCTGCACCCAGAAGGTCACGTGTGGCTGTGGCTGAAAGGGAGCCTATCTCGGCTGCCGCGGGGGCAGTGTTCAGGGCAGGCTTCCTGGGAGGAGGTGATGTCCACACTGAGCCGTGGAGGGTGAGTAGGGGTGGGCCAGGCGAAGTTGGGGGTGGGGGCTGGATGGATGAGTTCTCTAGTCTGAAGGAAGCGCGTGAGCAGAGACCAGTGCGGCCCAAGTGGGGCCCCACCATCCAGGTTGAGGGCTGGGATCGTGCGAAGGGGCCTGCAAGGCGGATTTTTTTTTCTTTTTTCCGAAGATGTCTATAGCACGCTCTCCCATCTTGCTTGCTCTTCTTTCAATGTGACTTGACATTCCTCCTCTCCAGTGCTGGGGTCAGCGTCTGCTTCCTTGGGCCCTGGGTGGGGCTTCCTAGGTACACTGTAGAGCTTTGTGGATGACACTCTGACCTCCAAAGTCAGTTCATAAAAATGCTTTGCCATCTTGCTCTCTCAGGATATTTGCTCTTTGAACCTGGCTGCCATGCTGGGAGGAAGCCTAAACTCACCTGCTTGGAGAGACCCTGGGTAAGTGGTCCAGACAACAGCCCTGCTGAGGTCCTGCTGACGGCCTGCATCAGCAACCAGGCATGTGAGCGAAGACCTCTCCAGATGGTTCCAGTCCCACCCACAGAGGCACCCTGCATTGAGTTTTCCCAGCTGAGGCCCCAAACATCACAGAGCGGAGTCAGGGCATCCCCGATGGGCTCTGTCCGCTCTTGACCTACAAGACTCTGAGCAAAATAAAGTGGTGGTTATATGCGGCTTCACACTCATCTCACACACTAGTAAAGTAATGCTCAAGATTCTCCAAGCCAGGCTTCAGCAATACATGAACTGTGAACTCCCTGATGTTCAAGCTGGTTTTAGAAAAGGCAGAGGAACCAGAGATCAAATTGGCAACATCCACTGGATCATCGCAAAAGCAAGAGAGTTCCAGAAAAACATCTATTTCTGCTTTATTGACTATGCCAAAGCCTTTGACTGTGTGGATCACAATAAACTGTGGAAAATTCTGAGAGAGAAGGGAATACCAGGCCACCTTTCCTGCCTCTTGAGAAACCCATAGGCAGGTCAGGAAGCAACAGTTAGAACTGGACACGGAACAACAAACTGGTTCCAAATAGGAAAAGGAGTATGTCAAGGCTGTATATTGTCACCCTGCTTATTTAACTTCTATGCAGAGTACATCATGAGAAACGCTGGGCGGGAAGAAGCACAAGCTGGAATCAAGATAGCCAGGAGAAATATCAATAACCTCAGATATGCAGATGACACCACCCTTATGGCAGAAAGTGAAGAGGAAATAAAAGGCCTCTTGATGAAAGTGAAAGAGGAGAGTGAAAAAGTTGGCTTAAAGCTCAACATTCAGAAAACGAAGATCATGGCATCCGGTCCCATCACTTCATGGGAAATAGATGGGGAAACGGTGGAAACAGTGTCAGACTTTATTTTGGGGGGCTCCAAAATCACTGCAGATGGTGATTGCAGCCATGGAATTAAAAGATGCATACTCCTTGAAAGGAAAGTTATGACCAACCTAGATAGCATATTCAAAAGCAGAGACATTACTTTGCCAACAAAGGTCCTTCTAGTCAAGGCTATGGTTTTTCCTGTGGTCATGTATGGATGTGAGAGTTGGACTGTGAAGAAAGCTGAGCGCCGAAGAATTGATGCTTTTGAACTGTGGTGTTGGAGAAGACTCTTGAGAGTCCCTTGGACTGCAAGGAGATCTAACCAGTCCATTCTAAAGGAGATTGGTCCTGGGTGTTCTTTGGAAGGAATGATGCTAAGCTGAAACTTTGGCCTCCTCATGCAAAGAGTTGACTCATTGGAAACGACTCTGATGCTGAGAGGGAACGGGGGCAGGAGGAGAAGGGGATGACGGAGGATGAGATGGCTGGATGGCATCACGGACTCGATAGATGTGAATCTGAGTGAACTCCGGGAGATGGTGATGGACAGGGAGGCCTGGTGTGCTGCGATTCATGGGGTCGCAAAGAGTCAGACACAACTGAGCGACTGAACTGAACTGAACTGTATGCGGCTAAGTTTTGGGTAGTTTGGTGAAGATGGTGGAGGGATGTTCTCTGGAGAGTTGGTGTGGTGGGCTGAGGCCAGAGACAGAGGGTCTGCTAGTGAAATACACAAAACTTCTAACTCCAGCATTGGGACCGTGTTTGCCCAACCCCCAGCAGTGTGGGAAGCCTGGGTGCGCGGTGCCATCCAGCCTCTACCCACAGGCGGGCCTCACCAGGCTGCCCGCACCTGCTCTCTCAGCCCTCAGGCACCATGTTCTTTCTCGGACCAGTCGGCCGCTGTGTCCCTGCAGCATCCTGGTGTTGGCGTCGCTCTGTCCTCAGAATTCTCACGCACTCCTTCTCTCCTGTTCTGTCCTTTGAGGACTTGCCGAAGGTGACAGTCTGTTCTTCCACAGAAACAGCAGCTGTGGTTGCGTCAACTGCTCCTCATAGGGACACGGGTTCATGTGGAACGCCATGTCCAGCTGAGTGGCTTGGGCTCACCTACCCAGGTCTCAGCAGAGTTCTCTTTGGAGACAGGGTTAACGAACAGTGCCTGCCTCCTATCACTACAAAGGGTGACATGAATTGATAAGGTGTTTAACGCAGGGCAGGGGCTCCCTGGTGGCTCCCTGGTGGCTCAGGTGGTAAAGAATCCGCCTGTAATGCAGAAGACCTGGGTTTGATCCCTGGGCTGGGAAGGTCTCCTGGAGAAGGGAATGGTGCCCCACTTTAGCATTCTTGCCTGGAGAATCCCATGGACAGAGGAGCCCAGAGGGCTACAGTCCATGGGGTCACAAAGAGTCGGACACGACTGAGTGACTGACATTTTAACAGGGGCTCAGGCAACGTCAGCTCACACAATGGGACCTAACCCTTGTCTCGCTGCCTCTCGTGGCTGTTATCAAGAACAGTTGAGCTGGGACTTCCTGGTGGTGCAGTGGCTAAGATTGCACACTCCCAGTGCAGGGGCCTGGGTTCGATCTCTGGTCGAGGAACTAGATCCCACATGCTGCAACTACAGATCCCTCAGGCTGCAATGAAGATCAAAGATCCCATTTGCTTCAAGATGTGGTGCACCTCTCCAATACATTTTTTAAACAAACCAACAAAAAAATTGAGCCACAGAGCAGGAAAGAATTGTACGCGCTGCGAACTGCCAGGGTAGGAGAGGGGCTTGGCTGTCGCTCTTCATGATTACCTTGAAACAACTCAGTACTGACCTAACCTGCTCTGGGGACCAGGAAGGGGTCATGGGGACACTGGGAGGGCATTGTCCACCGGAGTCAAAGGTGGCTCTGTTCACGGCTGTCACCCTCTCCCCCAGCCTGGCTCCCAGCCCAGCCACCCACGGAGATAAAGTCTCTGCCTGTACCGTCCCACACCCACCATTTCCTTGTTAGGGTGAGGTCATGGTCAGGGGCAGGGACTTTCTGAAACGGCTGAGGGTGCTGAGGGGCTGGGCCTTGGTGGGAGTGGGGCTTACAAATCCCTAGCCTCCCCTTTGGACACTGAGACCCTGCGGTTGCCACCTCGCCATGTCCAGGGTTCCCTGGATGCGGCCTGTGACCGGAAGGTGAGGACAGTGGGGACCCCATGGGGCAAGGAAGGGGGCCTGGAGGCCGAGGGGCCTTGCCCTTCCTCCACTTCCAGGACAGAATGTCCGGTTGGACCTGATTCACATAATGCACTTCCATGTAAGAGTTTGAAAAAAAGTTAAAAAAAAAAAAAGTCAAGANAAAAGCAAGAGAGTTCCAGAAAAACATCTATTTCTGCTTTATTGACTATGCCAAAGCCTTTGACTGTGTGGATCACAATAAACTGTGGAAAATTCTGAGAGAGAAGGGAATACCAGGCCACCTTTCCTGCCTCTTGAGAAACCCATAGGCAGGTCAGGAAGCAACAGTTAGAACTGGACACGGAACAACAAACTGGTTCCAAATAGGAAAAGGAGTATGTCAAGGCTGTATATTGTCACCCTGCTTATTTAACTTCTATGCAGAGTACATCATGAGAAACGCTGGGCGGGAAGAAGCACAAGCTGGAATCAAGATAGCCAGGAGAAATATCAATAACCTCAGATATGCAGATGACACCACCCTTATGGCAGAAAGTGAAGAGGAAATAAAAGGCCTCTTGATGAAAGTGAAAGAGGAGAGTGAAAAAGTTGGCTTAAAGCTCAACATTCAGAAAACGAAGATCATGGCATCCGGTCCCATCACTTCATGGGAAATAGATGGGGAAACGGTGGAAACAGTGTCAGACTTTATTTTGGGGGGCTCCAAAATCACTGCAGATGGTGATTGCAGCCATGGAATTAAAAGATGCATACTCCTTGAAAGGAAAGTTATGACCAACCTAGATAGCATATTCAAAAGCAGAGACATTACTTTGCCAACAAAGGTCCTTCTAGTCAAGGCTATGGTTTTTCCTGTGGTCATGTATGGATGTGAGAGTTGGACTGTGAAGAAAGCTGAGCGCCGAAGAATTGATGCTTTTGAACTGTGGTGTTGGAGAAGACTCTTGAGAGTCCCTTGGACTGCAAGGAGATCTAACCAGTCCATTCTAAAGGAGATTGGTCCTGGGTGTTCTTTGGAAGGAATGATGCTAAGCTGAAACTTTGGCCTCCTCATGCAAAGAGTTGACTCATTGGAAACGACTCTGATGCTGAGAGGGAACGGGGGCAGGAGGAGAAGGGGATGACGGAGGATGAGATGGCTGGATGGCATCACGGACTCGATAGATGTGAATCTGAGTGAACTCCGGGAGATGGTGATGGACAGGGAGGCCTGGTGTGCTGCGATTCATGGGGTCGCAAAGAGTCAGACACAACTGAGCGACTGAACTGAACTGAACTGTATGCGGCTAAGTTTTGGGTAGTTTGGTGAAGATGGTGGAGGGATGTTCTCTGGAGAGTTGGTGTGGTGGGCTGAGGCCAGAGACAGAGGGTCTGCTAGTGAAATACACAAAACTTCTAACTCCAGCATTGGGACCGTGTTTGCCCAACCCCCAGCAGTGTGGGAAGCCTGGGTGCGCGGTGCCATCCAGCCTCTACCCACAGGCGGGCCTCACCAGGCTGCCCGCACCTGCTCTCTCAGCCCTCAGGCACCATGTTCTTTCTCGGACCAGTCGGCCGCTGTGTCCCTGCAGCATCCTGGTGTTGGCGTCGCTCTGTCCTCAGAATTCTCACGCACTCCTTCTCTCCTGTTCTGTCCTTTGAGGACTTGCCGAAGGTGACAGTCTGTTCTTCCACAGAAACAGCAGCTGTGGTTGCGTCAACTGCTCCTCATAGGGACACGGGTTCATGTGGAACGCCATGTCCAGCTGAGTGGCTTGGGCTCACCTACCCAGGTCTCAGCAGAGTTCTCTTTGGAGACAGGGTTAACGAACAGTGCCTGCCTCCTATCACTACAAAGGGTGACATGAATTGATAAGGTGTTTAACGCAGGGCAGGGGCTCCCTGGTGGCTCCCTGGTGGCTCAGGTGGTAAAGAATCCGCCTGTAATGCAGAAGACCTGGGTTTGATCCCTGGGCTGGGAAGGTCTCCTGGAGAAGGGAATGGTGCCCCACTTTAGCATTCTTGCCTGGAGAATCCCATGGACAGAGGAGCCCAGAGGGCTACATTCCATGGGGTCACAAAGAGTCGGACACGACTGAGTGACTGACATTTTAACAGGGGCTCAGGCAACGTCAGCTCACACAATGGGACCTAACCCTTGTCTCGCTGCCTCTCGTGGCTGTTATCAAGAACAGTTGAGCTGGGACTTCCTGGTGGTGCAGTGGCTAAGATTGCACACTCCCAGTGCAGGGGCCTGGGTTCGATCTCTGGTCGAGGAACTAGATCCCACATGCTGCAACTACAGATCCCTCAGGCTGCAATGAAGATCAAAGATCCCATTTGCTTCAAGATGTGGTGCACCTCTCCAATACATTTTTTAAACAAACCAACAAAAAAATTGAGCCACAGAGCAGGAAAGAATTGTACGCGCTGCGAACTGCCAGGGTAGGAGAGGGGCTTGGCTGTCGCTCTTCATGATTACCTTGAAACAACTCAGTACTGACCTAACCTGCTCTGGGGACCAGGAAGGGGTCATGGGGACACTGGGAGGGCATTGTCCTCCGGAGTCAAAGGTGGCTCTGTTCACGGCTGTCACCCTCTCCCCCAGCCTGGCTCCCAGCCCAGCCACCCACGGAGATAAAGTCTCTGCCTGTACCGTCCCACACCCACCATTTCCTTGTTAGGGTGAGGTCATGGTCAGGGGCAGGGACTTTCTGAAACGGCTGAGGGTGCTGAGGGGCTGGGCCTTGGTGGGAGTGGGGCTTACAAATCCCTAGCCTCCCCTTTGGACACTGAGACCCTGCGGTTGCCACCTCGCCATGTCCAGGGTTCCCTGGATGCGGCCTGTGACCGGAAGGTGAGGACAGTGGGGACCCCATGGGGCAAGGAAGGGGGCCTGGAGGCCGAGGGGCCTTGCCCTTCCTCCACTTCCAGGACAGAATGTCCGGTTGGACCTGATTCACATAATGCACTTCCATGTAAGAGTTTGAAAAAAAGTTAAAAAAAAAAAAAGTCAAGATTTTAAAACATTTACTCTAGTCCACTGAGCCTAGAAAGGGGAATGGATGGCCCAGGTCACATGACCAGGCAGCAGCAGAAATGGAACCAGAGCCTGAGGGAGTAGAGACTTGCTCTCTGCTTCCCCAAACATCCATCTCCCCTTTCCCATTTCTCTTCCGGAGCAGGGACCGAGGACTGGAGCCCGTGATTCAGACTAAGCCAATCAGTGTGCTCCGTTTCTCTGGCCACAGCGATTGGCTCAGAGGTAAACATGTGACCAAAGCAGGCCCAATCAGAGTGAATCCCAGCACTTGGAGCTGGGAATGCTGGGAGTGACAGGCTTTCTCCTTCCTACTGCAAGTGATGGAGGTGAGCCCCCTTGGGCCAGGGCTGAGGGGCCAGCCCTGCAAGAGGTCGAGAGGAGGTGCAGAGAAGGTGGGCCCCGGGTGGATTTTAGAGCACTTGTGTCCAGCCTCTCCTGCTACCAGAGATTTTGACCTCTTCATTGATGTGATGCTTTTGAACTGTGGTGTTGGAGAAGACTCTTGAGAGTCCCTTGGACTGCAAGGAGATCCAACCAGTCCATCCTAAAGGAGATCAGTCCTGAGTGTTCACTGGAAGGACTGATGCTGAAGCTGCAACTCCAATACTTGGGCCACCTCACATGAAGACGATTCATTGGAAAAGACCCTGATGCTGGGAAGGATTGCAGGAGGGAGGAGAAGGGGACAACAGAGGATGAGATAGTTGAATGGCATCACCGACTCAATGGACATAAGTGTGAGTAAACGCAGGGAGATGGTGATGGACAGGGAGGCCTGGTGTGCTGCAGTCCATGGAGTCGCCAAGAGTGGGACGCAACAGAGCGACTGAACTGAACTGAAGTTTAAATCAGATCCCAGGTTTAGCTGCACAGCGCTCTAACTGAAAGCATCTTCGTGCACAGCTGTCTCTTGCTCCCAGGCCTGGGAGACGGCCAGGGCCACCTGGGTGCTTGTGAGGTCCCTGGCCTTTGACCTCTGCGCCTCTTCTCCAGGTTGTTTTCATGCCCCACCCTCTGAAGCTTGCCATGGAACCCAGATAGGCACCCAGAGGCTTCTAGCTTGTCTCTTGAAACCAGCAGAGCTGCCTTTCTCACTGGGGCCACCCCGCCACAGCCCACCCACCATCCACAAGCCTCAGGCACTTCCCACCCTGAATCATCCACCTTCAGAGGCCTCCGCACCTGAGCTATCAGGAAGATGCCTTCCCAGCCGAATTCCCCTCTAACCTCTGGCTGGGAGTGGCACAAGGAAAGCTTAGAAGGGGCTGCCTCCTAGCTGGCCATGACCCAGCTGTGTCCCAGCTGTCTGGAGGTCACCCAGGGCCTCTTCCCCAGGTACGGGCTGCGGCACCCGTTTCCTGTACACTCACACTGTGTTCCAGATGCGGTACCCATCTCTTTCAGGGCAGTCTTTCGCTTAATCTTCACCACTTCCTGGGGAGATCAGGAGTGTGGACGTGGGGTTCAGCATAGGGACGCTGGAGCCAGGTGGTCCAGGTTTGAATCCTAGCAGTTCTACACACTTGCTGTGTGACCTTGGTCAAGTTACTTAACCTCTCTGTACCCCATCTCTTATCCTATAAAATGGGGATGCTGCCTGCTAGACTCTTGAATGAGAAGTTAATACACATAATGGTCTTAGAACAACAATGCCTGGCCCATGGTGTGCTATATAATGTTCAATTCAGTTCGGTCGTGTCCGACTCTTTGCGACCCCATGAATTGCAGCACGCCAGGCCTCCCTGTCCATCACCAACTCCCAGAGTTCACTCAGATTCACGTCCATCGAGTCAGTGATGCCATCCAGCCATCTCATCCTCTGTCGTCCCCTTCTCCTCCTGCCCCCAATACCTCCCAGCATCAGAGTCTTTTCCAATGAGTCAACTCTTTGCATGAGGTGGCCAAAGTACTGGAGTTTCAGCTTTAGCATCATTCCTTCCAAAGAACACCCAGGGCTGATCTCCTTTAGAATGGACTGGTTGGATCTCCTTGCAGTCCAAGGGACTCTCAAGAGTCTTCTCCAGCACCACAGTTCAAAAGCATCAATTTTTCAGCGCTCAGCCTTCTTCACAGTCCAAATCTCGCATCCATACATGACCACAGGAAAAACCATAGCCTTGACTAGACGGACCTTAGTCGGCAAAGTAATGTGTCTGCTTTTGAATATGCTATCTAGGTCATAGCTTTCCTTCCAAGGAGTAAGCATCTTTTAATTTCGTGGCTGCAGTTACAATCTGCAGTGATTTTGGAGCCCCCCCAAAATAAAGTCTGACACTGTTTCCACTGTTTCCCCATCTATTTCCCATGAAGTGATGGGACCAGATGCCATGATCTTCATTTTCTGAATGTTGAGCTTTAAGCCAACTTTTT
>SJYW01006885.1:439915-450327 GCA_006410735.1 Raphicerus campestris | reverse complement strand
CCCCCCAAAATAAAGTCTGACACTGTTTCCACTGTTTCCCCATCTATTTCCCATGAAGTGATGGGACCAGATGCCATGATCTTCATTTTCTGAATGTTGAGCTTTAAGCCAACTTTTTCACTCTCCTCTTGCACTTTCATCAAGAGGTTTTTTAGCTCCTTTTCACTTTCTGCCATAAGGGTGGTGTCATCTGCATATCTGAGGTTATTGATATTTTTCCCAGCAATCTTGATTCCAGCTTGTGTTTCTTCCAGTCCAGTATTTCTCATGATGTACTCTGCATAGAAGTTAAATAAGGGTGACAATATACAGTCTTGACGTACTCCTTTTCCTATTTGGAACCAGTCTGATGTTCCATGTCCAGTTCTAACTGTTGCCTCCTGACCGGCATACAGATTTCTCAAGAGGCAGGTCAGGTGGTCTGGTATTCCCATCTCTCTCAGAATTTTCCAGTTTATTGTGATCCACACAGTCAAAGGCTTTGGCATAGTCAATAAAGCAGAAATAGATGTTTTTCTGGAACTCTCTTGCTTTTTTGATGATCCAGTGGATATTGGCAATTTGATCTCTGGTTCCTCTGCCTTTTCTATAAGCAGCTTGAACATCTGTAATTTCACGGTTCACGTATTGCTGAAGCCTGTCTTGGAGAATTAGCTATTATTATTATTCCGTTTTACAGATGGCAAAACTGAGGCTCAAAGAGGAGCTTCAGAGCACACAGCTGAGTAACCCAGGTCTGTGTCATTCCAGAATGACTCATTTTATTGCCCCTTGAAGTAACCACATAAATCTGTAACTTGAATGGTTTTCTGCACCTAGGACCAGCCAGGGCCCTGGGGCTCGACAGCGGGCAAATGTATACGGAATCTAGCCAGGTCCTTTACTCCAGCCACATAAGTTTAGAGGAGACCCTAGAGGTTATCTATATCTAAGCTGTCCAATGTGGTAGCCACTAACCACGGGGCTGTTGAGCCCTGGATATAGTGGGTCTAAATGGAGATGTGCTTTGAGTGTAAAGTACACAGAGGCTTAGCTTCCAAAGGCTCAGCACAAAGAGCGTAAAATCTCCTTAATGCCTTTTTTTGGCCTCAACTTGCAGCATATTGGTTCTTAGTTTCCCGACCAGGCATGGAACCCGAGCCCCCTGCGATACAAGCTCAGAGTCCTAATCACTGAACCACCAGTGAATTCCCTCCTTAATACTTTTTTATATTAAATACAGGTTGAAGATGTTTTGGGTATGTTAGGTTAAATAACATTATTGAAACTAACTTCACGTGTTCATTTTTACTTTTTTATGTGGCTGCTAGAACACTTGTGACTCCCATTGTATTTCTACTGGACTCTGCTGAAGCAGGCCATTATTCCATTTTACAGATGAGGAAAGCAAGGCTCAGGGGTGTGATTTGCTTTCGGGTTTTTGTTGGCTCGGCTGGGCCTCCTCAGTCCCGCTCCAGGGCTCCTCCCGGGAACGCCTGTTGCTTCAGGAGGTAAGAGCTGAGCTGGGCTGCACAGGGACACTGGCCCCCGTGGCCCCCCGTCTGTCCCCCACCATCGGTGCCCTTGCCCGCCTGCACCTCCTCCCACACACTCACAGCCTGCCACACCCCTCCGCCCAAACCTGGAGGCTGAAGAATTGCCCAACGCGGGGATTTCCAAGACCCCACCATCCACCTCGTCTGCCTGCAGAAAGCAGCGGCCGAGCTGTTCTAGAGGGAAAACCCGCCTCTGCTTTGCAGGCCCACCGGGGGCTTCCCTGGTGGCTCACTGGTAAGGAATCCGCCTGCCAGTGCAGGAGACGCAGGTTCGGCCCGTGGTCCAGAAGGATCCCGCAGGCCATGGACCAACCAAGCCCTTGGGCCACAGCTATTGAGCCTGCACCCTACAGCCCCGGAAATGTACCTACTGAGCCCATAAACCACGGCTGCTGGAGCCCGCATTCCCCAGCAAGAGACGCTATTGCCAGAGAAGCTCCCGCTCGCAACTGGAGAAGAGACCGTGCCGCCAACAACCCAGCAGAACCGCAAAATAAATAAGTTAATTAACAAATGACCTTCTACGCACATACAGAAGTCCCTCTCGAATAGCTGTGAGTAGGAATGAGGAGACGGAGGGCTGAGATGTAGGATCACCCAGTGGCAGAAAGAGCAGCGCGGCAAAACTTGCTCTCGGCTTTCTGCCGGGTTAGTTTAATGGCCTGTTGTCTTGGCTGAGAGGTCAGTTCATCCCCCCAAGTGCTGCCTGATAGTAATTAGCAATCACAAGCAGCAAAGTACCAGTAAGCGTGCAGAAGGACAGTGGGTGTTGGTTTGTCGGATCACGTGGTCTGTTTGCGTTCTCTGTCCACATGCCGTTGAAAAAGGAGCCGCAGACACATCATCTTTCCTTTTACGGCTTCACTCATGATTTTCACCTTCAAGGAAGGGTTTAAAAAAAAAGGAAAGAAATTTTAAAAACGACTTCCTGGGATGGAGGCGGTATCGTCCTGCCTCTCACTGTGCTCCCTGTGGACTCCAGCACTCTCTCATGGAAGTCTTCCTGGTGTCTAACCCACATCCCTCAAGCTGCCGTGTAGCCTCCTTCCCCTGGGGCTGGCCTCCGGGATCAGCTGGGAGGTGGAGGTTCTGGAAAACCAGCCTGGGACATCTGGACGGGATGGGCTCCTGGTGAGGGTGACGGTGGCTCCGTGCCCCCGTGCCCCCTCTCTTGCTCTGAGCATCCTGGGGGAGCACCCTGTGCGCTCATTCCTCCCAGGAAGAAAGGAAGCCGCTTTCCAGCAGCACCCAGGAGACAACAGTGGGGGCCAATGACTTTTGAACGTTTTGACACAGCAGGACCCCGTGCGTCTAATTTCCTCTTTCCAGCTCATCTTCCCTGCCGACATACTCCCTAAAATCCAGCTCTTGGGAACAGGTCTGCCTTGCGAGGCATGAGCTCCCCATCACTGGAAGAATCTCCCCAAAAAAGGCTGGAGAACTCACGGAGCCATGGTAGAAGAGACTGAGACGGTTGTGATTTGGGGCACTGAACAGGTGCTTTATACGTGTCTGTGGAATAAATAGTCTTGATTCCTGTATCGGGAAGGAGGTTTTTCTAGAACACTTGGCTGCACATTAGAATCCCTGGGGAATTTCAAACACATGGATGCCTGGCTCTCAGCGCCATGGATTCTGACTTACCTGTTCTGAAATGCAGTATGGGCATTAATACTTTTAAAAGTTTTCCAGGAGATTCCATGTGCAGCACCCGCATTTGAGAGCTGGAGCACCAAGTTTCCTTCTAAGTCCAAGATGATAAGTATGTGTTATAAAGTCATTCACACTCTTCAGAGGCATTTACAAACTTCAGTCAGAGGCATTTCATACAGTATGTGATATATGTGATTTGTGGCTTGATAAGTGGTTTTAAAAATGTGGTCTCAGAGTTCAGCCACATTTTCTTTATAAGAAGCAGAA
The DNA here is from genome assembly GCA_006410735.1 of Raphicerus campestris. NCBI lineage: Eukaryota > Metazoa > Chordata > Mammalia > Artiodactyla > Bovidae > Raphicerus > Raphicerus campestris. The sequence goes on along the minus strand of SJYW01006885.1, from coordinate 446,872 downwards.
GGTGTTCAGACGAGTCATGAAGCCTTTCTGCTGAGAGTGAATGGTCCAGCGGCATCCATGGAAGTGGGGCAAGTGGATTCACTAAGCCCACCCTGGATGCAGAAACTTCTGGGACTTCAGAATTAAAACAGGAACCTCCAGTTGGATGGGAGAGGCCTAGCCCCTGGCTCAGGGAGTTCCAGTCTGATGGGAGAGGCACAGCCTGTGCTCCCAGGAGGATCCTAGTCTAGAGAGAGCCCTCGCTGCTCTCAGCCTCAGCCAGGGTTCAGAGAGAGCCCTCGCTGCTCTCAGCTTCACCCAGGGTTTCAGAGAGAGCTCTCGCTGCTCTCAGCCTCTGCCAGGGTTCAGAGAGAGCCCTTGCTGCTCTCAGCTTCACCCAGGGTTTCAGAGAGAGTCCTCACTGCTCTCAGCTTCACCCATGGTTCAGAGAGAGTCCTCACTGCTCTCAGCTTCACCCAGGGTTTTCCAGTTTACAGCGTGCTTTTCTCATCCTCAGCAAGTGATCGATCTAATGAGGTGGCAGCCCTTCCACTCATGGGGAACTCTCTGTAGAATTCTCTCCAGGATTCCCAGGCCGATGGAAGATGTGATTCCAGACTGTCCTTAGGGAGTCGTTGCTCTGATGCCACAGTCCCCACCCTCTGGTGTCTGAGCAGGGCACAGGGAGGCCTAGTCCCTGTTCCCTGGGAGCCCCTGGGGCTACTGTGGGAGTCAGCAACCCCGCGGTCCTTTGGCACACCCAGCTGTAATCACCTCGGTTGTTTGTCTCCTTCTCTGGAACACGCGTTGCTTGTGGGCAGGGACTCTGTGTTCCCTTTCTCTGGATCCCCAGGTTTGCTGATTGACTGATGGACCACCTCAGCAAAGGAATGCAGTAACTGGTGTGACGGGGGGATTGCATTCAGGCCCTCAGGGTGGCAATGTCCCGCCCCTTGGACAGCCTCGAAGCCTCCCCGCCCCCTCCTGAGAGTCCCTGAGTTTCTGAAGAGGATTGCACACGCTTGCAGGTGTGGGTTGTTCCAGCAGCCTTGTAAAAATACACCAGAGCCCGGGATGAGCCTGAGGCCCACAGGGAAGGCCTGCAAACCGGGGTGCCAGGCACTTCTCCGGGACTCGTGCAGAACCCAAGAATGGGAGGGGTGACGGGGGCATCACCTCTCCTCTGGGGGGGGGGCGTTGCTGCCTGTCCTCTCCTCTCTGTGCAGAAAACCACACCTAGGAAGAGCTGGAAGGAAAGGCATCCAAATAGAACAGTTGTCCCTGGAAGGCATGGAGGTGGGGTTGCATGATTGTTCTCTGTAGTTTCCGAAATTCCTAGGCCTGGTCTTGATAATGAAGCGAAAACTGCAGACTTTCCCTGCTTGTCCCTCCATGGCCCTGCATGTCCCCCGGGGCTTAATTTCTTGAGATTCACGGGAACTTATTCCAGCCGCTGCCAGCGAGCTGCCCATGGCTGCTTGGTTGGCACGAGCTTTTCCTCTCATGGTGGGGTGGGAGTGGGGAGTCCAGGCCTTTCCCTGTTTGCTGGCACAGGGTCCAGGCCGGGAATCAGCCCAAGAGAGCCTTAGGGGTTACCTAATAAATGTCTCTATCTGATTGCTCCTCCCAAGGAGGGCTACAGCGATTCCAGTTTGCTGAGATCCTGGTGAAAGGAAAAGAGGGCAAAACTCTCCCGCCCATTCGCATCTTGCAGATTTTCTCACCAGCAAAGTGGGTTTGGGCATGTGGTTTGGGCATGTGTCTCCACTGAACCCCGGGGTCTGCCTCCGCCTCACCGATTCATGCCTCGTGTGTGAGTGAGTGTGTGTGTGTGTGTGTGTGTGTGTGTGTGTGTGTGGCTGCGTCAGGTCTTGCTGTGCCATGTAGGATCTTTTGGGATCTTTCACTGTAGCACGTGGGCTTTTCTGATGCCGTGCGACAGGTCCAGAGCGCACAGGCTCAGAGGTTGCGGGCGGGCTTAGCTGCCACAGGGCATGTGGGATCTTACTTTCCCAACCAGGGATAGAGCCCATGGCCCCTGCATTGGCAGGCAGATTCTTAACGCCTGGGCCACTGGGCAGGTGCCCATTCATCCCTTCCTTTTCTCATGTGTTCAGTGTCTGACCACACTCATCAGATCTGCAGTGATGACCCAGCCTAACCATGGCTGGCTCTTGCCTGGCCTTCCACACTGGTTTCCTGTCTTGCATCCTCGGACTGCTCTCTTCTAGAAGGATTCGGCGTATACCTCCACCTCTTGCCAAGTCCCATACAAGGCCAAATATTAGATCAAAAGCCTCCGGCTTGAAGGAATGCATTATACGGGTCAGGAAGAGAGATGGGCAGGCAGGTAGTCCAGGTGAAGCGTGCTCGGTAAAGAGACAGAACAGAGCGGGGAGGCAGAGCCTGCCAGCGCCTGCTAGGTGCTCGGGAGACCCGGCCTGGGGAGGGAGGGGGAAGGACAGTCTGGACTGGGGGCCTCAGGGCTGGTGGGCTGTGCTCAGGCCCCTGCCACCCCTGGGCCATTCTCCTGTCTTCCCCCTCCTCCCGCCCCTCACCTTCTCCAGGCCCACTGTTCCACGTCATCAGGCGTGGGCAAAGCGAGAAGGGGGGCTCTCCGCCGGCCGCGTGGGTGAAGGCCCACTGTGTGCTGAAGCTTGGAGCTGAAGTCGGACGTGGGGGATTGCCAGGGAGCTGCAGTGACCCAGGCGTCATTGCCGTCTCGGTCTCATCCCGGCTGTATCGCCGGCGGTTGATGTGATGTGCACGATGATGCTGCGGGCAGGACCTCAGCATCCCAGTGGAACGGGCCCCTGGTCCTTCTCCACTCCTGCCTCCTGCTGCCCCCAGGCTAAGGGAGAGCATCCAGGACCCGGCGAGAACGCATTAGCTCTCTGCAGAAGCGGCTGAGCAATCCTCCACCATGAGGTGACCTGCTTCCCAGGAGGATCTGTTTGTCCTTCAGAGTAGAAATAAATAGAAACTGACTCTTATACCCGACGGCGGGCTCCGGCTCCTGGAAAGCACTGCCGAGTATTCTGTGCTCAGTGGTGGTCTTGCGCTCTGGGCAGGGGGTCTGGAAACCCTGGTTGATGTGACCTGAGTCGGGACCAAGTCGGATGAGGTCACAGCGTAGCAGGGAGGGGCCGTGACGGTGGCCAAGTCTCTTGGCTCCTGGCAGGTACCTGTTGGCAGAGTCTAACATTTAGCCGGATGTGGCTCACAGCTGGAAGGACGTGGGGTTGGCAGGAGAACCCAGGAGTCCTGATCCAAGTTGTCTTTTCTTCTTCTTCTTTCTAAGCTTTGGGCCTCACCTCATGGTGCATGAGGGGCCTCCCTGGTGGCTCAGACAGTAAAGAATCCTCCTGCCCACGCAGAAGACACAGGCTGCATCCCTGGGTCGGGAAGACCCCCTGGAGGAAGGCATGGCAACCCACTGCAGTATTCTTACCTGGAGAACCCCATGGACAAGAGGAGCCTGGTGGACTGCAGTCCCTGGGGTTGCAAGGGGTCGGACAGGACTGAGTGCCTGAGCGTGCACGCACAGCAAATGAGATCTTAGTGCTCCGACCAGGAATCAGCCCCCACCCCCCGTGTTGGACCCCCAGGGGAGTCACGACCTGGGCTGTACTGGGGGTATCCCACCCTGAGCTGGTCTTTAGGGAAACGAGGTGGTGGGAAGCCCCACCCGCTGCCCTGGGACACCCACGAGGCCAGGCCTCAGGTCCACCAAGTGCTTGGCCTCGGACTGAGTGGGGCTCTGGCTGCCTGGGAGGTGTCTGGGCTTGCACTGGGGTCTCGCCAGAGAGGTCTGAAAACAGGAAGGCCTGTGTGATGATCAGGGCCCAGTGCAAAGTGAGAACGTGGGCCCCTCTCCCAAAGTTACTAAGAACGTCAGGACGACGGGCAGAGGACACGATTCCAGGCAAGGGCTCTGTGCACACTTCCCATGCTCGCCAAACCTACCGTCTTCTTTTCTTGGGGCTCCTGGAACGAAGTCTCACAAGCCAGGGGGCTCTTAGTAACAGACCTGTACCGTCTCCCGGTCTGGAGGCTGGTCCCTTCTGGGGCTCTGGGGGAGAGTCTGTCCCAGGCCTTGTTCCCAGCTCCCGAGGTCTAGCTGGCAGTCCGTGGGCCCCCTTGGCTTGGAGCAGCAGTGCCCCGGGCTCTGCCTTCGCGCTGTCCTCTCCCTGAGGGTTTACGGGTCAGTGCCCCCTCTTGAGAGGACCCCCGGTCGTCTTGGGTTAGGGCCCACCCTAACGACCCCATTGTAACCTGATTCCCTGTCAACATCCTGCTTTCAAAGACAGTCACATTCTGAGATGCCGAGAGTCAGGACTTCAAATGATTGGGGGGAAGGTGCAATTCCACTGGTGATCCTGGCCCGGCTGGGAAGGCTGCCTCAGGTTCGGCTCAGCTGGCGGGGTTAACTGACTTGTCCGTGCCTGGCTCCCCTGGGGCAGGTGAAGAGGCCCTGGGTGAATCCCCTGTCCCCACAGAACCTCCTGGTGGGAGACAGGGTGGCCCTCGGGTCCTGGTGGCTGGTGGCCTCCGCTCGGCCTTAGGAGGGCTGGGGGATCCGCCTTGGGGGGCAGAGACCCTCTGTGTCCCCCAGCTCTGTCTGTGGGCCCCAGTCCTCATTTGACGGCCACCAGGTCCCTGCCTGCCGTGGTGCCCTCCCTTCCCACCCCGTGAGGGAGCTCTGGGGAGTGACCGCTGACGTGTCCGTGCAGGACCGGGCCCTGTGCAGACACTCACTAACATCAAGTCCCCCCCTCCCCAGCCTGTTTCTTCACCTTACAGTCCGGTCGCCAGGACCTGCCTCGGGGTTCTGCTGGGAGCTCTGGCAACCCCGCGTCTTGGATGCCCCCAGCAGAGCCTGGAATGCCGTGGAACCTGAGGGGCAGCAGCTCAGAGCCCTGGTCTCGGGTATAATGCCTTGGTGGGAAAGCAGAAGTCTGCATTGGAGGACCAGAGGGCTGCAAACGCCCCCCGCCTCTGGAAGGGGCTGACGCATGTGAGCTGTGACTGGTTTGCGGGGGGCGAGAGGATAAGCCGAGGGGAGCTGGTGTCGCGGGTGCGGGAGGAGGGCCAGGCCCAGGGCCGTCGGTGGCACACACCTGGGGCGCTTGTTTTTGGCGCACACCAGGGATGGCGTCATCCATTCTTTCCAAATGATCGTTAATTACGGCCGAGAAGAAGTGCCAGCCTTTTCCCCTCCTATTTCTTTTCTTTCTCTTAATGAATGTGATGGGATCAGCAGAGACCTGGGAGAGGAAAGCTCTTCCCTTTTTAGGGCAAGGCGGCTCCCCTTGGCTGACTCACCCGCCCCGCTTTCTGGCCCCCAAGCCTGCACCTTGCCTGTTAAAACTGTCCCGGGAGCCGCCCCTCCTGAGAAGGGCGGCCCCCACCTTCGTGTTTGCAGGGCTGAGTCAGCAGTGAAGTCACCCCTTGGCTTGGTTCTCAGACAAGCGCCTTCTTGCCTGGGCCGCTCTGCACTGGCACGCGGGCTGCACCCCAGCTGCACACCGGCTGGCATGTGGGCCGGGGGCTTGGCCCCTGGGCCAGTGGTCATTGATTGGAGCTGGGCCCTGGATCCATCTGCCTGCTCCCTGCCCACTTTCATTTGCCCCTAACCCAGCCGCTGTTGGCCAAGGGCTGCCCCTGAGCCGGGCGTGGTGTGGGCAGTGGGGTCTGAAGATGGGCAGCCCCCATGCCTGCAGAGCTGGGGGAAGGGTGCACACAGATCCCCACTCCCCAGACTGTTTGTGTCTGACTCTGCGGGTGCGCTGAGGGGGCATCCCCCGACTGCCCTGGTAGTCAGGGACGGTGATGCTGGAATCGAGTCTTAGAGGCCGTGTTAGAAGCTGCCAGAAAAGGGGGGCACACGGTCAGAGGGAACAGCCTCAGTCAGTGGGAGCAGCGTGTGCGGAGGCTCAGTTCAGTTCAGTTGCTCAGTCGTGTCCGACTCTGTGGGACCCCATGGACTGTAGCCCACCAGGCTCCTCTGTCCATAGGGATTCTCCAGGCAAGAACACTGGAGTAGGTTGCCATCCCTCCTCCACGGGATCTTCCCACCCCAGGGATCGAAGCTGGGTCTCCTGGTGAAGAGTCACCTGGTGCACTGCAGGTGGGTTCTTTACCATCTGAGTCACCAGGGAAGCCCCCTGGACTGCTTTCCAGCCTACAGTTATTGGAGTGTCTTAGGTTGCATGGAGGACCCCCCCTCTCCTACCCTCCAGGACCTTCATGTCTGCTGGGGCATCCAGCGCCCACCTGGAAAGTGAGGAGCGGTGTCAGCGTGAGGTTCTCCTGTGGGGCAGACGGCTGGTGACTGGCCCAGCCTGTGTCTCCTGCCTGAAGGCCGGCCCGGATGCTCCATTAAGGGCTGCTGCATCGCCTGCATTCGGCCCCCAGCGCGGCTCCCTGTTCACTGCAACTGTGTGTGCTGTGAGATCAGCCCCGGGGTCAGAGCAGGCACCTGTCTGCGCTTCCCTTTCTCTGCTCCACCAGCCCTCGCTGCAGAGAAACGGGGCAAATATGTGATAAAATCATCAGCAAGAAACGGTTCTCCGTGTCTGCTATAGGAGTGGAGCTTTGGACCCAGGGCACTGAGATCCATCCCTCATAGCCTTTTTCATCTCTTTAACAAACCAGCCAAGGATTTGGAGGCCACAACCCATCTGCCCTCAGTAGATACACCAAAGCTCGTCAGGCTCGCGGTGGGCAGTGTGACATGACCACAATAGTGACGTCCGCCACCCGCATTCAGCAGCGAGGACTTGGACCACGTTTATTTTGTCAAATGAAAAAGCTCGTTACTAAACAGTATGCGGAACGTAGTCCTATTTTGGCAAAATATACACAATATGCATGGAGGAGGCACGGCCACCCACTCCAGTGTTCCTGCTGGAGAGCTCCGTGCACAGAGGGGCTGGCGGGCTGTGTTCCATGGGGTGGCAGGGCGCCGCACACGAC
>SJYW01006885.1:423515-438971 GCA_006410735.1 Raphicerus campestris | reverse complement strand
ACACACACACACACACACACACACACACACACACATATATATATATATATAGTGGAGGCATATATTTACTCCCACACATATTATGCATTGTGTGTAATGATGTGCTTTCAGATAGTGCTCATATTGTTCAAAGTCAGTTTACAAACAATTAGATTATACCAGAGTGAGAGTAAATATCATCACTCCTCTCTCTCAGTCTCTGTATACTCCACACTGGGATTTGAAAATAGCTGATAAAAAAAAATTAGAGATAAAACTGTCAACTTAATTATTCATAAGAATTTGAGCTAGAGATTATAACATATATCACTGTGAACAAGTGAATTAGTTAATATGACACCCCTAAATTAGGCAGATTTATCTATCTCATCATTGGCAAAGGAGAAAAATTCCCAGTAGTTTCTACCATGGGCAGAGGGTGGGCAGGGTATATATATATATATATGTATATATGCTCATTACAGATTTGCCAGTGACCAAATAAGGCCTAGAACAGTTTCACATCTAGAAGAATCTCACTTACCTCTGACTTCTGTCTATAGAAGACCAAGATTGTTACTTTAGGAAAATTCTCCAAAGAGAAAACATGAAGACTAGAATAAAATGAAGATAACTTTATATCTTAGCCAGGGACAGACCCAGTCAGCACTGGTTATTTCAGCAAAACTGTCAGTAGTGTCCTTGTTCATTACCTAAACCACTTCAGTTTTGGGGATCACATTTTCTCCTAGTATATAAAAACTTTTCTTTTTGTCTTTGAAAAGATTTTTTAATTCTACTTTTCCACTTAAAAAAATTATTGAAATAGAGTTGATATACAATGTTGTGTTATTTTAGGTGTACAGCAAGTGATTCAGATATATGTGTGTGTATATATACATATATGTATATATGGGGAAAGCAATGGCACCCCACTCCAGCACTCTTGCCTGGAAAATCCCATGGACAGAGGAGCTTGGTGGGCTACAGTCCATGGGGTCGCTAAGTGTTGGACAGGACTGAGCGACTTCACTTTCACTTTTCATTTTCATGCATTGGAGAAGGAAATGGCAACCCACTCCAGTGTTCTTGCCTGGAGAATCCCAGGGATGGGGGAGCCTCGTGGGCTGCCGTCTATGGGGTCACACAGAGTCGGACATGACTGAAGCAATTTAGCAGCAGCATATGTACATATAAATAAATAGGAAATTTTATATTTTAAATACACACTTGACTCTTATGCAGGGAACTGATTTCAGTGTCACTTTAAAATATGCATGCTGCAAGCTTATTTAAATGTTTTCAATTATTGTAAAAATAGAAAGCAATTAAAATTCTGGAATAAGAATTCCTAATGCATAAAAGAATTTATGAAAAACTAGTGTGTATTGACAGTCTCATCACTCATTGTTACTTTAATTAGGTGGCTTTTCCTCTTGTGTGTATTTTTTCACTGCCTATTCAGCCCTACTCTGTAAACTTTCTTTTCTGTCTTTATTTATATCATGAGATATATCCCCAATATATCTTTTTCTAAATTCTATAAAATTGCAAATTCCACAAATCAGCATTATACTTCACACCTTTCTCTATTGGTGTATAGTAAGGAAATTTGGTATGTTAAAAATTAATTGATTGCATTAAATTCAGAATCCTTATTTGATCATTTCAGTAGAATCTGTTATTGTTTTGAGTTGAGTTGACTCATTATTTAAATTTACTAGACTCAACTGTTAAATTGCCTACATAGAAATATGTGTTTTTAGTTGTAAAACAGCCTTTTTTTGCAATAGGAAAATGTTTTATGCATATGCACAATTATAAGATCCTACAAAAATAATGTTTTTCTAAATTGCAGAGAAGTTCTGATGAGCAGGCCTTAATTTCCTTTCAGACAAACTGCTATATATATATATATATATATATATGTTCAAAAGTAAAGTCACTCAGTAGTGTCCAACTCTTTGTGACCCCATGGACTGTAACCCACCAGGCTCCTCAGTTCATGGGATCTTCCAGGCAAGAATANAAAAAAAAAAAAAGTCAGCACGCGCACGTTATTATCGCCGTCATAAGAAAAGCAGCGGAGGCTTTCCTTTCCGGAAGGCAGTAAATCTCCCCTTAGCAAGCAGATACATCTCGAATCATTTCTTTCTGTTCAACAACACATCTGAGGAGCGGGCCCAGGCCGGGCCTGTCCTTCCCTTTCTTGCTTGCTTCCTTTCGGCTACGCTGGGCCTTCATCTGAGGAGCGGGCCCCAGGCCGGGCCATCCTTCCCTTGCTTGCTTGCGCTGGGCCTTCATGCTGCACAGGCTTTTCTCCGGGTGGGGTGAGCAGGGCCTCGGCCAGGGAGGGAGCCTGTGTCGGAAGAGAGATTCTTTACCGCTGAGCCGCCAGGGAAGCACCCCCTCCCTCCTTCCCTTTCCTCTTCTTCCCCTGCTCCCTCTCTTCCATCTCCCAACTTTTCCTGGGCACCTTCTATGCGCCAGAGGCTCCCAGCGGGGAGACAGGCCTGGGTCAAGGCCCCACGACCCGCTGGCCTCAGCCGCAGTGCACCTACGCGCCTCCAGGGGCTGGAGGGCGCTGGCTTTGCCAGGGAGGGTGAAGGGTGCTTCAAGGAGAACTTAGCTGGGGATCTCCTAGAGTCACCCAGGAGCCAGGACAGGCCCCCAGAAGGGCGATTCAAAACCCCAGGCTGCCTTGGCCAGAGTCCCCTGGATTGAGGTGACCATGGGTGGCTTGGGGATGAAGAAGAAGCTGGTTTGGGCATTTCAAGAATGAAAGGCCAACATCCTTGGGCAACAGAAGTGGGATCTTGAGGAGGCGGGAGACCTGCTCAGCCAAGGGGCAGATGAGGTGGGGCCTGGAAAGGTGAACCTGGGGAGCTGCCTGCAGACGCCAGGCGAGAGGCTGGGCTTCGTTGTGGAGTGGGGGAGCACCCAAGGGGCTGAGGAGGGAGGCCAGATGGGGGCAGCCCCACGTGGGCCGGGGGTGTGGGGCAGGGCGGGAGGCTGCCACAGTCACGCCCGGCTCCCGGCCCAGCCTGCTTCCTGCCGGCGCTCCTGTGTGCCCACACGCCCCTCCGCCCTCTCTCCCATCAACTCGGCCAGACCAGTAGAGGGATTGGGAAATGGCCACGCGGGGCAGGGGTGGGACGGTGCGGGGACACCCCTTCCTTCCTCTTAGTCACTTGTCTAACTTTCGGCACATCTTTGCATCCTTAGTCACCCCCGAGACAATTGTGCCTGTCCTTACTGCCAGGGGAATTGGGGCAGCGAGCCAGCTGCCCACCTGCTGCCCCCGTCCTGGTTCTGAGGTTTATGGAATAAGCCCAACAAGCTGGTCAGGCCCAGTCTCACTGCCCCGGGACATCCGACAGCTCTTGGCTCTTGGAACTAGATGTGGTGCGGGGCTGGGCAAGACAGGTTGTGCTTTGAATCCCAGCTCTGCCTTGCTGTGTGACTTTGAGTAAGTCACTCGCCCTCTCTGGACCTTAGTCGCCTTATCCTTAAATGGGGATGATGCAATCACTTACCATGTAAGAACTGAAGGCTGTAACGCCCACAAATTACAGAGGAGACTTGCGGTAAACATTCCTCCCCTCCTTTTAGGCTTATAAGGCAACTATGTGAAGCACAGGCTCTACCCTGAGGGGGTTACCCGTGGAGCCGGGACACAGAGACTCAGACAATTAGAGTCGGTGATGGAGCTGAATAACTTCGCAAGACATCGCCCTGCCCTAGGACACGGCAGTCTACCCCAGGCCTCTGTGCCTCCTTGGTGGCACTGCTCACACAGGCTTCCCCTCGGTTCCCAGAACACACCAGGTCCTGCCTCAGGGCCTTTGCACGGATGGTCTCTTTGCTGGCAGTGTTCTCCTTCTTGCTACCTACTCCCGCCCCGACTCCACCGAGACTGAATCAGCGTCTAGGAGGGTGGTCACCACAGCTGCCCTCAGAATTTAGAGTAGGGATGCCCAGCCTAGTTTTTTAGAATTATTATTAAAAGGAGAGGTGCTCCCTTCCTATTACTCCTTTGCTGGCCGTGNCAGTAGTGTCCAACTCTTTGTGACCCCATGGACTGTAACCCACCAGGTTCCTCAGTTCATGGGATCTTCCAGGCAAGAATACTGGAGTGGGTTGCCATTTCCTTCTCCAGGGGATCTTCCCAACCCAGGGATCAAACCCAGGTGTCCCACTTCGGAAGCAGATGCTTTAACCTCTGAGCCATCAGAGGTTATATATATATATACTCAATTCTTTTTTAATCTGAAGTGTAGTTGATTTACAATGTTCTGTTAGTTTCAGGTATACAGCAAAGTGATTCTTTTTTGAATTATATCTGTTTTTTCACATGCTCTTCCATAAAAGGTTATTATAAGATATTGAATATCTTTCCCTTGCTATACAGTTGGTACTTATTTTTTTACTTATTTTATATATAATAGTGTGGATCGGTTAATCCCAAACTCTTAGTTCATCCCTCCTACTGTGTCTCTTAATTCTTGACTAATCCATTTTACATTTACTATTCTCCTTTTATCATTTATATTGTATGGAATTTAGTCAAGTACCTTCAAATAATTAATTTTATCACAGATTTCTTTGATGAAAAAATGGGATAGTTTAAGGTTTTTAGCATTTGGAAGATATTTATCTTCTCAAAGACACTCATATTTCCAAGAATATAAATTTTATGAGAACGCAATACAATGAACCAAGAAGACAATGAGTTTCTAGTGTTTATAATAATATAATGATTTCCTAGAAAAAATACTGTATCTCTGAATTGTATATAAAAATAAAACAGAAAATAGCTACTTATTAATAAATTATGTTACTTATTTCAATATTTTATGATTAAGTAGAAATGACATTGTTTCATCAAACACTTTTGAAATAACCATGCCCAGTTTCTTTAGTGACCGCTCCATAAGAAAGATAGGATTAATATTTATTTTATAGTTGAATTTTTAAAAGAAAAATTATTGTGGCATAGAATGTTATCTCCTATTTTTTTTTCTGTTAGTATTAGAACATTCACATTTTAGCTAATCTCCAGAATAAATAAAATTTTACACGCTACCGAAAGAATGGTCATGGGACTAAGTCCTGACTGATGACTACAACTGAAAAGATATTTAGATTCCAGCATCTTTGAGTGGAAGAGATATTCTCTCTACTTTCCTTTAGTTAGACCACAAATGTAATGAGGGAGCTAAAGAGTCATCTAAATCAAAAGGTAGAAGCTGGTTTTGAAGGTATTCATATTTGCTTCCTATTGTGTGTCAGTCACTGTTCTAGGTAGAGCTGATAGAGTTATGAATAAAATAGACATTTCAGGACCCATGTTGCATTCATTCAAACATATATATTAAAACAACAAACAAATAAAATAAACCAATAAACCTACAAGAAACACATGGAATACCAACCCTCATATTCTCAATCTCTGTCTTAAAAATGGGGGTTTCAGCTTCATAAATAGCATCTCAATTTCTTACTTTCTCTTCTCCTTCTCTGAAGCCAATTTTTTTTCTTCCTAGTTTGTGGATTAAGCTAGGAAAAACTGCTGTGCAGTTTGATGACTAACTTCTATGAAGTTCAAATCATATAACATTTTCTTTTTCCATCTTCCCAATAAACAAACATATCCCCTAAAACTCTCAGGCCTCAGTCAATCACCTCATAACGCAACCTGAGAATTGGTGTATAATATGTAGAACCTTGGAAATGAACAACAAAATAGGAATTATGCCCTGACATCAGTCCTGGAACAGAAGTGCAGTGAACACTCAGCATGGAGATACAGAAATAACCTCTTTTAATTAATTATTTTGGCCTGTAATATAGCGTGCAAACAACAAAGTAATACACTAAGAGTTTATAAGCTTGTGATAATTTGTGAAAATATTACACATTGACTTATATCTATACAATTTATTTATGTATGCATTTACCCTTGTATTCCAGTGTTACAGGATAGTGATTATTTCACAATTGAAGTTGCTCTATCTAAAAAAATGGCAATTAAATTATTATAAACGCACATGGTTTGAGGTAAATTTCAGGGTGCCAACATAATTTTCTCTGAATGTATCCATTCATTGTAAATGAAACTTTCATTATGGTGAATAGATACCATGAGTTATAACTAACTAGTATTATGAACGTTATACTGTGTTTATTTAAACTGGAATATATAAGTATTTACCAAAATAACTAAAACTGTGGAGTTTGTTTGGATACACTGTGGCAACACACTCAGCACTCATCCTTACCTGAAGAATCCCATGGACAGAGGAGCCTAAGGGGCAAAGAGTTGGACATGACTGGGCAACTAACACTTCACTTATCAGTCTAATTTTGTGTTGAGTGTGTATTTTGTATACGTGCCTACATTTTAAAAGAGGAGAAAATAACATTAAAAATCACGTCTTAAGTTGCACTATGTCCAAGTCTGAATGACAGAATTGTATTTATCTTTTATTTATTTATTTTTCTTACTACTTTAAATTATTCTGTATTTTATATCTTGTGTAAATCACAGAGAATAAAGACATGGCCAAAGCTAGGAGAATGGGGTGAACAGGTAGGAAGAAAAAATACACCATATCTATTTTCAGTCACCACTTTCTTCCNTATTTTTCTTACTACTTTAAATTATTCTGTATTTTATATCTTGTGTAAATCACAGAGAATAAAGACATGGCCAAAGCTAGGAGAATGGGGTGAACAGGTAGGAAGAAAAAATACACCATATCTATTTTCAGGCACCACTTTCTTCCCTTAGTTTTTCTCTGAATCTCATGCTGGATAAAATATGCAGGCCTGAGGCTTATAAAACTCCACATATTCTCTGCAGAAGAAGCAGTTTTTTAGCTCTCAAAACATTGTTGAAACAAAGTGATAAGAAAATATTTGCTTTAATTCTATTTTGAAGTACAACACATTTATGCTTCAATTAAATAATAAAACCAATTTATTATCTAAGTGCTTTTCTTGGAACAACAAGTCATTTAATTCAGCCAATGAGATTATGGATGAAGNTGGGATGGAATGAAAACTGACCTTTTCCAGTCCTGTGGCCACTGCTGAGTTTTCCAAATTTGCTGGCATATTGAGTGCAGCACTTTCACAGCATCATCTTTCAGGATTTGAAACAGCTCCACTGGAATTCCATCACCTCCACTAGCTTTGTTTGTAGTGATGCTTCCTAAGGCCCACTCTGGACTTCACATTCCAGGATGTCTGGCTCTAGGTGAGTGATCACACCATCGTGATTATCTGGGTCGTGATCTTTTTTGTACAGTTCTTCTGTGTATTCTTGCCACCTCTTCTTAATACCTTCTGCTTTTGTTATGTCCATACCATTTCTGTCCTTTATCAAGCCCATCTTTGCATAAAATATTCCCTTGGTGTCTCTAATTTNTATCTGGGTCGTGATCTTTTTTGTACAGTTCTTCTGTGTATTCTTGCCACCTCTTCTTAATACCTTCTGCTTTTGTTATGTCCATACCATTTCTGTCCTTTATCAAGCCCATCTTTGCATAAAATATTCCCTTGGTGTCTCTAATTTTCTTGAAAAGATCTCTAGTCTTTCCCATTCTGTTGTTTTCCTCTATTTCTTTGCATTGATCGCTGAGGAAGGCTTTCTTATCTCTCCCTGCTATTCTTTGGCACTCTGCATTCAGATGCTTACATCCTTCCTTTTCTCCTTTGCTTTTTGCTTCTCTTCTTTTCATGGCTATCTATACATTGCCTAGTTGTGTCCAGCTGTTTGCAACCCCATGGACTGTAGCCCGCCAAGCTCCTCTGCCCATAGGGTTTCCCAGGCAGGAACGCTGCAGTGGGTTCCCATTTCCTCCTCCAGGGGCTCCTCCCAACCCAGGGGCTGAACCCCCTTCTCCTGCCTTGGCAGACGGGTTCTTCGCCACTGAGCCTCCACAGCAGCCGCATGTGTGTGCCACCTCACCTTGATTTCCATGGTCCTTACCGTAGAGTTTGCACACATAAGCACTCAATAGACATGTGTTGACTGGATGAGCGTGTGGTGCTGAGTACTTCTTTAGACTCCTTCCAGGAGCAGTGACTTCATTTTATCAACAGAGGGATGGAGGCAAATTCTCACAACTAGAAAGGGGCTGAGCTGGGACTCACAGCCAGGCCTCCGACTCAGCCCAGTGCCCTTTGTCCAACTCTGAGCCGCCAGCTTCCCTCGAGGTATGGCGTGTTAAACAGAAGCAGAGCGTTCAGAGGAAATTCACCGCAAGGCCAAGTGTTTACTAGCGATGACCTCACCTCCCCAGCAGTGAAAGGGCAGAAAAGAGCTGAAAAGAGAATACCTTTCCAGTGAATGCACTGGGCTGGCCAGGCCCCGGCTGACTCACGGAGAAGGTTTCACTTTATAAGGGCTTCTCGGGGGCGCCCCCTGGGTGTGCCTTTTGCCCCGAGTCCAGGTCTGGGAGGGGGCAGCTGGCACGGGTCTCAACTTGAAGCCCTGGTTCTGCCAGCTGGGCATCCAGGGGCCCTTCCCTCCCGCTCTTGAGTACAAGTCCTTCTTTATCTGGAACCTGTCTCTCCAGGCTTGTGTTAACAGCACACATCCAAGTTTCGGTGGGTCCAGCTGCCCACTGCCCCTCGGACACCTGGCCTCACCAGATTTTACCTGGTTGAGTCTGGGAGTCCGAGGGCGCCTCCTGGGCCCCCAGGGCTCACAAATTCTGGCTGCATACAGCAGCCCGTGTCTCACGTTGACATCGCCGAGGCCCCAGCGACCAGGGTCAGCTGAAGGAATGGGGGGAGTCATGCCAGGAGCTGACTTCCGAGGCTCTCGGCCCCTGCGGGGTCCACTGGGTCCACAGGCCGTTTCTGCAGAAGGTGAGGAAAGGCTGCCCTTAGCACTCTGCTCACACCTTGGTGCCTGCAGCCATAGCTGCCTGGCCCCTGCCCGGGCACCCCCGGGGCACCCCTCCACAGGGCACACACACAGTGCCACCGTGAGAGTCCACATTCCGCCTCTTCTTCTAAACGACACTTCTGCCCTTGAGCCATCCCTGCGGCTCCGGGCCCTGCACTGACACTGTCACCAGCTAACCCTGCAGACAGTCCTGAGCTCTGTTTTGATTCTTGGGGTGTGTGTGGGGGTGGGGGGGGTGGTTCCCTGAGGGCTCAGCGGTAAGGAATCCACTTGCATCTAAGCCCATGCAACTGGCGAGTCCTGGAGCCGCAACAAAAGATCCCACAACTAAGACCTGAGGCAGCCAAATGAATGGATAAATAAGCAAACATGAAAAAGAGCCCACTTTCAGTGCTGGAGTCCCAGAAGATACGTGTCCCATTCCTGGGTCGGGAAGACCCCTGGAGAAGGGAATGGCTACCTCCTCTAGCATTCTTGCCTGAAAAATCCCATGGACAGAGGAGCCTGGTGGGCTACAGCCCACGGGGTCACAAAGAGTCGGACACGACTCAGCACAGTCAGTGAGGACTGCGACCCTCCAGCCACGTGCACACACTCCGGATGCTTCTCATGGTCACTGGGAAGCCTTCACCCACCTATTTTATTTCACAAAGGGCTCCCTGTGCTAGGCAGCAGCTTCTCACTAGCTGTCCGTTCTAGGCACAGCAGTGTGTGTCTGCCAACCCCCGCCTCTCAATCTGTCTCACCCCCCACTTTCCCATTTGCTGGCCATGTATTTTTGTCCCTTATGTCTGTGTCTCTGTGTCTGCTTTGCAATAGGTTCACCTGTACCATTTCTCTAGATTCCACATATATGTGTTGAATCTGAAAGTTGCTCAGTTGTGTCTGACTCTTTGCGATCCCATGAACTACACAGTCCATGGAATTCTCCAGGCCAGAATACTGGAGTGAGGAGCCTTTCCTTTCTCCAGTGGATCCTCCCAACCCAGGGGTCGAACCCAGGTCTCCCGCGTTGCAAGCGGATTCTTTACCAGCTGAGCCACCAGGGAAGCCCAAGACTACTGGAGTGGGTAGCCTGTCCCTTCTCCAGTGGATCTTCCTGACCCCGGGATTGAACTGGGGTCTCCTGCATTGCAGGTGGATTCTTTACCAGCTGATCTACTAGAGGTGTTAATATGTGATATTTGGTTTTGTTTTTCTGACTTGCTTCACTCTATATGACAGACACTAGGTCCATCCACGTCTCTACAAATGACCAAAATTCCGTTCCTTTTTGTGGTTAAGTACATTTCATATATATATACACACACACCACACCCTCTTTATCCATTCATCTGTCAGTGGACAGCTAGGTTGCTTCCATGTCCCGGCTGTTGTGAACAGTGCTTCGGTGGGCGTTGGGGTGCCTGTCTTTTCGAATCGCGGTTTCTCAGGGTTGTGCCCAGGCGTGGGACTGCTGGGCTGTATGGCAGTTCTACTTTCAGCTTTTCTAGGAACCTCCGTACTTCTCCACAGTGGCTGAATCAATTTACATTCCCACCAACAGAGCCAGGGAGTTATTCCCTTTTTCTCGTACCTTTTGCAGCGCTTGTTTGTAGACGGTTTCGGCGATTGCTGCTCTGAACTTGTGAGGCGACGCCTCACTGTAGTTCAGCTTGCATTCCTCTAACAGCTAGTGGTACTGGACACCTTTTCACGTGCCCCTGGGGCGTCTGTCTGTCTTCTTTGGGGAAATGTCTATTTACGTCTTGGGTCCATTTTTTTGATTGGGCTGTTTACTGTTTGTATATTTGGGAGATCACCTGCTCATTTTAGTGATGGAGAAGCTGAAGCTGAGAAATCTGCCCAAACCTCAGTAGTGAGAGGGATGGGCTGCCACAGGAACGGGCGTCTCAGGTCGCACCCCTGTGTTCATCACCCCGTGAGCTGTCTGCTGCGGAGACGCACATCCGAGAGCACACACAGAAGGACCTGAAGGTGAGCCCCAGGCACGCACGAGGGGACCCCAGGAACTCCCGGCACCACCAGCAGCTGCTGGAAATGGTTGGGGTGACATCATGCACCAGGGGCGATCGATTGCCGCGATAGGCAGGTGTTCTTGCTCTGTTGGAAGTGGTTAACGATTAAGCCAAAGGCAGAGGGTCAGAAAGGGGAAGGAAGTGTGAATTTTGACCCAAGGCCGGAGCCCTGTCCACGGATCTGCTCCTCTGGGTCAGAACAGGCCTCATGCTGGCTTCAGGTAAACAGAACTGGGTTCTGCCCTGGTACTGCCATTTCCTGGCTATAGTCCTTGGCCAAGACCCCCCCTGCCCTCCTGAGTCTTGTATTCTCATAAATGTAAAATGAGACTGCATACCCCCTACTTCATAAAGGGGTTGGGGAGATCACAAGAGATGAGCCAGGTGAGGGCTTTGCATGGAGTGCATGCTAGATAGATGTAGATTTCCCATCTCTTTCCACCAAGTGGAATATCAGTACTGACGTCATCTGCTTGAGAGAGCGACGAACCCTAGTTTTGAAACCCACGTCTATCATTTCCTGGCTGTTAAACCTGGAGAAAGTCGTTTCCCTCCCTGAAGCCCAGCTCCCAGCTAGGAATGGGGATGATGGGTGCCGCCTAGCCGGGTCTGGAGCAAGATCCCAATCCTACAACAAGAGCTGGTGTTAGTGGGGCTCTGCTTTGCGCCAGGGGTCCGGGTCGTCTGGGGTTCTGCATTTCCAACCAGTCCTTGGTGGCACTGGTGCTGCTGACCCAGGGACCACACTTTGAGTCGTGAGGTGACAGATGTAGGTCAAGGGGTCACGGGGTTGGGGGGAGTGGGTGAAGCAGAGGCATCTGCTAGAAGATTCTTTAGAGGGCTCTTGCCTGCAGGATGCCACTGTTTCAGGAGCAGCTACAGATGATCTTGCAATTTATTAAATATGTTTATTTTTTCTGGGCGGGGGGGGTGGCTATCAGTTCTTGGTCCCTGGGCACCCTAATGCAGGAGGAGACTGACAAGGGCTTGCTACAACCTAAAGCGTAAGAACCCTGGTTGCCTAAGCACCGGCCCCGGGGTTCTGAAACAGGCTGGAGATCAGGCAGACAGCCTGCAGGCGAGGGCCCTCAAGCTGGTGTCCAAGGACGGTGAGGAGTCAGCCAGGGAGAGGAGGGGGCAGAGGAGGTGTGGTGTGGGGACAGGATCACACAGACCCGCTCCCGGGACACAGTCTACCTTCGTGTCATCATTTTACAGCCTGTGCAGAGAGGAGAACCACGGCTGGGAGGCAGGGAGAGCGGGGTTTGCTGACACGCGGCGTCACTGCCGTGCTGTGGGAGCAGACGTCACAGCTGCGGAGCCTCAGCATCCTCTCCTGTTGGGCGGAGGTGATGTGGACCGAGAGGGTAGCAAGAGGCAGCACCCGGCGTGTCTGACTTCCAGCCGCTGGTCTGCAACCGCGACACCCTTTTCCTGGCAACGCAGAAATCCAGTACCTGAGCAGAGAGGTCTTGGTCTCCCGGGGGCCCCTTGGGTGGGGAGCCCCTGCCCTTCGGGGCCCTACTTGCCCCCCTCCCACACTAACAAGCAGGCTCTCAGGCGAGGACAGGGAGCCTGCCAGGGTGCCAGGGAGACGGGTTTTGTCACAGCCTCAGATCTTAACCCCCAGTCACTGCCTGGCAAGAACCCAGAGACATGGCCGAGATAACAGGACTGTTATCGTGGTCAGCAGACTCCTCCTGGGATACAGAGGGAGGAATAGAACAGGCTCTGTTTGTCCTCGCCTGGCAGGTCAGCCAGCAGCCTCCGACCTCCCAGACGGCTTAACTCAGCTGCAGCGACCCAGGGCCGACTTGCCTTCAGAGGTGCCCCTCCTCCGAACCCACCCCCCTCCAGCCCACTTTCCACTCCATCCCAACTCGCTCGTCTCTGTGCTTATTTCTTCCTCTTGGGTTTATCTGTTTACCCAGAGGCGCAGCACAGCGTGAGAGCCTGAGACCTGGCGTCAGGTCTGGGCTGGAATCTCTGGGATCCAATTCTCTGAGTGGGCTACTTACCCTGCAGGTGACCAAAAGTTCTAGTTTGCCTGGGACGGAGGGGTTCCTGTGACATGGAATTTTCAGTTGAAAAACAGGGATGGTTCCAGAAAAATTGGAGTCAGTCACTCTGTTTACCTCTCTGAGCCTCAATTTGCTTGTAAACTGGGGGTGATTTTCTCTGTTGAGGGGATTAAGTGGGATAACACAAGGAAGCGCATCGCACCCAGCACGCGGCAAGCTGTCAGTGATGGCGTCAGTTACTTCTCTGCCTGGAGGAAATCGCAAGACTGCCACGCTGAATTTCTCACCTCCCTTATTCCCACGACCTTTTCAAATGGACACAGAAGCAGATCTGGGGCCGTGTCTGCACTTGAGAAATCATTAAGCCTGTCCGCAGCGCTTTCGCTCAAAGTGCCTCTTGACTGACAAGCCGGAAGCAGATGAACAGAGGCGGTTTAGTAAAGAGAGAGACGAAACCACACGGCCGGGCGCACTTTGACTCTGCGATTAACTTGCTGTGTGGCCTTTCACAGGTTGCTCTGCCACGGAGCTTCAGTTTTCCCATCTGCAAAACAGAGGGCTCTTGGTGCAGCCCGCAGCTCTGCAGTCTCACGCGCTGTGAGAGAGGAAGTACTGGGGATGGGCAGCTCGGCTGGAGCTAGTGAAACGCTGAGGAGGAAGTGAAACTGCCCTCCTAGGTGGGACCTGAACCCAGACACACACACCTCAGGGTGGGACTTGACCCCACAGTTCCTGACTTGAGGGGGATTCGAAACCACTGTCTTTTAATTAAAATCCCTCACCTGGTGCCAGGACTTACTAAAGCTCAGGTTCTTTTTTCTCATCACAGAGTTCAGCGTGAGGCAAAGAGGTGAAGAGTGAGTTTATTGGCATGAGATGCTTGTGAGAAATTCAAGCAGGCAGGCAAGGGAGTGCAGTCCCGAGAAAAAGGAGGGCTACCCTTGTATAATCAACGAAAAAGTGGGGAGGGGAGAAGGCCACCCTCTTCTCACTCTTGGGCAGACACCAAGGTTTTCATCATTCATTCTCCTTTGACCCTTTGTGGTCTAAGCAGGACTTTCATGGTGTGATTGAAATCATATGTATATTAGCAGAAGGGCGGTAACATATAATAAAATACGGTAATTCACCTCGGGTTTCAGGGTGATCTCCCCTTTCCCCTAGTTTTTCACCTTTTACCTGTATTCCTGTAGTAACTATATGCAGAAGTGCTGCTTTTCAAGGACCATTAACTCCCTGACTTCAGGTAGCAAGATTTAGACCCCGTATCTACTGTCCTGTGCTTTAACACAGGGCTTGTGGCTTGAATGTGCCTGGTGCTTAGATGCACCTGGTCTACCTTCCAAGTAGTGTAAACTGTTGCTAGGTTACTGGATTCTTTTCCTGAGTAGTCACTGGCCTACCACAGTCTCCCAAACTCCCTTAAAATCCCCCCTCTGTCTTTGATCCCGTAGTGGGACTCCTAAATGATCTATTTAATTTTCTTACACTGTCCTTTTCTTTAGGAACCCTTGGTTCCTTCTTAAGCACTGGCTAAAATTTTGAAAGTAGTGCAAAGTGGAAATGACTAAGGTGTCTTATTGGCAGAGCAGCTGACTGACGTCTGCACGGCCGGCTGGACGTGGCCTCGCGGTGCCAGGTCACTGGACATTCATTCACTCCCTCCTGTATTTAGCCGTTCTTTCATTTCTTCCTTCATCCCTCCCTGTGTTCAGCCTTTCTTTCACTGAGTGATTCACACAGTGACTGATAGCATGGGTTCTGAAACCGATCTACCTGGATTCAAATTCAAGCTCTGCCAATTATTAGGTGAACGCAGCAAGTTACTTAACTTTTCGGTGCCTCCGTTTCCTCATCTATAAAGTGGACACAACAGAAATACCTGGCTCTTGCGGGTGGATTGCATGTTAAAGGCCTAAAGCCAGTGCCTGGTGCTGACAAAGTGCAATACACACGTGTGCCATTACTGTTCACTCTTCCGCCATTTACCAGGAGACGGCCCCGTGGCAGGCACTGGGCTGGGCAGCCTTAGGGATCCAGATCTGCAGGGCGGTCCC
Source organism: Raphicerus campestris (assembly GCA_006410735.1). Lineage (NCBI taxonomy): Eukaryota > Metazoa > Chordata > Mammalia > Artiodactyla > Bovidae > Raphicerus > Raphicerus campestris. Next base: position 423,976 of record SJYW01006885.1, on the reverse strand, counting down.
CTGCCTCGAGAAAGTCATAAAGGGATCAACCGACAGTTATGGAGTCACATGGTTGGTGTTGTAGTGTTGTGTAGCTAAGCACAGGGTGCTATGGGAACAAAGAGGAGGCGCGCCCAGTCTGGGTGGGTTGGGCTCACGAGTGGGGTGTGTACCAGGAAGGCTTCCTGGCAGAGATGTCACTTGATCTGAGTCTTGAGATACAGGTACACGTTAGCCAGGAAGTGAAGAGGGTGGGGTGGTGGGAAATTCTGGCAGAGGAAACAGCTTGTGCAAAGACTTGGAGGGGAGAATATGGATATTTAGGGGAGAGATGTGGTTTGCTATGACTTGCCAGGGTATGGGTAGGTGGTCTATGAAGCCAGAGGAACAGTAAAGCTTTAACTACACTGGATATTCCAGAGCTGCTAAAAAGTTAATATTTTAGCTAGGCCAGTGTCCCCAACTTTTAAGATCATGCTCTA
>SJYW01006885.1:366835-417593 GCA_006410735.1 Raphicerus campestris | reverse complement strand
CCTGTCGGGCGGAGGTGATGCGGACCGAGAGGGTAGCAAGAGGCAGCACCCGGCGTGTCTGACTTCCAGCTGCTGGTCCGCAACCGCGACACCCTTTTCCTGGCAACGCAGAGATCCAGTACCTGAGCAGAGAGGTCCTGGTCTCCCGGGGGGCCCTTGGGTGGGGAGCCCCTGCCCTTCGGGGCCCTACTTGCCCCCCTCCCACACTAACAAGCAGGCTCTCAGGCGAGGACAGGGAGCCTGCCAGGGTGCCAGGGAGACGGGTTTTGTCACAGCCTCAGATCTTAACCCCCAGTCACTGCCTGGCAAGAACCCAGAGACGTGGCCGAGATAACAGGACTGTTATCGTGGTCAACAGACTCCTCCTGGGATACAGAGGGAGGAATAGAACAGCCTCTGTTTGTCCTCGCCTGGCAGGTCAGCCAGCAGCCTCCGACCTCCCAGACGGCTTAACTCAGCTGCAGCGACCCAGGGCCGACTTGCCTTCAGAGGTGCCCCTCCTCCGAACCCACCCCCCTCCAGCCCACTTTCCACTCCATCCCAACTCGCTCGTCTCTGTGCTTATTTCTTCCTCTTGGGTTTATCTGTTTACCCAGAGGCGCAGCACAGCGTGAGAGCCTGAGACCTGGCGTCAGGTCTGGGCTGGAATCTCTGGGATCCAATTCTCTGAGTGGGCTACTTACCCTGCAGGTGACCAAAAGTTCTAGTTTGCCTGGGACGGAGGGGTTCCTGTGACATGGGATTTTCAGTTGAAAAACAGGGATGGTTCCAGAAAAATTGGAGTCAGTCACTCTGTTTACCTCTCTGAGCCTCAATTTGCTTGTAAACTGGGGGTGATTTTCTCTGTTGAGGGGATTAAGTGGGATAACACAAGGAAGCGCATCGCACCCAGCACGCGGCAAGCTGTCAGTGATGGCGTCAGTTACTTCTCTGCCTGGAGGAAATCGCAAGACTGCCACGCTGAATTTCTCACCTCCCTTATTCCCACGACCTTTTCAAATGGACACAGAAGCAGATCTGGGGCCGTGTCTGCACTTGAGAAATCATTAAGCCTGTCCGCAGCGCTTTCGCTCAAAGTGCCTCTTGACTGACAAGCCGGAAGCAGATGAACAGAGGCGGTTTAGTAAAGAGAGAGACGAAACCACACGGCCGGGCGCACTTTGACTCTGCGATTAACTTGCTGTGTGGCCTTTCACAGGTTGCTCTGCCACGGAGCTTCAGTTTTCCCATCTGCAAAACAGAGGGCTCTTGGTGCAGCCCGCAGCTCTGCAGTCTCACGCGCTGTGAGAGAGGAAGTACTGGGGATGGGCAGCTCGGCTGGAGCTAGTGAAACGCTGAGGAGGAAGTGAAACTGCCCTCCTAGGTGGGACCTGAACCCAGACACACACACCTCAGGGTGGGACTTGACCCCACAGTTCCTGACTTGAGGGGGATTCGAAACCACTGTCTTTTAATTAAAATCCCTCACCTGGTGCCAGGACTTACTAAAGCTCAGGTTCTTTTTTCTCATCACAGAGTTCAGCGTGAGGCAAAGAGGTGAAGAGTGAGTTTATTGGCATGAGATGCTTGTGAGAAATTCAAGCAGGCAGGCAAGGGAGTGCAGTCCCGAGAAAAAGGAGGGCTACCCTTGTATAATCAANCTGCGTGTGGGCGTTCTCCAGCCGTGGCTCAGGGGGCCGCTCTGCGCCAGGCCGCGTGGGCCGCTCGGTGCTCTCCTGTTGTGGGGCGCGGGCTCTGGAGTGTGGGCTGAGTGGCTGTGGCTCACGGGCTCAGCTGCCCTGTACCACGTGCGATCTTCCCAGACCAGGGACCGAACCCGCGTCTCCCGTGTTGGCAGGTGGATTCTTAACCACTGGACCACCTAGGAAGTCCAAAGATCACTTTTTAAGGTCGCTAACTTACAAAAAGTCTAAGGCGACATGAGAATCACGGAATGAAACACATGAAGTTAAAACCAGAACTTGAAACCATTCATTCTATGTTGGGATCTATAATCCACTTTGAGTTAATTTTTGTGTAAGACAGTGGTCCTGTTCCATTCATTTGTATGTGGTTATTCAGTTTCCCCAGCAGAAATAAAAGTAATGCATATAAGCAGAACTGCCGGTGCTCTCTCTCCTTTGCGCCCAGTGGCTCTTCTGCGCTCCTCCTGAGGCACGTCTGCCTTCTCCTGCTTTCAAGCTCTCTGCTCCGTCCTGCGGGATGCATCTACAGCTGGCACAGGGAAGAGATGTGGATTTTACCTTTGACAGGTCCTTTTGACATTGACACACGCTGCAATCCCTACAGTCGTTAAAATGAAGACAACGTTGTATATTACTAACATTGCAAGCTGTTACTATATTAAAATAATGTATTAAAGAAAAGAAAGTGAAGTCGCTCAGTTGTGTCTGACTCGTTGGGACCCAATGGACTGTAGCCTGCCAGGTTCCTCCGTCCATGGGGTTTTCCAGGCAAGGATACTGGAGTGGGTAGCCATTTCCTTCTCCAGGGGATTTTCCCAATCCAAGGATCAAACCCAGGTCTCTCGCTCTGCAGGCAGACTCTTTACCGTCTGAGTCCCCAGGGAAGCCCTAAAACAATAATATATTGCAGAGTTGCAATTGCACTCTGCCCAGCACTGAGTGCTTTCCCTGGGTGCAGGGTCTTCAGTGCTAAAACGGGGACTGTCCTGAGCAAACTGGGTTACCCAAGAGAACATCTAGTAGAATCCTATTGTGTAAGGACTATACATGAATGTTTAGACAAGAGTTGGAAGGTAGCTCGTCCAAAACATCTGCAGTGCTTAGCACTGAGTGATGATGGTGGGAAATTACAACTTGCCTTTTCCTCTTTTTGTTAAGTAATGTGTTTTGGGTTTGGCTTCCCTGTGCTAGACACTTTCTGTTGGGAAATGCGCATTATTGTGTGACTTGAAAAAGAAACGGGCTGCCCTGGGTCCCCTCTGCGGTCCTCACGTTTGGGTGCCCCACAGTGAGTGGGCTGTTGGTTCTCTGACTGAGCTCTAACCCACATCTCCTGCACTGGAGAATGGATTCTCAGCCACTGGATCACCAGGGAAGTCCCCTCTTGTGTGACTTTTAGAACATGAAGCACATGAAGTTAAGATTCCACTGGCGAGCAGGGCAGAGCAGAATGAGGCAGATGGCCTGGGGCGAGTTGGAGGCAGTGAGAGAATAAGGCGAGACGTGAGATGGCTTGGACTTGGCCTTGGGGATGAGGGGGGAGAGAAAATACGGTTCAGGTGATTAGTGGGGGGAAAAGACTCATGAGGACTCTGATTAATTAACTCTGGAGACAGAAAAAGAAAGCGGGAGTTTCGACTACCCACAGATTTCTGAGTGGTGCCGTCGACAAAGACGGATAATTCAAGAGAAATAGAAGCTTTGAGGAGGAGGGATAAAGATAGGAGCTCTAGGGGGCTGGTGCCATTCTGTTGACCTGATGATGGACATACTGATAAGCGGTGATACCCAAGAGGAAGTGTGGGAGTGGGGTTTATCACAGGAGCTCAGGGCACCAGCTATTTGCTGGCCTGTTTCTTGACTCATGTCATCATCGCCAGCAATCTCCCTCTGAAAAGTTGTCCAGACCTCCAACAACATGCTCCACTGGCCTGGAGTCCCTTCTGACACATGGCCTGATTTGAAAGGAGTTAAGTTTTAAAATACACTGCAGTAATCCCCTGCTATCACTTGTAAGCAGTGAAAAGATGACTCATTTGCATTATATGGAAAGTTTCTCTTCTCTTTTAGTAAAAAAAAACAAAAAACAAAACCAAGAAAAACCTTGTCCATCCCTTTATCTTCATTTCCCCTCCAGCGTCAGTGTAGTGATTTCATCTCTTTAAAAAGTGTTGATATTTATCGTATGGCCCAGCATTTGGTGTATCTTGGTTTTGCTCTTGAAAACAGAGTGTACGCCATTATCGGGTGGAGTGTTGTACAAAGGTAAATTAGGCCGAATTGTCTGATGGTGCTGTTCACGTCTTCTGTGTCCTCGCTGGCTTTCTGCCTTCTTGTTCTATCAATTATAAGAGTGTTGAAGTGTCCAGCTCTCCGTGTGGATTTGTCTATTTCTCCTCTCGGTTTTTGCTTCATGTATTTTTGAAGCTCTGTCATTAGGCACATGTATATTTAGGAGTAATATAGTCTCTTGATGAGTTGATCCATTTCTCATTCATTGATCTCTGGTAAAATTCCTTGTTCTGAAGGCCTACTTTGTCTGAGTTTAGATAATCTACATTTAATGTAAGTATCAATATAATTGAGTTTAAATCTACAGTTCTGCTATATGCTTTCTATTTTTCCCATCTCTTTTTCCTTCCTTAATTTTCTTCCCCTTGCCTGGTTATATATCTTTTATAATCCATTTTATTTTCATCCTGTCTTTTCCTTTTTTTGGTTACACTGCACAGCTTGCGGGATCTCAGCTCCCCAACTAGGGAGAGAACCAGGGCCATGGCAGTGAAAGGGCCTGGAATCCTAACCACCAGGCCACCAGGGAAATCCCTATTTTCTTTTTCAGTGGCTGCTTTGGGGTTAATTATACGCATCTTTAACTAATCACATAACACTTGAATACTTTGCATATTTATTAGTCAGCGTTCAAACAGAGAAACAAAACCACTGGGAGTGATACTTAGCAAGGGATTTATTATAGAAATTTGATCTTGTGCAATGATAGGGAGCTGGCTAAACAGTTTCTAAAAGGCTGGTTTCTTTGTGCCTGGTGCGGGTATATTACTGGCTGTGAAGGGAAAGAAACTGGGAGCGGGAGAGGGATTTGAATTGGGGGAAGAATGGGGGGAGCAGGAGCAGAGCAGCACCCACACGTCCTCTCTCACCGTCTGCAAGAGGCCATCTTCGATGGTGTGTATGACCTAGAGGAGAGACGGGGGTTTCTCATCCTGAAGCTGCAGCACACCTGGGCCAGGGCTCGGAGAAACTGCAGGATGATCCAGCAGGAGCTGGAGGGGCTGTGGGCTCAGCTGCTGCCTCGTGATGACAAGGTGACCCAGCAGTTAAGTTACAGCAAGTTACGCTCTGCACCTGGTGTCCCCGCACCGATTTTTAGAGTGACGAAGAAAAAAAAAGCAAATGGTGGCTGCTTCACCGTACCCACCAGATGTATAAAATGTCTCTGGTGACCCGTGCTGACTTGGAACTGTACAGGGAAAGAAACTCTGGGAATACAGTTCCAGCTTAGCTGAGTTGACACAATGCAAGTCCACCAAAGCAGAGAGAGTGAGACGTTGTCTTTAGCAGTGAATTTCCACTCCCACTGTGCCCCTTGGGGGCTACTGTTGCCATAACTTTTGCTTTTGCATTTATTGCACACACCACTATATACTGGTATTTCTGTTCATCTTTCAAAGAAGTCAGCGGATGCGAAGTCACATGCGTCTCATCTCTCCGTTCCTTACTCCTTGGTTCAGTTCAGGCTTCCATCCAGGATAACTGCCTGCCACTTGAAGAGCTTCCTGTACCATTTCTTGCAGTGCAGGTCTGCTGGTGACAAATTCTCTCCGCTTTTGTTTTCCTTTTGTGAAGAAGTTATTTCCTTTTCATTGTTTAAAGGGTATTGTTGCTGGCCATAAAATTTTAGGTTAACAGCTTTTTCTTTTTCTTTCAGTGCTTTGGAGAGGTTCCACTGTCTCCTGCCTACATAGTTTCTGATGAGAATGCTTTAAATTCTTATCATTGTTTCTCTGTATATGACCTGTCCTTTTTTCTTTGTGTTTAAAATTGTCTTGTTATCACTTGTTTTCAGCAATTTGACTATAACGTATCTTGATGTGGGATTTTTATGTTAATCCTGACTGGAGTTTTTTGACATTCTTGAATCTCTGCATTTATAATTTTTCTGAAATTTAGAAAATTCCCAGCCATCATTTTTTCAAATGTATTCTTTTCGTCTGTCTTTTTCTCTCTTTCTCTCTCCTTTCCTTCTTGGACTTCAATTACATGTATGTTAGACCATTTGATGTCATATCACAGATCATTAAGCTCTGTTAATTTTTTTTCCCATCTGTTTTTCTCCCTGGGCTTCAGTTTCAGTTCGGTTCAGTTCAGTCGCTCAGTCGTGTCCGACTCTTTGCGACCCCATGAATCGCAGCACACCAGGCCTTCCTGTCCATCACCNCCTTTCCTTCTTGGACTTCAATAACATGTATGTTAGACCATTTGATGTCATATCACAAATCATTAAGCTCTGTTAATTTTTTTTCCCATCTATTTTTCTCCCTGGGCTTCAGTTTCAGTTCGGTTCAGTTCAGTCGCTCAGTCGTGTCCGACTCTTTGCGACCCCACGAATCGCAGCACGCCAGGCCTCCCTGTCCATCATCATCTCCCGGAGTTCACTCAGACTCACGTCCATCGAGTCAGTGATGCCCTCCAGCCATCTCATCCTCTGTTGTCCCCTTCTCCTCCTGCCCCTAATCCCTCCCAGCATCAGAGTCTTTTCCAATGAGTCAACTCTTTGCATGAGGTGGCCAAAGTACTGGAGTTTCAGCTTTAGGTAGATTATATTGCTGTATTGAATGTTTGGGTCAATTATCTTTTCTTCTGCAATGTTGATCTCATTTGACAAAATTCTCATTTTACATAGTCTATTTTTCATTTTAGAAGTTCTACTTGGTTCTATTCCATTCCTCTACTTATGATTATATATATATTTAAAATATTTGTAATTATAATAACTCTCTAGCATCTTTGTATCTAGTCCCATCATCTCTATCATTTCTGTGCCCATTTTCATGGGTTGATTTTTCTTCTGTCCATGGGTCACAGTCTCCTGCTTTGGGGCATATCCATCAGTTTCTGACTGGATGCTGGACATTATGGCTGTTACATAGTTGAATGTCTCAATTTTGTTGTCTTCTTTTAAATAATGTTGGGCTTTGTTGTAACATGCAGCTAGGTTACTTGTGCACTTTATCCCTTTGAAGCCTGTTTTCAAACTTTGCTACGGCTGGTCTGGACTAGCCTTCACGCTAGGGATGGCATAGCCCTTGGCTAACATGTGATTTCTGCGAAGTTTCCACTGGATATTTGAGGTTTTTACTGAGTTTTCACCACTCTGGCTGGTCGCAACTCAGATGTTTTCTGACTTGTGTGAGCGCTGGGAATTGTCCCACTTGCAAATTTCAGTTTGTCTTTGCTCTGTCACGGGGAACTTTGGCACTCAACAGCAACTCCAGAAGGTCCCATGCAGGTTTCGGGAGCGCGTTTGCTGCACAGCTTCCTCCTTTCTGGAACTTTGCTGTACAACTTCTAGCTGTGTCTCCGTACACCAAACTCCAAATGCTCCGTTCAGCAAGATGGGTATGTTCTTCTTGGGATTCCCTGTCCCTGGACCATGGTCTGAAGTATGACTCCAGGCAGAAAACCAGGACCATCAGCCCTCTCCCCTAACCCCCATTATGTTTCTCTCTCTTCTCTTATGGATCACATTCTGCCACACTTGCTTTCCATTGCTTGAAAGCAGTTGTTTCATATGTTTTGGTCGGTTCTCTAGCTGTTTAGGGTGGCAAGGCAAGCCTAATTCTTGTTACTGCATCATAGTCAGATGCAGAAGTCAAGAACTGACATAAGGAAAAGCTCTTTAAAAGGCTCCTGTTAGATGTCACCCCTCTCTCAAAAGGCTTTTCTATGTTCCGGCCTCTTCTGTGATTATTGCTATCACATTCTGCCTTGCTCAGTGGACTATGAGGGCCTCAAAGGTGGGCACAGAGTCTTCATTATCTTAGAAGCTTCTCTGAGCCTAGCACGTGATGGGGAAGTGAGACAGGATTACCCTGTATAGCTTGACAGGGAACTGAAGTGACTCCGATGAGGCAGTGGCACCCCAGTCTGAAAACCTAGGAGGACCGGCTTTCTCCCCTGCGTGATCACCACTGGGCATCCTCCCAGGCAAAATCATAAGGGTGCACAATTCTCCCATATTAGGCAGGGGACTGAGGGATTGGTTAAGAGAGTCCAAGCCTGCCCAGACTTGCCAAACACATCATTCTGACCCTAGAGATCACAAAGCCTCAGATCTTGACACAACAGAAGAGCTTGACCGTAGGTGCCCTGACAGTGTGGGATGATCTCCCAGAACGAGGCCAGACCGATTCCCAGGGGGCAAGTCCAGGCCAAGGGGCCAGGAGCTCAGGCTGCCGCTGCCCTTGCCCACCTCCCCTGGGCAAGAAGCTAGGACGGGAAGTGGCGAGGTCTGGGTCCCAGCCCTAGATCTGTGACCATGATCGGTGAACTTGGTTTCCCCACCTGCAAAACGAAGCTTCAGACAGCACAGCCTTTTCCTGCTCTGAAGAGCTGGGTTCTGGGTCTTCCCTGGTGGCTCAGTGGTAGAGTCCGCCTGACAATGCAGGAGACACGGGTTCGATCCCTGGGCTGGGAAGATCTCATACGCCATGGATCAACTCAGCCCATGTGCCGTGATTACTGAGCCTGTCCTCAAGAGCCTGTGCACCTACCGAGGCTGCCCCCACAGCCGCTGTGGCCTTAGTGCCCAGGGAACGTGCTCCGCAGTAAGAGAAGCCGTGCAGCGGGAAAGCCCTGCTCTGTGGCTGGAGAGGCGCCCTCTCCCCAGCCCCACCGCTTGCCACAACCAGACAAAAAGCCTGTGCAGCCACGAAGACCCAGCACAGCCCGAAGTAAATAAACAATCATTTTTTTATAAAAAGAGCTGGGTTCTGACAACTGATGGGTTGAAGGTCCTGGAAGTCTCTGGTTACCCAAGGTGGTCATTCTGGGCTTCCAATAATTGACGGTTCTGGGACATTGGCTTTTGATGGTTCTGTGATCCGAACAACTTGTAGCTCTCGAACTATCTGTGATGCTCTGGCCCTGCCCTTCCATGGTGTCAATTCCATGACTCTGCTCTGTGGCTCTGTGACCCTGGGGGACCCACAGCATGGATCTTCATCAGCAGACCCAGCTTTCTGTCTGCTTGTGAACTTGAACCGGCTCTTCCTTCATTGTTCCCAGGGTCATTAACTCCTAGTGATTCACTCACAGGAGCTAGGAGAAACAGAGGTGGGGAATGCCAGCCAGGCTGCCCTGGGACTGAAAGGGCTGATTGTCTGCCTGCCTGAGAGAGGCGTTGTGCTTGGCTCTCTGGTGAGGGCCTGGCAGGGCCGGGCTGGGCACCCCCGCGCTGGGCCCAGACCAGAGAGAGGTCTGCCCTCCCAGCCCATGACCTGGCATCCGGCTTCCCCGGTGAAGCGCCTGTGTCCCAGCAGGAGGGGTGAGCAGGAAGGCAGGTGGGGGCCCACTGCTGGTTCCTGGGGCCACCTGAGCCTGGCTTGAGCCTGTCTGGCCATCCCTGGGCGGGGCCCCTGGTTCTCTGCCCGGTTTCCCATCGGAGCCCGTTTTGGGCTGCCATGCGGCTCTCAGAAGCCCTCCGAGCCTGGTTATCTGGCCGAGACCTTTGAGCACATCCAGGGGAATGTGTGTTTCCGTTTCACTTCCCTCTAAACGAGGGTCCACATGCTGCTCCCTGACCATTGGCCTGTGGACTGGGGACACATCCCTGATAAGCCTTCATCTCATCCCTGACCCATGGTTGCTCTAAGGCCAGATCCTGACACATGGGCACAGGCTGGAGGAGAAGGCCGAGGGGTCTGAAGTGACCCCTGCTCTGCTCCTTGTTCCTGGCTGATGCCTCACGTGCCCTCTCTGGGCTTCGAGCTCTTTAACCTGTAACACGGGAGTGTGATGCCGCCCTCACGGTGGCTGTGGAGAGAAACCCACGAGCATGTGCGGGCCAAGTGCTCTGGGAGCCAAGTGTTGGTTATTGTTGTGCTTCCTGGTGGCTCGGCTGGTAGAGAATCCACCGGCCAGTGCAGCAGACGTGGGTTTGATCCCTGGGTGGGGACGATCCCCTGCAGGAGGGCATGGCTGCCCCCTCCAGTGCTCTTGCCAGGAGAATCCCATGGTCAGAGGAGCCTGGTGGGCTGCACTCCACGGCGTCTCAAAGAGTCAGACGTGACTGCGCGACTGAGCACATTGCTGTGCAGACAACAGGGTTAGCTCTCCAGGGCTCTCCAGCCTCTGCGGAGACCATCCTGTGCGCCGGCCTCTCCCGGAGGGAGCGCGCACACACACACACACACACACATGGACGGACGGAGTCAGGACAAACCGCGGCCCGGGTGGGCACTGCCGCCGCGGGATTCACTTACAAAGGTGCTCTTCAATTTTCTGGCTGGAAAGCTTCATGTTTTCATTTCCTGAGAGGCAAGTCAGTGGCAAAGCCAGCAGGGATGCACCTGAGAGCATATTTCTCCATTCCGCAGATGACCTGGGGCTGGCTCATGCCCTCGCTTGTTGGCCCGCAGGGTCCGGCAGGAAAGGGTGTACTTTTGTGTCCTCTTTTGACCTCTAGGGTCAAATAATCACTGTTAGTTGCTAAAAATGGTTCTCTTTTTGCATGTTATTATGAGGGGTTGCACACACACACACCCCATGTCTCCCTCTCTCTGAAGCTGATGAGCAGGGTGAAGGCCAGCTCTGCAACGTCCTCCCGGAAGCCCCTGTCTGGCTGACACTCATGGCGGTCTTGCTGGTTCCCTTGACAACATGCACATTGCTTTTTTGACTTTCATCATAGTCAGGAGTATAAATTTTCTGTTTTAAAGTTTTGTAACTTTGTGGCATTTTAGCTAATGTTGCGTTTGTACTCTGTTGTGGAGAGTGAAAGGACTGTGTTGAATAAACCTAGGATGAGAGGGCAAAAATGAAATAATAATGCCATTTGCAGCAACATGAATGGGCCTAGAGATGATCGTACCAAGTGAAGCGAGCCAGACAAAGACAAATATCAATGATGTCACTTATATATGCGGAATCCAAAGAAAATGATGTGAATAAACTTATTTACAAGCCAAACGTACGGTTACCAAAAGGGAAATGTTGGGGGAAGGGATAAGTTAGGAATTTGGCATTAATAGATACACTTCTGTGTATAAAATCCNCCATGTGCCGTGATTACTGAGCCTGTCCTCAAGAGCCTGTGCACCTACCGAGGCTGCACCCCACAGCCGCTGTGGCCTTAGTGCCCAGGGAACGTGCTCCGCAGTAAGAGAAGCCGTGCAGCGGGAAAGCCCCGCTCTGTGGCTGGAGAGGCGCCCTCTCCCCCAGCCCCACCGCTTGCCACAACCAGACAAAAAGCCTGTGCAGCCACGAAGACCCAGCACAGCCCGAAGTAAATAAACAATCATTTTTTTAATAAAAAGAGCTGGGTTCTGACAACTGATGGGTTGAAGGTCCTGGAAGTCTCTGGTTACCCAAGGTGGTCATTCTGGGCTTCCAATAATTGACGGTTCTGGGACATTGGCTTTTGATGGTTCTGTGATCCGAACAACTTGTAGCTCTCGAACTATCTGTGATGCTCTGGCCCTGCCCTTCCATGGTGTCAATTTCGTGACTCTGCTCTGTGGCTCTGTGACCCTGGGGGACCCACAGCATGGATCTTCATCAGCAGACCCAGCTTTCTGTCTGCTTGTGAACTCGAACCGGCTCCTCCTTCATTGTTCCCAGGGTCATTAACTCCTAGTGATTCACTCACAGGAGCTAGAAGAAACAGAGGTGGGGAATGCCAGCCAGGCTGCCCTGGGACTGAAAGGGCTGATTGTCTGCCTGCCTGAGAGAGGCGTTGTGCTTGGCTCTCTGGTGAGGGCCTGGCAGGGCCGGGCTGGGCACCCCCGCACTGGGCCCAGACCAGAGAGAGGTCTGCCCTCCCAGCCCATGACCTGGCATCCGGCTTCCCCGGTGAAGCGCCTGTGTCCCAGCAGGAGGGGTGAGCAGGAAGGCAGGCGGGGGCCCACTGCTGGTTCCTGGGGCCACCTGAGCCTGGCTTGAGCCTGTCTGGCCATCCCTGGGCGGGGCCCCTGGTTCTCTGCCCGGTTTCCCATCGGAGCCCGTTTTGGGCTGCCATGCGGCTCTCAGAAGCCCTCCGAGCCTGGTTATCTGGCCGAGACCTTTGAGCACATCCAGGGGAATGTGTGTTTCCATTTCACTTCCCTCTAAACGAGGGTCCACATGCTGCTCCCTGACCATTGGCCTGTGGACTGGGGACACATCCCTGATAAGCCTTCATCTCATCCCTGACCCATGGTTGCTCTAAGGCCAGATCCTGACACATGGGCACAGGCTGGAGGAGAAGGCTGAGGGGTCTGAAGTGACCCCTGCTCTGCTCCTTGTTCCTGGCTGATGCCTCACGTGCCCTCTCTGGGCTTCGAGCTCTTTAACCTGTAACACGGGAGTGTGATGCCGCCCTCACGGTGGCTGTGGAGAGAAACCCACGAGCATGTGCGGGCCAAGTGCTCTGGGAGCCAAGTGTTGGTTATTGTTGTGCTTCCTGGTGGCTCAGCTGGTAGAGAATCCACCGGCCAGTGCAGCAGACGTGGGTTTGATCCCTGGGTGGGGACGATCCCCTGCAGGAGGGCATGGCTGCCCCCTCCAGTGCTCTTGCCAGGAGAATCCCATGGTCAGAGGAGCCTGGCGGGCTGCACTCCACGGCGTCTCAAAGAGTCAGACGTGACTGCGCGACTGAGCACATTGCTGTGCAGACAACAGGGTTAGCTCTCCAGGGCTCTCCAGCCTCTGCGGAGACCGTCCTGTGCGCCGGCCTCTCCCGGAGGGAGCGCGCACACACACACACACACACACATGGACGGACGGAGTCAGGACAAACTGCGGCCCGGGTGGGCACTGCCGCCGCGGGATTCACTTACAAAGGTGCTCTTCAATTTTCTGGCTGGAAAGCTTCATGTTTTCATTTCCTGAGAGGCAAGTCAGTGGCAAAGCCAGCAGGGATGCACCTGAGAGCATATTTCTCCATTCCGCAGATGACCTGGGGCTGGCTCATGCCCTCGCTTGTTGGCCCGCAGGGTCCGGCAGGAAAGGGTGTACTTTTGTGTCCTCTTTTGACCTCTAGGGTCAAATAATCACTGTTAGTTGCTAAAAATGGTTCTCTTTTTGCATGTTATTATGAGGGGTTGCACACACACACACCCCATGTCTCCCTCTCTCTGAAGCTGATGAGCAGGGTGAAGGCCAGCTCTGCAACATCCTCCCGGAAGCCCCTGTCTGGCTGACACTCATGGCGGTCTTGCTGGTTCCCTTGACAACATGCACATTGCTTTTTTGACTTTCATCATAGTCAGGAGTATAAATTTTCTGTTTTAAAGTTTTGTAACTTTGTGGCATTTTAGCTAATGTTGCGTTTGTACTCTGTTGTGGAGAGTGAAAGGACTGTGTTGAATAAACCTAGGATGAGAGGGCAAAAATGAAATAATAATGCCATTTGCAGCAACATGAATGGGCCTAGAGATGATCGTACCAAGTGAAGCAAGCCAGACAAAGACAAATATCAATGATGTCACTTATATATGCGGAATCCAAAGAAAATGATGTGAATAAACTTATTTACAAGCCAAACGTACGGTTACCAAAAGGGAAATGTTGGGGGAAGGGATAAGTTAGGAATTTGGCATTAATAGATACACTTCTGTGTATAAAATCCGCCATCAACAGGGACCTACCATACTCAACACTCTATAACAACCTACCTGGGAAAAGAATCTGAAAAGAATGGATGTCTGTACACGTAAAACTGAATCGCTTACGCGGGAAACTAGCGCAGCATCATAAATCAGCCAGTGCGGTGTTAGGCCACTCAGTCGTGCCAGCTCTTCTGCAACGCCATGCACTGTAGCCCACCAGGCTCCTCTGTCCACAGGATTTCCCAGGCAAGGATACTGGAGGGGGTTGCCATTTCCTTCTCCAGAGCATCTTCCTGACCCAGGGATTGAAGCTGTGTCTCCTGCATTGCAGGCAGGTTCTCTACCACTAAGCCACCAGGGAAGCCAAAATCAATTATACTCCAAAACAAAATAAAAATTAATTTTAAAAATAGAATAAAATAAGGGAAGTGATGGTGATTCCCCTGGCCAGGGTTGCTGGGAGGCCTGAGTGTAATCAGGTGTAGGCCCAAGTGACCAGCTTTACAGACAGCAGTTCTAGGGTTTAGCTGAAGGTCACAGGACTCATGTGACCTGTTTGAATCTCACCTTAGCCACTCGTTGGCCGAGGGGCCTTGGGCCAACCACTTGGCCTTTTCTGCCTCAGTTTCCTCTTCTGTCAAATGGGGCTGATACAGACATAGTGAGGATTAAATTTTTCAAAACGTAGGTCACGTCTCCCAAGGCTTGGCACACGGTTGACCTCAGTCAGTGGAGCCAAGGGCATTATTAAATATTCCTCCTAATAACCTGAGGACCCAGCCTGCCTGGACTTCATTCATGAACGTCTCAGGGAAACACGTGTGCCGCGGGGGTGTGCAAGATGGCCTTGGGGAAGACCCTGGCCACTGAGTGGGCGGCACGTGTGCTGGAGCTTGGGGTCTCTCTCTATGGAAGGAGGCGAGCATCCTGCACCCCTTGCCCAGTCGGCCCCACCGGAACGTCTGGATTCCTAAGCCACTGGTGGAGAGGCACCCCTCCTCGCCCCTGGAGTTTTCTGGGAGGGGCTGGGTCTCTGTTTTGGTGCCGTGTTGTGGGGTTTCCATGGGGCTGCCTGAGCTTGGCGATTGCCTTGGTCTCGGCTGCAACACCCCTGGTATCAGAGCTGGTTCATCTTGTGGGGTGAGGAGGAGAGAGAAGGAGGGTGCAGCCAGCTCTGGGTCAAAGATGGAAGGACCTGTAGCAGATCAGCGTGGCTGGGCCCAGGTGAGCAAGAGGAGAGGCTGGGCCAGGACGCTGTCCTGAGAGCCTCCCCTGCCTGGCTCTGGGGCCAGCCTCTGTCTCGTCTCTGTCCCAGAACCAAGATCCAGCCTTGCAAAGGGGCTGGGAGTGGATATGGACCCGGTGCCTGTCAACAGCCTGAGATTTGCAGATGACGCCGCTGTGATGGCAGGAGGTGAAGAGGAGCTGAAGAGCCTCTGGATGAAAATGAAAGAGAAGACTGAAAAAGTTGGCTTAAAACTCAATCTTGAAAAACCCAAGATCCTAGCAACCAGTCCCATCACTTCACGGCAAACAGAAGCAGAAAATGTGGAAGCAGTGAGAGATTTTCTTTTCTTGGGCCCCAAAATCACTGTGGATAGTAATCGCAGTCATAAAATTAAAAGACGCTTGCTCCTTGGAGGGAAAGCGGTGACAAACCTAGACAGCATATTAAAAAGCAGAGACATCATTTTGAAGACAAAAATCCATATAGTCAAAGCTAACATTTTTCCAGTGGTCATGTACAAACCTGAGAGTTGGACTGTAAAGAAGGCTGAGCACTGAAGAACTGATGCTTTCAAACTGTGATGCTGGAGAAAGCTCTTGAGAGTCCCATAGACAGCAAGGCGATCTAGTCAATCCTAAAGGATATCAACCCTGAATATTCATTGGAAGGACTGATGCTGAAGCTGAAACTTCAATACTTTGACCATCTGATGTGAAGAGCCGGCTTTTTGGAAAAGACCATGATGCTGGGAAAGACTGAAAGCAAAAGAAGAAGGGAGTGTCAGAGGATGAGATGGTTAGATAACATCACCAACTCAACATACATGAATTTGAGCGAACTCTGGGAGATAGTGGAGGGCAGGGGAGTTTGGCATGCTGCAGTCTGTGGGGTTGCAGAGAGTAGGACCTGACTTAGCAACTGACAAACAGCCACTCAGACCCCCCAAACACGCATTTATTCCTTTATTCATTCACTCACAGTTTCACTGAAATTCATCTATCACACACCAGGCCCTTCTCCGGCATTTGTGAAAACAGTGGTTGACTTGCCCTGAAGCAGCCAACAATCTGGAGGACATGGTCAAACGATAATGCAAGTGAGACACTAGTGTTGTGAAAACCTTCCCGTGTGTTTGTGGCACAGACCCTTTAAAGAATATGATGAAAACAAAGAACCTTCTCCCAGAAGATGTAATAAGCACATACATATGAAATTTGATCTAGAGTTTAGGATGTTCACAGGTTTCCCCTGACACCCAGTCGAGAGCCCAGATCAAGAGATGCTGAGTCATAATGGGAAAAAGCTGAGTGGGCCAAGCAGGAAGCTGTTGAAGGGCAAAGTGAAGGAATATTTCTTGGTCTAGGAATGCAGGGAAGACTTCCTGAAGGAATTCACAATGACTCATTCGACAAGCATTTATTGAACACCTGCAAAATGCCATCCGTTCATGATATACGGATGAGCAACAGAAGCAAGTTCTTGCTCCTTTGGAGATCGTGGTCTGGTAGGGATAGACAAAGGTATAAACAAATAGGCAAACACAGTGTCTGGAGGTGATGGGGAGCCTGCTTTAGGGGGAGTGCCAGTGAGAGGGAATAGTTTATGGAAGGGCTCTAAGGTGGGCACGAAAATGCAGTGCTTGAAGAATGCTTGAAAACAGCGTTTTTTGGGGGACATATCCCTTGTCCATGCTGGAGCTAAGCAAGTGGGATGCGGTGGAATCAGAGAGACGGGCAAGAGACAGATGACACAGGCCATGTAGTCCCAGCTAGGCATTAGAATTTTACTGTTAGGGGAAAGGGAAACCTTTTTTCTCTTGAAGTTTAAAATTTTAAATCTTTGCAAATGGAAGCATGCAGTCTTTTTATGCCTTCCCAGACAGCTCAGTAGTAAAGAATCCACCTGCAATTGTAGGAAATGAGGGTTGAATCCCTGGATGGGGAAGATTCCCTAAGGAAATGGCAACCCAGTATTCTTGCCTGGAGAATCCCATGGATGGAGGAGTCTGGTGGGTTACAGTCCATGGGGTCGAAAAGAGTTGGACATGACTAAGCGACTGAGCAAATTTTATGGCTGCCTTTTTTCATCCAAAAATGCTTGAGAGATGTTGAGTGAGCTTAGTTAATTTGTTTTCAGCGCTATATAGAATTATTTGGGCACATGAATGTCATATTTTATTTATTCATTTTGATATTGATAGACATTTAGGTTTCATCCCGTTTTTTACTATTTCAACTGATTCTGAAATGGGGGAATTAATGGGTTTGTGTATTTCCGACATTACAAGAAGTTGCCAGATGGCTGTTTAAAGTTGGCATCCTAATTTATATTCCCATAAACAGCATCTGAAAGTTTCCACTTCTTTATATCCTTGCCAACTGTTGATATTGTCAGCCTTTTAAAATTTTGACAGTGTTTTGGGTGTAAAATGGTAACTCGCTTTAATTTGTGTTTCCAAGATTACTAGTGAGGTTAAACATGTAATTTTGTGTTTATTAGCTCTTGGAGTTTCTTGTGAATTGGCTGTTCATATCCCTTGCCCATTTTTTTGACAAGCCTCTCTCTTTTTAAAATTTGTTTATATATTCAAGCTACTTATCCATTGTCTTTCATAAATGTTGCAAATGTCTTCTCCCATGCTGCTTGATGGAAGGTTTTAAGAGGAGTGATGTGATCTGATTTACATTTTTAAAAGATTGCTCTGGCTCCGGCTCTGGGGTGAAGAAGGGGAGATGAGGGTGATGGGTGTGAGTGGATACAGGAAAACCAGTGAAGAGGCCATCACAATACTGGTCCAGGGATGGTGGNAAAGGAGTGTTGTGATCTGATTTACATTTTTAAAAGATTGCTCCGGCTCCGGCTCTGGGGTGAAGAAGGGGAGATGAGGGTGATGGGTGTGAGTGGAAACAGGAAAACCAGTGAAGAGGCCATCACAATACTGGTCCAGGGATGGTGGAGGGTGCCCTGGGGTAGCAGAGGAAATGGAGAAAAGTGGGCAGTTCCAGAGTACATTCTGCAGGTAGAGCTAGACGGGGTGCAGGGTGAGAAGAAAAGATAGGAATCAGAATGACTCCTAGGCTTCTTTAGCAACTGGGTAGGTGACGGTGCCATTGACTGGTGGAGAAACAGGTTTAGGCTGAGAGCTGGGGAATAAACATTTCTGTTTTCAACACATTAATCTTGAGGCAATCTGTAGATATCTAAGTGTAAATCAAGTAGGTAGTTGGATTTATTAGTCTGGAGTTCAGAGCAAATAGACAGGGATAGGGATAAATATTTGGGAGTCAGCAACACATTGATAGAATTGAAAGCCACAAGACTGGATAAGATGGACATGACAAGAGATCCCCGGTGGCTTAGATGGTAAAGAATCTGCCTACAATGCAGGAGACCAGGGTTCGATCCCTGGGTCAGGAAGATCCCCTGGAGAAGGGAATGGCAACCTACTCCAGTATTCTTGCCTGGGAAATCCCATGGACAAGGAGCCTGGTGGCAGGCTATAGTCTAAGGGTCACAAAGAAGCGGACATGACTGAGCAACTAATACACACACGCGGCCAGTATTTGGAGGCTGAGCAGGAGTGGCGCATCAGTGGAGGAGAGCGCCCTGGAATATGAGCTCCACGGTAGAAACGCCGCGGGAACAAAGAGCCCCCTCTAAGGACCATCGATGGAAACCTTTATTGGGCAGTCGCTCTCGGGCAGAACTCCCGGGGCGAGCGAGCAAGGGAAGGGAGTCTGCGAGGTATGGGGGTGGGGAGGGGGTTTTATAGCCAGGGCTGGCGGTCAAGCCAGGTTCTCCCATATAAGGTAGGAAGCGCGGGCTGTAGCGGCGGTTGGTGTCCAAGGGCTCCGTGTTGGCACTTGACTGGGCCAGGCCATGGGCTGGTTCCCGCAAGTTTGGTCCGCTCCCGGTTCGTGTTTGGGCGGTGGCCAACCACTGGGACTGTCCACGACACTTTTCTGGGGCTTTCCATCGCAACATGCCCGACCTCTCACTCCGCGGGGCGAGCTGTTCTGCGACTGCCTAGTACCCAGCATAGCGCTCAGCAAACAGCAGGCTCTGAGTAAATGTTTGTTGAAGGAGCGCATGAAAGAATAAAGGAATGAATGAGGAGATGGAGGAGGAATGCTCAGCGACACAGGAGGAGGAGGAGAAGGTGTCACAGGAGCCGAGGGAAGAGTTTGAAGAAGATGGGACAGCTGTGTGGAGTGTGGTCAGAGCTGTACAAGAGGCAGGCAGAGGAGTGGCCGCTGGGCCTGGCAGCACAGAGGCCATCAGTGACCCTGACGAGGGCAGCGGAGGCTTGAGAGGCCAGGAGCTCGCCAGAGCCTAGGAGGCAGGGGTAGAGTGGGGGTGTAGACAGAGAGAGGAGATCTCCCGAGCAGTGCGACACGCGGGGATGTGAAAATGCAGGAAGACAAGTGAAACTGGTTCATGTCACTACAAGTTACTCCAGCTGACGGGAGGGTGAGAGTGGCCAGGAGAGAAGAGGCTGCACGTATGGGAAAGCAGGTCTGGGAGAGGGTTGAGGACAGCCTCAACTACAGAGCCTCTTGATGAGAGTGAAAGAGGAGAGTGCAAAAGGTGGGCTTAAAGCTCAACATTCAGAAAACTAAGATCTGTCATCCGGTCCCAACACTGCAAGGCAAATAGATGGGGAAATAGTGGAAACAGTGGCAGACTTTATTTTGGGGGGCTCCAAAATCACTGCAGATGGTGACTGCAGCCGTGAAATTAAAAGATGCTTTCTCCTTGGCAGGAAAGTTATGACCAACTTAGACAGCATATTAAAAAGCAGAGACATTACTTTGCCAACAAAAGTCTGTCTAGTCAAGGCTATGGTTTTTCCAGTAGTCATGTATAGATGTGAGAGTTGGACTACAAAGAAAGCTGAGCACTGAAGAACTGATGCTTTTGAACTGTGGTGTTAGAGAAGATGCTTGAGAGTCCGTTGGACTGCAAGGAAATCCAATCAGTCCACCCTAAAGGAGATCAGTCCTGAGTGTTCAATGGAAGGAGTGATGTTGAAGCTGAAACTCCAACACTTTGGGTACCTGATGTGAAGAGCTGACTCATTTTAAAAGACCCTGATGCTGGGAAAGATGGAGGGCAGGAGGAGAAGGGGACAACAGAGGATGAGATGGTTAGATGGCATCACCGATTTGGTGGACATGAGTTCGAGCAAGCTCCAGGAGTTGGTGATGAACAGGGAAGCCTGGTGTGCTGCAGTCTATGGGGTCACAAAGAGCTGGACACGACTGAGAGACTAAACTGAACTGAACTGAGGACAGCATCCTGTGGTTTTATTTTATTTCATTTCATTTGGGCTGCACAGGGTCTTCCTTAAGCAGGGGCTACTCTAGGTGTGGTGTGTGGGCTTCTTGTTGCGGTGGGTCCCTTGTCATGGAGCACTGGCTCTGGGAGGCTGGGTCTGAGTAGTCGGGGCTGGCAGGCTCTAGAGCCTGGGTTCAGGAGTTGCTGTGCAAGAGTTCAGTAGGCCTGCAGCAAGTGGAACCCTCCCCGGCTGAACCCATGTACCCTTCTCTTGTAGGCAGACTCCCAACCAGGGGGCCACCTGGGGAGTCCCTAGCCCAGCAGTTTTAGAAGACAGTCACTTGAGCCTGATTTAAGGGGACTCATCAGGTGTCTAGGTGGTGTTCATGATTCCGGGGTCAGAATTACGACTCAAACTGCTTTAAGCAAAAAGGAATGGTTTTTTCCCAGGGATAGATCCTGACTTGCGATGCAAGACTTGGCCACTCTCCCGTCCTCCTTTCTTTGTGCTGCCTTCCTTGTAAGGCAGGCTGGTCTCTCCTGAGGGGCAGGAGGGCTGCCTTCAGGCCTAGGCTTCCATCTTACACCCCCCTCAATCCCAGGGAGGATGGCAGACCTGCTGTCAATCTTGCAGTCAAACGGGCGTCTCACTGGTGCTGCCGGGTGGTCATGTGTCATACCTGAGCCAATCACTGTGGTCAAAGGGAGGGTACTGTTTTCTGATTGGCCAGGCCTGGTCATATGCCTGCGCAAGTTTTCTAATGCCCATATTAAAAATGGAACCGAGAAACAGGTGAAATTAATTTTCATAATGTCTTTTATTTAACTCATTCAGTTCAGTTCAGTCGCTCAGTCATGTCCAACTCTTTGCTACCCCATGAACCGCAGCATGCCAGGCCCCCCTGTCCATCACCAACTCCCGGAGTTCACCCAAACTCATGTCCATCGAGTCGGTGATGCCATCCAGCCATCTCATCCTCTGTTGTCCCCTCTCCTCCTGCCCTCAATCTTTCCCAGCATCAGCGTCTTTTCAAATGAGTCAGCTCTTCGCATCAGGTGGCCAAAGTTAGCTCATCCTATTATACTGTCAATGCAAAAAGTGTTAATGAGATACTTTGCATNTCTCCTCCTGCCCTCAATCTTTCCCAGCATCAGCGTCTTTTCAAATGAGTCAGCTCTTCGCATCAGGTGGCCAAAGTTAGCTCATCCTATTATACTGTCAATGCAAAAAGTGTTAATGAGATACTTTGCATTCTTTCTTCATACTAAGTCTTCAAAATCTGTATTTTACACTTATTGCACCTCTTAAAATGCTAAAATTTCTTCAGAAACATTTCATCTGTGTTTAGATTTCTATCAAATTTACAGTGAAGGTGGACATCAGCCCCAACTCTAGCTGTGAGCCTGGCCAGAGACATTATTCGTAATTCAGCCATCTAAGATAACACCTGTACTCAGAAAGTCCCATCCTTTTTTTTTTCAGTTTTTTTTTGGGGGGGAGGGGGACAAAAATAAATTCTAAAACGTCTGTGTCAAAACCAAAACCTGAAATTTGTTAGTTCCAAATGATTCTAATTCTCCAATGACTGATTGTATATCAGTTTTAAAATTCATGTTAATTAAAAACAAATAAAATCTTAAATTCAGCGTCTCAGTCTCACTAGCGGCATTTCAAGCGAGTGGCTGCCATATTGGACAGCCAGCGCAGCCCTCATCCCGTAAGCTCGCCTGATGGAGGGGCCGTGGGGTCCAGGGAGGGGGTAGTCTGGCCAAGGGCGCTGAGCTGAGTGGGATCAGGGCCAGGGTCTGCTGACGCTGCCAGGGGCCTCTCCTCTTCACCAAATACCCTGTTTGGAGCAGGTGTTGAACACTGAAGCCGCAACTTAGAAGTGGATTTAGAAAGAGAAGCCCTTCCTTGTTCCCACTTCTCAGCAGGGAGTCCCAGACTGCAGAAGGCACAGCCTCTGCTAGTAAGAGTCCAAATACTTGCTCAGACTGTAATAGTTTTTCTTAATTAAAAAAATTATTTGTTCATTTAGGCTGTGCCAGGTCCTAGTTGCGACTCACAGGGTCTTTAGCTGTGGCGTGCGAACCCTTAGCTGTGGCATGTGGGATCCAGTTCCCTGACCAGGGGTCACCCCAAGCCCCCTGCATTGGGAGTTCGAGTCTTAGCCTCCGGACCACCGGGGATGTCCTCAGGCCGCAGGCTTCTATGTACTCCTTCATCTTATGTTCATCTGGCCCGTGGCNTTAGGTGCAGAAGGGGCAGGGAGGATGTCCCAGTAGAAGGAACAGCCACGCATAGGCAGAGAGGCCTGAGCTGAGTCAAAGGGTTTGGGGAATTACAGGTGGTTCAGTCCTGCAGGAGCAGAAAGCAGAAGCAGGGGGAGGTGAGGTGGCCAGAGACGAGGCTCGAGGCCAGGAGGGCCTGACTTGTTCTGCTCAATTATTAGGGCTCTGTACGTGACGCCATCCCCGCCCTTCAGGGTGTTTCCTGAGCTGTGGGGATGAGCCATGTCATCAAGAAATGGTGATGGGAGCTTCTCTGGCAGTCCAGTGATCAAGACTGTGCACTTCAATGCAGGAGGTACAGGCTCGCTCCCTGGTCAGGGAAATAAGATCCCATATGCTCTGCAACGAGGTGAAAAAATAATAATAATCACGATGAAAAATCCACCGACACACAGGTACCAGTGCGGGGAGGGGAGAGGAGGGAGGTCTGCCCTGGGCCCAGGAGGGATGGGCCATAGCAGAGACTTCCTGGAGGAGGGGCTATCCTGCTGGAGTTAACAGCAAGAAGAGGTGTCTGAACAAAGGTATAGAGTTTGAAAGAAAGTACTGGGAGCATTTAAGGGGCATGAAGAAAATGAATGGGTGGCAAAAAAAGATCAGCAAAGCATACGTGATGTTCAACCCTGCCCACCAAATGCCCCTTTGGAGTCTGACCTTGGTTCACATTCTGACTTTCTGCTGACTGGCTGTGTGGCCTCGTGCAAGTCACTAAACCTCTCTGAGCCACAGTTTCCTTCTCACCTGTAAACTGGGTGGAAACGAATGATGATAACCTCCTAGAGTTCTGATGAGGGATTGACTCACTCTGGTACTATCACAAGATCTTGGCTGTGTCAGTCAACCACCTTAACCAGGGGTCAGAAAACTTTTTCTGTAAAGGATCAAATAATAAATATTTTAAACATTGTGGGCTATCTGGTCTCTTTTGCAACTACTTAACTCTGCCATTGTGGCATGAGAGCAGCCTTAGGTAAAATGTAAATCAATAAATATGGATGTGTGCCAATTCATCTTTGTTTCTGGACCCTGAAATTTGAATTTCATATATTTGTCACGTGTCACAAAATATTTTTCACATTTTATTCTCCATTCTAGAGCAGCGTCTACATTTATTAACAACATTTTTAGTTCATAGACCATACAGAGGCTGGCAGTGCAACAGATTTGGCATGCAGGCCACAGTTTGCTGACCTCTGACCCAGATTATTATTTCTTTAATATTTTCTTTCATATCATTGACATATATACACTAATAGATAGCTAGTGGGTAGCTGCTGTTTAACACAGGGCGCCCAGTCTGGGGCTCTGTGATGACCTAGAAGGGTGGAATTGGGAGGGGGGAAGGGAGGCTCAAGAAGAAGGGGATATATATATATATATATATAATTATGACTGATTTTGAGTTGTTGTGTGGCAGGAACCAATACAACATTGTAAAACAATTCTTGTCTAACTGAAAAAAATATTTTCTTTAGATTCACCTTGTATTACTTAAATAAATTCATTTGAAAAGGAAAATTTACATCCCTTAATAGAAGATGACTGTGAAAATAACCTAGAAAAGCGAACTGGCATCATCAAATTTTCACCAGGTCCAGCCCAAGGGTCCAAGCCTGGGGTCTGTTCTGTCTGTGCTAAAGAGACATGGAGAGGTTCCAGGGACAAATAGAATGAGATAGACTTTCTCCTGGTCAAATTCAAAGAAAAAAATGAGGGAAAAGAATGCATCAGAGGTCGTCTCAATGTTTAATGCCACATCCGGTACGGCCTAATGTCCTCTTGTGGGAGGTGCCATTGGAATGCCATCACTGCGCCTGGCCCTGGTCATGGAGACCACTCACGGCGTGTGCTGAGCTCTATCACGGGAGGCAAAACACTGCCTCTGACCTGCTGTGAGCCAGCCTCTACCAGTGTTCTGAAATCACCTAATGACAAGTTGATGGTCTCTGTGCAGGGAATTATTACTGTTAATAAAATACTAATCACAGTAATGGGGATGAATTTGGGCTGATGAGACCTTAGTGCCCGAAGGCCGCCAAGCATCTTTGAAAAGCATTGTTAAATGCAGCAAGAGTGACTCAAGGTCATGAAAGCAAGTCAGGACCCATGGAAGAGGCCGCAGAGAAAGTCTTGGGATCCCACCTGCCCTGCTCCAGGCAGAGGCCTGCAAGAGGCTCTTGATGAGATAAACAGAGTTGGAAATTTGTTGGAGGTGTTGAGGCCCCTAATGAGATGATGACTTTTAAAGATTAATTAATTAATTGTGGCGCTCGATCTTTGTTGCTGTGCTTGGACTTTCTCTAGTTATGGGGAGCAGGGGCTGCTCTTTGGTGCCACGCATTGGCTTTGCATTTTGGGGGCTTCCCTTGCTGGGAACAGGCTCTAGGCGCCCGGGTTTCTGTAGCTGTGGCCCTTGGTCTGCGATGCAGGCTCAGTAGCCTGGTGTACAGGCTTCATTGCTCCGTGGCACGCAGGATCCTCCCAGACCAGGGACTGAACTCACTCTCCACGGCACTAGCAGGCGGATTCCTAACCGGTGGGCCACCAGGGAAGTCCCAGGATGACGACTTGATGCGGGGCCTCTCGTCGGGGGCTCCTGGACCTTGCTGGCCTCATCTGAGTAATGCAGATAATGACAGCTTACATGCAGGAGGAGGGGCTGGACCGTAAGCGCCCTGGCGGTCCTCGTCCCCTGCTGCCAGATCTTCTCAGCTGGGAGACGGATCCTGGCACCCTGGTCGTTTCACCGGCCAGGTGCCCTCCACCTGGGAGAAAACACTTAACTCAAGGGTTGCAAACTTGCTCCCTGGGGGCCAGATCTAGCCCTTAGATGTGTTTTTTTCTCACCAGTAAAGTTAAAATTTAGGAAACAAACTTTGGGATTTATTACATATTATGAAGTAACTGTGGCAGACAGAGGCATACATACATGGCACATACCTTCAGAGGTCAGTGAACTGCCATGCAGGAAACAGCTGCCAGCGCCAGCCAGGCCAAGAGCAGGAGCCCCGCAGGCGCCCTGGGCGCCCCTGGGTCTCCTCCAATCGCTTGGCACCATTAAAAAATTTTTTAAATGACCGTGTGATACTGTTTTTTTTCTGACACCAAACTGTGTGCTTTTCTCCCATACCAATTATACAATTCTTCAACACCAACTAAGCGTCCCACAATTCAATTCATTTCTGACATTAGAATTAGCACAGCCTCTGCAAGTTCAGGGCACGGACCGCACAAGACTGCCCCCATTTCAGAGAACAGTCGCGAGTTCCAGGGGCCACCTGCTCTTCTCCCCAACCAGGGATAAGTCCGGGTTTAAATCCACAGTCTCCCCCTTAGGGTGGAAGTCACACGTCTGTGGGGTGGGGGCATGAGGGACGTCGTGGGGCCCGCTCGAATCCTGGGGGAGAAGCTTTGTACTGTGGGGGCAGCATGTGTCTGGGGGTCAGATAAGCCTGGGTTTCAACCTTTGGGCACCCTGGACAAGTGCAGTCTTCGGGCCTCAGGTTCCTCTCTATAACTTGGGCACAATGGCCGCCACCTCACAGGGTCTCTGTGAGGGCTGAGTAAGTGCTGAGTAGAAGCTCCATAAATGGTTCGTCGCTGCATCCAGCCTAAGCAGAGGTGTTGCAGGAAACCAGGGGTGTCCCATCTCTCTCTCCTTCAAAACCAAGTTCAAGGCTACCTCCTTCAGGAAGCCTCCCCGGCTTCCCAGCGGCCCCACTGTCCTTGTCTTTGCTTTTGAATCCCGCAGGACTTTGGTTTAAGGACAGCATCCCCTCCTGCCGCTTCTGCTCCTGGGAGCACTCTGCCCCTTGTCACTTATCACTTTTGATGCTCTGTGGGTATCGCTGAGCTGCAGAGCCTCCTTGGGGGCGAGGTTCTGGGAGAGAGTAGACAGTAGGGTCTACAGGTCCCGCAGACCCTCTCCCACCCCACGCCTGCTCCGGGGTTCAGCAGAGGGCATGCCTTGCTACTGGTGGACTTTGGTCTGTCTCTTGTCCCTTCTTGGCAAGGAAATATAAGGGAATGACTTTTCTTTTGCCAGAGAATATAACCGGGGGTTGCACACCTGTCTCATTTAACAGGCCCCAAGGATTTTTTTTTCCTAATGGTAAAAAGAAACCAAAAGACAAGGTATAGTTTTATTTTGGTGATGCTGGGAGGGATTGGGGGCAGGAGGAGAAGGGGACGACAGAGGATGAGATGGCTGGATGGCATCACTGACTCGACGGACGTGAGTCTGAGTGAACTCCAGGAGATGGTGATGGACAGGGAGGCCTGGCGTGCTGCGATTCATGGGGTCACATGACTGAGTGACTAAACTGGCTGAACTGATACATAACATGTGATTTACCGTTTGAACCATTTTAAATGTACAGCTCAGTGGTATTTAATTCATTCACAGTACTCTGCACCTATTACCGCTAACCATTTCCAGAATTTGTCATCATCCCAAACCGATACGCTGGACCATTAAATACTAGCTCCCCGCTCCCCTCCCTGCAGGCCCTGGTAGTCGCTCTCCCACTCTGCCTCTGCAGCCTGTTCTAGACGCTTTCCATGAGAGGAATCATGCACTGTTTATCCTTTCGTGCCTGGCTTACTTCACTTGGCATAATGTCGTCTACATTCACCCATGTGATAGCATGTGTCAGAGTTTCCCTTCTTTTTATGGCTGAGTAAGAGCCCATTGGGTGTCTTTACCACACTTTGTTTATTCATTCATCCATAGACAGACACTTGGGTTGTTTCTGGGTTTTGGCTACTGTGAATAACATCGCTCTGAGCGCTGGTCGGCAGGATGTCTTCTAGTCCCGGCTTTCAATTCCTGGGTACATATTCCTAGGAACAGAACTGCTGGTAGTTCTATGTTTAACTTCTCGAGAAAATGCTAAACTGTTTCCCATCGTGTGTGCACCTTTTATATTCTCACGAGCGTGCACGAGGGTTCTAAATTCTCTACATTCTAGTCAACACTTGTTATTTCCNCTCGATCTTTGTTGCTGTGCTTGGACTTTCTCTAGTTATGGGGAGCAGGGGCTGCTCTTTGGTGCCACGCATTGGCTTTGCATTTTGGGGGCTTCCCTTGCTGGGAACAGGCTCTAGGCGCCCGGGTTTCTGTAGCTGTGGCCCTTGGTCTGCGATGCAGGCTCAGTAGCCTGGTGTACAGGCTTCATTGCTCCGTGGCACGCAGGATCCTCCCAGACCAGGGACTGAACTCACTCTCCACGGCACTAGCAGGCGGATTCCTAACCGGTGGGCCACCAGGGAAGTCCCAGGATGATGACTTGATGCGGGGCCTCTCGTCGGGGGCTCCTGGACCTTGCTGGCCTCATCTGAGTAATGCAGATAATGACAGCTTACATGCAGGAGGAGGGGCTGGACCGTAAGCGCCCTGGCGGTCCTCGTCCCCTGCTGCCAGATCTTCTCAGCTGGGAGACGGATCCTGGCACCCTGGTCGTTTCACCGGCCAGGTGCCCTCCACCTGGGAGAAAACACTTAACTCAAGGGTTGCAAACTTGCTCCCTGGGGGCCAGATCTAGCCCTTAGATGTGTTTTTTTTCTCACCAGTAAAGTTAAAATTTAGGAAACAACCTTTGGGATTTATTACATATTATGAAGTAACTGTGGCAGACAGAGGCATACATACATGGCACATACCTTCAGAAGTCAGTGAACTGCCACGCAGGAAACAGCTGCCAGCGCCAGCCAGGCCAAGAGCAGGAGCCCCGCAGGCGCCCTGGGCGCCCCTGGGTCTCCTCCAATCGCTTGGCACCATTAAAAAAATTTTTAAATGACTGTGTGATACTGTTTTTTTTCTGACACCAAACTGTGTGCTTTTCTCCCATACCAATTATACAATTCTTCAACACCAACTAAGCGTCCCACAATTCAATTCAGTTCTGACATTAGAATTAGCACAGCCTCCGCAAGTTCAGGGCACGGACCGCACAAGACTGCCCCCATTTCAGAGAACAGTCGCGAGTTCCAGGGGCCACCTGCTCTTCTCCCCAACCAGGGATAAGTCCGGGTTTAAATCCACAGTCTCCCCCTTAGGGTGGAAGTCACACGTCTGTGGGGTGGGGGCATGAGGGACGTCGTGGGGCCCGCTCGAATCCTGGGGGAGAAGCTTTGTACTGTGGGGGCAGCATGTGTCTGGGGGTCAGATAAGCCTGGGTTTCAACCTTTGGGCACCCTGGACAAGTGCAGTCTTCGGGCCTCAGGTTCCTCTCTATAACTTGGGCACAATGGCCGCCACCTCACAGGGTCTCTGTGAGGGCTGAGTAAGTGCTGAGTAGAAGCTCCATAAATGGTTCGTCGCTGCATCCAGCCTAAGCAGAGGTGTTGCAGGAAACCAGGGGTGTCCCATCTCTCTCTCCTTCAAAACCAAGTTCAAGGCTACCTCCTTCAGGAAGCCTCCCCGGCTTCCCAGCGGCCCCACTGTCCTTGTCTTTGCTTTTGAATCCCGCAGGACTTTGGTTTAAGGACAGCATCCCCTCCTGCCGCTTCTGCTCCTGGGAGCACTCTGCCCCTTGTCACTTATCACTTTTGATGCTCTGTGGGTATCGCTGAGCTGCAGAGCCTCCTTGGGGGCGAGGTTCTGGGAGAGAGTAGACAGTAGGGTCTACAGGTCCCGCAGACCCTCTCCCACCCCACGCCTGCTCCGGGGTTCAGCAGAGGGCATGCCTTGCTACTGGTGGACTTTGGTCTGTCTCTTGTCCCTTCTTGGCAAGGAAATATAAGGGAATGACTTTTCTTTTGCCAGAGAATATAACCGGGGGTTGCACACCTGTCTCATTTAACAGGCCCCAAGGATTTTTTTTTCCTAATGGTAAAAAGAAACCAAAAAACAAGGTATAGTTTTATTTTGGTGATGCTGGGAGGGATTGGGGGCAGGAGGAGAAGGGGACGACAGAGGATGAGATGGCTGGATGGCATCACTGACTCGACGGACGTGAGTCTGAGTGAACTCCGGGAGATGGTGATGGACAGGGAGGCCTGGCGTGCTGCGATTCATGGGGTCACATGACTGAATGACTAAACTGGCTGAACTGATACATAACATGTGATTTACCGTTGGAACCATTTTAAATGTACAGCTCAGTGGTATTTAATTCATTCACAGTACTCTGCACCTATTACCACTAACCATTTCCAGAATTTGTCATCATCCCAAACCGATACCCTGGACCATTAAATACTAGCTCCCCGCTCCCCTCCCTGCAGGCCCTGGTAGTCGCTCTCCCACTCTGCCTCTGCAGCCTNACCCAGTAAGGAGCCTTCTCGTTAAGCTCGGGGCTTGGAACTGATTAGGGCGCATCAGAGAGAGGGGCCCTGCGTCTCAGGGCTGGGCTTCCGGCTGCATTGCCAAGAGGGCGAGCGGCCTGGGGCTGGGGTGACAGGGCCTGGCTTCCTCCTTCCAAGGAGCTAGATGGTTTCCTTCCCTCCCTTAAGGAGCCCTCACTTCCTGCCGTGAGGGAGACAGGGATTGGCAGGAATGCTACGGACAAATGAATCTACCATGGGGAAGAGCAACGAAAGGTCCCTACCTACCCTGGTTTTGAGGATGCAGAGTGGTTCTAGGGGAAGTGCTACCCTTAAAATAAAAAAGCACTGATTATGCTAAATATGTTTATGGAAGTAGAGTTGATTTACAAGATTGTGTTAGTTTCAGGTATACAGAAAAGTGATTTTTTGATATATTTTTCAGATGATTTTCTATTGTAGGTTACTACAAGATATTGAATATAGTTCCCTATGTTATACAGTAAATCTTATTGTTTATCTCTGACTACTCTAAATATTGGACTTCCCTGGCCAACCCTGAGTATTCATTGGAAGGACTGGTGCTGAAGCTGAAGCTCCAGTGACTACTTGGAAAAGACCCTGCTGCTGGGAAAGATTGAGGGCAGGAGGAGGAGGGGGCGACAGANCCTGGCCAACCCTGAGTATTCATTGGAAGGACTGGTGCTGAAGCTGAAGCTCCAGTGACTACTTGGAAAAGACCCTGCTGCTGGGAAAGATTGAGGGCAGGAGGAGGAGGGGGCGACAGAAGATGAGATGGCTGGATGGCATGACTGACACAACGGACATGAGTTTGAGCAAAGTGAGACAGTGAAGGACAGGGAGGCCTGGCGTGCTGCAGTCCGTGGGGTCACAAGGAGGTGGACACGACTGAGAGACTGAACAGGGAACAACCAGCGGCCCAGTGGTAAAAAGCCCGCCTGCCAGTGCAGGAGACTCAGGAGACGGGGCTCAAGCTCTGGGTCGGGAAGATCCCCTGGAGAAGAAAATGGCAACCCATTCCAGTAGCCTTGTCTGGGGAATGCCATGGAAGGAGGAGCCTGGCGGGCTAGAGTCCATGGCACTGCAAAGAGTCAGACACGGAAGGAGGAGCCTGGCGGGCTAGAGTCCATGGCGTTGCAAAGAGTCAGACACAACTGAGCAACCAATCAACGAGACAATTAGCTGGAATTTGGAGCAATCTGAACCCTCAACGCTGCTGCCGGGGGTACACATTTAGATGGCCAGCTTGGAAAACTGTCTGGCTATATCGACTAACTCTAAACATACACAGCCCCTGCCACACAGCAATCCCATCCCCCAGTTTCTACTCAAGAAGAGCAAATGCTTATGTTCACCTAAAGACAGAGATGAGAAGGCTCTTAGCAGCTTTACTTCAAATAGCCCCAAACTAGAAACCACCCACAAGTCCATCCGTGGTAGAATGGAGAAATACACTGTGACATGTTCATAGCGCGTGATATGACCCAGCAAAGAAGCACAAACTACGTGCGTGGATCTCCTACAGATAAGACGGAGCGAAAGAAGTGAAAAAACGTGCTGTCTGATTCTGTTGTCCATGAGGCTAGAAAGGAGTCCGTGGTGAGATACGTCAGAGCCCACTCACCTTTGGGAGGTGTCACTGGAAGGGGTCACCAGGGAGATTTCTGTTTGCGGGAAACGAGCTGGGTGTGGAGTGCCCTAGGGTGTGCACGTGTAGAAATTCATCAAGCTGTACACATATTTGTTGAATGTACATCATCCCTTAATGCAAGGTCAAAACAAGACAGCAAATGAAGAAGTGCTGCTAAAGCCAGGATCTGGAGGATAAGTGAGAGCTAGGCAGCGAGAAGGGGACCCGTGTCCCTGGAGGTGGGACCAGCATGTGTAAAGACCTGGAGGCGGGAGGGCACGGTGCTGCTTCTCATCACGGTTCCGGGCTCATCTGACGATGCCCCTGCCCGTCGCTTCTCCGTGCCCGGTTCTACTCACTTGAAGGCCAACACCATGGAACAGGATGGTAGAAATAACTTCAAGGGCTCACTTCTCAGATCAGTGTTTGAATGTTCCATCTTTGGGTGGTCAAGGAAGAGGCTAGAGCGGGAGCAGAATGGATGGGACTCGGAGTTCAAAGTTGGGTTCAGAGTTCAAATGTGCTGTGAATTGTGTGTTTTGGGATAGGCTCTTCGCCCCCTGAGCCTCAGGCTCCCCATCTGTAAGAAGGGTTTTTAACATGCAGAGGTTTAGTGATCGAGTTGGGGTAAAGAAGATACTGGGCTTCCCAGGTAGTAAAGAACCCACCTGCCAACGCAGGAGACATAAGAGATATGAGTTTGGTCCCTGGATCAGGAATATCCCGTCGAAGAGGGCATGGCAACCCACTCCAGTAATCTTGCCTGGAGAATCCCTATGGATGGAGGAGCCTGGCAGGCTACAGTCCATGTGGTTGCAAAGAATCAGACACAAATGAAGCAACTTGGCACCCACGCAAAGAAGATGTTTAACAGGTGCAGTCATTTGGAAATGACGGAAGAAGGCCTAAAAGCAAGGGCCTCTCCAAATCTGTGACTCTCCCTAGAATGATCCAGCATGGCCCTGGTTAGGCTTCTGCAACCCGTGGCCTTTAATCCCTGTCACATGGAGCTCAAAGACCTTCCCCACCCCCCACCCCAGAACAGTGCCTGGCAGGGGGTTGAGGAATGTTGATTCATGATAACTGGCACTTAAAACATTCCAGGCACTGCTCTCAGCTCTGTGGACTTGTTTCATCCTCACGGTAACCCCATAAGCTACTACTGTCCCATTTTACAGAGGGAGAAACCGAGACACAGCAGGTGAGTAACTTGCCCACAGCCACACTGTGAACTGATAGAGCCTGGCCCTGCACGCCCTGCTCGTAGCCACACTGCCATTCCGCCCATCTGGCCTGCGTGAGAGAGGCCCGGAGAAGGCGCTGGAAGCGACCAGAGTTCTGCTGACCAAGAAGAGGGCTGTCTGGGCAGCCAGTGGGACACTCTGGCGCCCTGACGTCAGTGAAACCCACGCCCTTTTCGAGGAAGGCAAACCCACCCAGAATAATTGTTGAGCTGACAGGTAGCTTAAGCCGCCTGTAAGCCTGGAGGTGCCCAGGAGGGACGAGGCTGGGCAGCATGCCGTCGCTTCTGGGATGGGCGAGAGTCACCCTTTCTGCCAGCTCTTTTTGTTTTTGGCTGTTGTTATTGTCATTATTGTTTGGGGAGAGGAGAGATGGGCCCTCTCAAGAATTTGCCTGTGCCTTTTAAAGGATTAATTTTCACCTGGAGCATCATGTGGGACTAATAGCCACTCCCTTTCCTCTGTGCCACCATGTTTTACTGCTGTCTTTCATTTCACCATGAAGACACCTGCTGGGAATGTTCTAGAAATTGCAGCCTGGGGGTGGGAATGGGGGATGCAAGGGAGAGAGCAGTTCATTCGTCCTGGCAACAGAACTGGGCTCAGATGATGGGGAGGGCCACTGGGTGTGGGATCGTGGGAGAGGCTTATTTTTTTGCCCTGCTTCTTGGGACATTTATGAGCTTTTCACACTGGCATAAGCAAAAAGAATGAAAAAGAAATAATGGTGATAATAGCTAACATTTTACTGAGCATTTACTGCATGCTGACTTTCTATGCATCAAGTCATTTAACCCTTAACCACCCTCCCAGGTAGATAGTCTTTTTTTTTTTTTAAGTCTTTATTGAATTTTTGTTATAATATTGCTTGCTTTATGTTTTGCTTTTGTGGCCCAAGGCACGTGGGGTCTTAACTCCCTTACTAGGGACTGAACCTGCACCCCTGCACTGGAAGGCGAGGTCTTAACCTCTGGGCCACCAGGAGAGTCCCCAGGGTAGACGTTTTTATTAGGCCCATTTCCAGTTGAGGAACTGATGTGCAGAGAAGTAAATAAGGTAATACAAAATTCAAACTACCAAATTTTAGAAGAGGTTGGCAGTAGAAAGGAAGGTCCTGCTGATGCTATGATGTGAATTTGAAAAACATGATACTTGGTGAAAGAAGCCAGCATGAGGGATCACATATTGTATGATTCCGTTTATAGGAAATGTCCATAAAAGGCAAATCTACAGAGACGGAAAGACAATCAGTGGTTGCCTGGGGGAGGAGATGGAAATAGAACAGTAAACGGCGAGAGATCTTCCTGGGAGAGATGATATCTTCTAAAACTGGTTTATAGTGGTAGTTGTGCAATTTGGTTAATGTACTAAAAACCATTGAAATGGGTGGATTACATGATATGTAAAAAATGCCTCAATAAAGTTATCAGACAAAGAAATGTAATTAAAATGTGAAAACCTAATATTTATTGAATAACTCTTAGGTACTTTATAGGGATTTTTTCCAGTGCCAACAGCTCAACCAGTTATTTACCTAAACTCATCTTTGTTGAGCACCTACTATGTGCCATGCATCATGCTGGGATATGGAGGTACACTGCTGAACTTGACCTAGTATTGGCGCAAGATCCTTGACCTGATGGAAGGTATGGATAGCAGCTGTTGGGAGTGAGGTGGTTGTCTCCACGAGCTCCCCTAGGGTTTCTGGAGCTCTTTCATGTTTATCGCTGTTTCCCCAGAATTAGCGCAAGGTCTGTGCTGAAGCAGGAGGTCAGTAAATCTTGGACTGTTTGGGTCTCTCCAGGCCCGGAACAGAGTTAGGTGCCCCCACCCCACCCGGCCCTTCCAGGAGGGCCTCACACCCTGATTCCAGGGCAATGTGGTTAGCAGGACAGATCTGTCTGAGAAAAGGTGGTGGGGAACCGCTCCCCAGGTGTGGCTTCGTAACCCTTTCTGTGGGTTAAGGGCCTTTGGGCATCTGGGGAAGCCTGTGCATCCATCTCATAATAATTCTTAAAATATTGCATTCAGACACCAGTTGACAATTTACTAAAATACAACTATCAAAATACTAAAAAGTTTGTGATACAGTAACATGTTTATGAATACATTAACTTAGTGGTGAATTGAATATGATCGTAAGAGCATGGTAGCTTAAATGATACTTTGAGATATATAAAAACTGAAGGTGATGTGGAAATACCTGTGATTTCTGTTAGTAGTAACATCACAGGGACTTCTCGTTGCCTGCATTCACGATTAAGGGAAATACTAAATACCATTCAGGCAAAGAATTGGAGATGACTGAGCGACTGAACTGAATCGATTCAGGTACTATTAAAATTAAAATGTAACTTTTGTCTATATCATGGACTTTGTGGAATTCTATCCTTAGCAATCCCCACCCCACCCTGCGGAATCCATGAGCTCCTGCTATAAGGCAAACGGCTCTGATTCTTTAGGTTAGATAAATAAGAAAATTGCCGAGAGAGGCGAGAGCAAAGACTGAAGGACAGTGATCACATCTGGTTGGGTGGGGCAGAGAAAGGTTTTAAGACAGGTGAGTTTCTACTGGGGGTGTTGGAAAGGTGAGCCTATTTTTGGAATGGAGCAAGGAGCCGGGGTTGAGGGAAGGAAGCCTGGGGAGGGTTTGCTCTTGTGACTGAATCAGAACAGCCAAGTAACATCGCAGCCACGACGTCACCCCAGAGCATGCCCGAGTCTCCTTTATGCCTCTTCTGTCACTGAGAACACAAAGCCTTTGTCCCTCTGAGAAAGGGTACCTGCCCTCAAGCTTACACACAAAGAGAGGGAACAAACACATTAAGTCAATATGACAAAAATTTAATTGCAATTCAAAAAATGCAGCCGAAAGAACGTGGAACATGCCACATATCTGGTTAAGAGCACATAGTGCCAGCCGCAGGTGTTCAAATGTGGGGGTCAACTCCCCCCTGAGGTTTCGACTGGGGAAAGAGGCCAGCAGCACTGCGTAGGCAGGTTACAGTGTGTGTTTAGAGGTGGATCACTGCGCCGCTGGTCTCAGCGACCTCTGTAATATTGGGATAACAAGTATGGCCCCTGATATATACTTAGCATTCAATAATGGGAATTATTATCAGTATTCAAAAAATAATCAGAGATGTTTGCAAACTGGTTTAAGAGACACCAGGTTTCCCTGGTGGCTCAGTGGTAAAGCATCTACCTGCAATGCAGGAGACAGGTTCGATCCCTGGGAGGGGAAGATCCCCTGGAGAAGGGAGGGGCAACCCATTCCAGTACCCTTGTCTGCAGAATCCCATGGACAGAGGAGCCTGGCAGGCTACAGTCCATGCGGTCGCAAAGAGTCGGAGACGACTGAAAGACCAACACCTTAAGAGACACGAGGAGGCTGGAGAACTTGTCTTTTTAAATCTGAAAACAGATTTGAATGAATAAATGAATGCATCTTTGGGTTGGTGCCATGCTCTAGATCTGTTCTGCCCTCAAGTGCCCCCCACGCGGTTGATGAAATGGACCCCCACACTGGGGCCAGCTGCATCTCAGCCTGTGCGGTGGTGAGGAGGTGATCATTCGGGGCTGGGGAGTGGTAGCAGCCCAGGCTGAGCTTGCAGGTGTCACATGCCGGAGGATCTCAGCTCAGTTTCCATACGCAGGTCCCCAGCATCCGGGCGGTGCGTCTTTGGGCCCAAGGACCAGCCGGCTCGGCATAGCCTAGGCCGATGTCGGGACGAGAGGCTGGGGTAAGCGGTGGAGGAGCCCTCCTGGGTCCACTGCGTGGGCGACGTGCCGGTGCAAGCGCCGCCTCATCCGGGGAAGGTCGATCGAGGCCGCGCCACGCTGGACTGGGGGTGGGTGCGAATGCACCTTCGGATGCTCTGGTCCCCAGCCCTTCCGGACCGATGTTCCCCTCACTCCGCGGGAATCGGGGACCGCGGGAGCTGGGGTGGCTGGAAGAAAAGGGTAGCCTTCTTGGCAAAGACCGCGGGAGAGGAGACTCCCTGGCGGGGGAAGCGAGCGCTGCCGAGGCCGCCGGTCCCTTTAAGAGGCCGGGCTGACTCTGCGGCGATCCCACCTGACCGCTTGCCTGGTGCAGTTC
The DNA here is from genome assembly GCA_006410735.1 of Raphicerus campestris. Taxonomy (NCBI): domain Eukaryota; kingdom Metazoa; phylum Chordata; class Mammalia; order Artiodactyla; family Bovidae; genus Raphicerus; species Raphicerus campestris. The sequence continues at coordinate 381,026 of SJYW01006885.1, read as the reverse complement.
TGCGGGCCGTGTCCCCGGGAGAAGGATCCGAGCCGGGCCGGGACACAGGACCCGGCGCAGGGGAGGGAGGGGTCCAGTCCGGAGCTGGGCCGGGCCTCCGGTTCCCGGAGCGCCGCAGTGGAAGGCGCGGTGGGCGGGGCGAGACCGGGGTGGGCGGGGCCTCCAGTTTTGGGAGAGCCGCAGTGGTGGACTGGGCGGGGCCTGGGGCGGGGCCTCCGGCTCCGGGAGCGCCGCAGAGGAAGGCGCGGTGGGCGGGGCGCGTCAGGGGCGGGGCCTATGTCTGCAGTGGGCGGGGCCCACCGCAGAGGGGCAGTGCCCGGGGAGAGTCCTCTGAGCGCGGCTGCCGCGGCGCCTCCACTGTGTCTCCGCCAACCCCCGGCGCCGGGACTTGCGACCCTCGCCGCCCCTTGCGAGACGCCGAGGCCTCCACTGCGGCCCGAGTCCCTTCTCTCGCCGCGGCGCCCACACCCGGGGACGGCCCGGCTCGCCGACATCGCGGAGGCCGCGTCTGGCGCGCATCTGGAACCGCCCGGCCGGCCGCGCTGGATCCCGCGCCCGCCCTGGCCCGGCCGCGCCGGGAGCCCTGCCCGGAGCTGGAGCCGCACCTGGAGCCGCGGGCCCTGGGCCCTGAGCCGCGCGGCCGGCGCATGGTGAACTCGCTGCTGTTCGGAGAGATGGCCTTGGCCTTCGGCTGCCCGCCGGGTGGCGGCGGCGGCGGGCCCGGGGGCTGCCCCGGCGGGGGCGGCGGCGGCGGCGGGGCCGGGCCCGGGCCGTCGCCGGTGACGGCGGCGCTGCGGGACGACCTGGGCTCCAACATCCACCTACTCAAGGGGCTCAACGTGCGCTTCCGCTGCTTCCTGGCCAAGGTGCACGAACTGGAGCGGCGCAACCGGCTGCTGGAGAAGCAGCTGGAGCAGCAGCAGAGCGAGCGCGAGCGGCGGCTGCGCTACAAGACCTTCTCCCGCGAGCAGGCCGTGCAGACCGGGCCGGAGCTGCTGCGGCCCCCCGCTCCCGGCGGTGGGCCGGGCAGCGGCGCGGCGGCCGGCGCCAACGCCAACCACGCCGCGGCCCTGGGCGGCCTGCCCCCCGGTGGCGGCTCGCACCCGCAGTACTACGGCCGCTTGCCCGGGACCATCTGGAGCTACACGCAGGTGCGGCGCACGGGCGGCGGCGGCGTGGAGACCGTGCAGGGCCCGGGAGTGTCGTGGGTGCACCCCGACGGCGTGGGCGTGCAGATCGACACCATCACGCCCGAGATCCGCGCGCTCTACAACGTGCTCGCCAAGGTGAAGCGCGAGCGCGACGAGTACAAGCGAAGGTGAGTGGGACCCCGCCCTGCCCCCCCTCCCCGCACTCCCGGCTCGGGGGTTGGGGGTCGTTCCGATTTGGCGCCCCCGGAATGTGTGCGTTCCGGAGGGGCCGGGGTAGGGGGTGGGCTGCCAGCTGGTCCTAGCAGGTGGGGCTGGAAGCTGTGTTTGCAGACTTGGAAAACTTGGTTTTCTAGTTCCAAGCAAGGATGGGGACTGGCGCTGACTACCGTGGGGGACACCTCCGCTCCGTCACTGGACCAGGCACATTGTTTTCTAGGTGACATAATGACCGTAGGTGTTTTACGTGATGTCACCTAATCCTCATGGCAACACAGAGTGTGGGGTATTCTTATCCTAGTTTTGTAGATGAGAAAACCGAGGCACGGATGCTAGTGACTTGCCTAAGGTGTCTTGGCCAATAGGTGGTGAAGCTGGGATGTGAGATGCTCCTGGCAACTTAGGTGTTTTCCCCAAGGATGTAGAAAGTGGGCTCCCCTCTGTTAGTGGGTGAAAAGAAACAACTCTTAAGTAATCCACTAACTTTCTGCTTTTCCTTGAATTAAAAAATCAAGTGTTTCAGAGTGCTTGGGTCTGTCCACTGAGGCTAGGACCTGCTGTCTTGCTCCAGCTCTGTCATGTCCAGTTGGCTGGACTGGACAACCAGACCTACATCAGACTGGCCACGAGTTTTAGAAACACCTCCCTTCACCTCTCTTCTCCCTACCCCCAATTCTCATGGGTTTTTTGGACACCCAACAAACTCAGCCCTAAAGACCGAGTTATCTACACAAGCAAAGATAACCTTAGGCTGGAAGACTGGACAGTGAATGGACCCAGACCACCAGATCTGGCTGGAGTGCAGAGCAGACTGCTTGCTGAACTGGCTAGCACATTTCTGCCCAGCCCAGATTCCCAGCTGGGAAACTGACATTGTCTCCTGCCCGCAGCCTGGCTGTCAGTGTTACCTAATCGGCCTTCTGATACGAGGAGAGGGGTCTGTCTGTAGCATCTCAGGGAGGGAGCAGGGCCCTCTTCTGTCCCAGGCATGGGCAACTCTGTGTGGGGCACTGTGGCTCTGACCCCCGGGCTTGGAGGATGCCCTGAGAAGCATCTTGCCTTCCGCTCATGTGTCCTAGTGTGCACAAGAGCACAGACAGCTGGCCATGGGTCTCCTCCCTTTTCATCTCACCGGGCGGGCTGGCCACTGAGCAGGATTCAAGTGCCACCTCCAGCCCCTGCCAGTGAGAATCTCTGGCTGAACTGAGTGGTCACTGACCTACTCGGAAGCCTGTTTACTTATCAGAGAAATGGGAATGATAAAATCCACCCACAGCTGTACAAGGGGCGAGTAGGCTGGTGATGCTTTTTGGAAGGTATGATGAAGTAATCAGATTGACATTATTCAAGATGAGAGACTCTTTGTCAACCTATGAAGGGGCAGTTTTGCCTAGAGTCTCCGGTCTCCCATGCAGGGCCTGGCTTCCTGGGGCGATGTCTTGGACCCCATGGGGAGACAAGCTACTCTCCTGGGCTGGTTGTCTCTCTGCAGGACTTGAGAATGGCCTGGTGCCTCGCCATGGGGAGGCCACCTCTCTGCCCTGTGTGGGCAGCTTTGTTGGGGTGGGGCAGGGAGACAGGCGCTTGCTTTTGATGGTGAAACCGGGAGGGCCTTTTGGTTGCCGCTGTTGATGGTGTCGTCATGCCCCAGGCTTGCAGGGTGTTTGTTTTAGTGTGTGTGTGTGTGCGCGCTTCTCGGACCTGGCTACTATGGAGGTGGAAACACCGTGCCCAGTCCTAGAGGGAGAGGGACTGGCATTGAGCAATGCCCAGTTCAAGTTGCACCCAGGGTGTGGGGTGTGATGTCAGCCTCTGGGGCTGCCTGGAATGACATGGGCGCTGCTGAGACAGGTGGAGAGTGAGTGTGTCTCTCTTCCCGCCCTTGTAGGGGGTGCGTGCACCTTCTCTTCCCCCATTTTTTTTTTTTGGTGAATTGGGGAGATGCATCTTTTCTGAAGTTGATTCAGGGCTCAGGTGGGGTTTTTGCCAAAGCACGTCTGCCTCCTCCTTTGAGCGAGCCTCAGTTGCCCTGTCTGTAAAGGTGAGAAGAGCCTGAAGCTCCAGGCTGCCTCAGAGATGCCTTAGGCATTCCTTGAATGTTAAATAAAAATTGATGTTTAAAAAAATGTCAGATGGTCATGAAAATATGCTCACTCACTTTTGAGTTCTTACTCTTAACTCTTGGAAGTCGACTTAACGTTGATTTGTTGGTTCAGAGTCAAGTTAGAGCCACCCCCGCCTTCTCTTCATCGGAAGAATATTCTGAGATCAGAAAGCAAACTGCTAAAAGCTGGTCCCATTTGTAGCTACTAATCTGTGTGAGTCAGGATTTTCCTGATACTCTGTGGCCCAAACCAGAGACAGAATTAAACTGAAGGTGGACCTGTCAACCATAATGCTAGTTCTAAGTGTTAACAGACCAAAATGGGCTCATCAACCTCAAGGACTGGTAACTGTTTTCTCACTGAGCCTACAGTACAGATTCATACAAATAACATTCTATATTTATTTCTTTATTTGGGTTTCTCATAATGATTTTCTTTTGGGAAGAGGGCAGGCATATGATCAACCTTTTTGAAAAGCATAAGAAGCACTAGACTACATGACCACAAAGAGCCTTCCCAGCCTTGACAGTATGTAAATCTGAGTTTGAACTGCTAGGCCACTTCTGATCTTATGTCCATAAGAGAATGAGACCAGGGGGTTTACCGGGGCTCTTAGCCGCTGAAGGCTTCAGATCCTTCCAGGATGTCTAGCATGGGTGAGGTGACCAAAAGAAAGAGCCTGTCCTGGGGAAGGAAAGTTTCCAGAGTTTCCCCCGTCCGCCTGGAGGAACTCGCTGCCTGGGAGATGCTCTTCTGCCTCTCCAAAGGGCAACCTTGGTTGTGTAGCTTGGTGTTTTCCAAGCTGGGAACTTTTGGGGTTCTCCCTCCATGAACTGCGGCCATAGTCATATATCACCATCTATATTATTATTTTTGTAAAATATTTTAAACAGCTTGGTTCAGTTGCTAACTCGATTCTGCGACCCCATGGACTGCAGCACGCCAGGTTTCCCTGGCCTTCACTATCTCCTGGAATTTGCTCAGATTTCATGTCCATTGAGTCGGTGATGCCATCCAACCATCTCATCCTCTGTCGTCCCCTTCTCCTTTTGCCCCTTCAGTCTTTCACAGAATCAGGGTTTTTTCCAATGAGTCGGCTTTTCCCACCAAGTGGCCAAAATATTGGAGCTCCAGCTTCAGTATCAGTCCTTCTAATGAATATTCAGAATTGATTTCTTTTAGGATTGACTAGTTTGATCTTTCTCTCCAAGGGACCCGCAAGAGTCTTCTCCAGCACAGTTCGAAAGTGTCAATTCTTCAGTGCTCAGGCCTTCCTTTTGGTCCAACTCTCATATCCATACATGACTATTGGAAAAACCATAGCTTTGACTAGATGGACCCTTGTCAGCAAAGTGATGTCTCTGCTTTTTAATATGCTGTCTAGGTTTGTCATAGCTTCTCTTCCAAGGAGCAAGTGTCTTTAAATTTCATGGCTGCAGTTACAGTCTGCAGTGATTTCAGACCCTAGGAAAATAAAACTTGCCATTGCTTCCACGTTTCCCCTTCTATTTGCCATGAAACGACGGGACCAGAGATGCTGTGATCTTAGTTTTTTGAACGTTAAATTTTCAGCCGGCTTTATTGAGGTATAATTTGCATATCACAGAGTTCTCCCGTTTTACGCACACAGTTCAGTGGTTCTTAGTCAGTCCATTGAGCCATGCAGCTATCAGCACAATGCAGTTTTAGAACACTCGCATCACCTCAGAAAGATCTTTCTTGCGCCTCTGCAGTGCACCCCCGCCTCTCCTCCAGCCAGGCAGCCTCTGGCCCGCTTTCTGTCTCTGTGGGCTTGTCATATAAACGGGGTCCGGCACATGTTGTCGTTTGTGCCTGGCTTCTTTCACTCAGATGATGTTTGTGAGATTCATCCACGCTGTAGCTTATACCAGCAGTACATCCCTTTGTAATGCTGAATAATACTCCTCCATGTGGGTAGACCACATTTTGCTTACCTACTCACATAGTCAATAAAATGTAAATTTAAAAAGTCACCTTTTGTGTACTACCGCACATCATCTCGTGTGCATCACTGGGATAGGATCCGTGTTTTGGAAACGCCTACCCAAATCAGAGCCCCTGGCCTGGTTCACTCCTGCTTTGATTTCCCCTTGGGCCAATCAGCTCCCAGCTCTTTACCATGCGGGAAGTGTGGTCACTGAAACCATAGCTGACGAGGTTGTCAAGCGTCGATTTGGAAACCAAAACAAACATCGGCACCCTGTCGCCACGCAGTGTCACCGAAACATCCTGTTCTGAGTCTGCAGGCTGGGGGCCTTTCCCTGGGAGAGCCCTGCGAAGCTAGCTGAACTTTAGACAGGCAGAGCGCATCAGAATGGGCATCCTAGGGACCTAGACTCCAGTGCCTGGAGCCTGCAGACCCCGCTCTGCGGTGAGGCACTGTGTAACCTCGGGCCAGGCGCTGCTCTCTCTGAGCCGAGGGTCTTCGATACCCAGCAGGCTTCCTGTAGGCCCTCCCTCCCAGCTCGCTCTGCGTTTGTCTGGGACTTGGAGGGGTCCAAGTCAGGGCTGCTCTGCCTGCCTCCTGGGAGGGCGGGGGCCCTTCTCTGTCCCGGCCGCCCCGCTCCGGCCCCAGGCCTGGTGTGGTTTGGAGAGGGCTGGTTTTGCTCCCAGCCTGTGCGCGTTGCTGAGTGTCTGCGCCCCGACTCCAGTCTGCCTGGAGCTCTTGGTCTCTTTTCGCTGGAGCTCTGTTTGAGATCCTGGAGGACCAGGGTGGTCCTTCAGCCCGGTGCTTTTCGGGCGGGCTCTTTGGAGCTCTGAGGTCTGGAGCAGCGTGCTGTGAGGTGGTCTGGGGGCAGCTGGGGGCAGGCTGCCTAGGATTCGCCCCCGTCAGCCACAGCAGCCCCACTTCCATGGCTCTCAAGTTGATATTCTGAGGGAGAGTCGTTTGGAAACCATGCATTTTACAGTTTGGCAGAAAAGAAAGAAATTGCTGATTCAGCGGAATACTTCCACCTTAGAGACGGGGAAACTGAGGCCCAGAGGGAGCTGACCCTCACAGACGGGCAGAACGTCCGTCTGTCATGGAAAGTTTTGGTTCCCGCCCCGAGGCGATGCCTGCACCATTTGCCTGCTGCTGGGACTTGGCAGAATGCTCGCCACCTTTTTATGTGTCTGCCTTTAAGCATTTTTTAAAAAGCTACTTTTGGGGATGGGAGGGACTTTTGTAACAGCTATTTCTGATCTTGAGCCGGAAGGGGCTGGGCTGTCAGCCCGAATGCAGAGCTCCAGAAAGGGGCTGGGGGTGGGCCCGCTGGACTGTCCCTTGTCTTTTTGCCATCACGGCCTGGGAGGCCCTTGGGCAGTTGGGTGCTGGCCCCCGAGTGCCCCAAAGCCACAAGACTTCCCCGGAAGCTGCTCAGAGGGCTTCTTTCCCTGCACTTCCATTGTTTCTGAAGCCGCTGCGGATACAGCTTCTTTATTTCTGACTGTCCCGGTGGGGGAGAGGGCAGCTTTGGCTAGAGGAAGCATGAATCGAATCCCAGCTCTCCCAGTCTCTGCGTGACTGTGGGCAGTTGCCTGGCCCACTACTATCTGTAAAAGAGGGAGACTAACTCCCCTAGAGGTCGGAAGGGGGTAAGTCAGCGCCTGTGTTAAGCACATAAGGCTCCCGGGACATCCCCCATCCCAGAGCACCCCGCCTCCCACCCCCCGCGATATCTGTTCCTTTCATTTTACAAGGGTTTCTCGGCATGGCGCTGGACACCGGGCACATCCATTTCAGGACACGTCGCCGCTCTCTGTCCCCTGGAAGGCGCCAGAGATGGTGCTGGGGGCGGAGGGAGGAAGGGCTGCTTCTTTGTCCAGCATCTAAAGAGGCTGTTCTTCCTACTCTAAGTGGTTCATCTGTGTCTCCGGAAATCTCCGGTCACCCCCTGCCCTTTCTCCCAGCCTCCTTTAAGAGAAACACACAAACCCCACTCCATTTAGCTCCTTCGTCTTCCAGAATCTCTTGGTTTGGCTGGCAGGCTCTCTGGGGACAAATTTGGGAGGGATTTTCAGAGCCTTACGCTGGAAGGAAGGGAATGAGGTCCCAGAAAAGTAAAGGAGGCAGGAAGCAGGGAGACAGCTGACGCTGAAGATTCCTTCTCCCAGGAATTTGAGGCGGGGCTTTCTCCTTGGCCACCGGATGCGGGGCCCTTGAGCCACACACACACACACACACACAGACACACATGCGCGCGTGCACGCTCTGCACACATGCGCTGTTGGGCTCTCTCTCCAAGCCCATGCCCACATCTCCACACGTGTCGGGATTTGAAGGACACAGAAGGGTAGACAGAGCTTGCACACGTCCTTTGCCACCGGGAGATGCGTGGACTTCCAGGGGAATTGATCTGAACCGTGCCATGAGTCAGTGGTAGCGGAGGGCCTGGACGTTGCCTGCGGAGTCCTGGCTTTTGATCCTATTGATGAGCTGCGGCCGGGCGCTTGGGTTATTTCCCAGGTCATAGATGGCTGCAGGCGCACGGCAGGGAGGGAGGCAGCCCTGTTGTTCCCCGAGCTCTCCCCTGACCTTCCGTTGGGCATTCCTGAGCACCCACTGCCTCCCCTGGCACAGCACCCTCCACCCTGAACTATAGCTGCCTGGGACGTGTCTGCCCCTTCCACCGACTGTGAGTTCTGTGGGGGCCGGCTCCGGGTCTGCCCTCTTCATCCTGTACACACAGAGCCAAGCCGGGGTCTGGCCGGAATCCATGCTGAGCAAGTATCTGTGCAGTGAGGGAGGCTCTGTGTGCCTGGCTGCTGCCTGCTGGCAGGTCCCAGCAGGTCTGCGTGGCCACGGGGGACCCACACACATGGACTCTATATCTGGCCAACTTGCAGCTTGTCGAGCAAAAGGTCTGGACCTGGAGTCAGGAGACCAGGACTCTGATCCTGACACACCATTTCAACAAGTTTGAATGAAAACGCATCTACTGATGCCAAATGCTAGGCCCCCAGCACAGGGTATGAAAACTGGGCTTTGCCTTTGCCTCCCTGAGCCTCAGTCTTCTCATCTGGAAAAGGGGGTTGCTGAAATCTGTATCCCGACACCGAAGGACAGGCCAGGGGCTCACGTGGCTGCAGCTCGAGACGTTCTCAGAGTCACACGGCCAGATTTCACAGGGTGGAAGAGTGGGTGTCCTAAGGGGCGGGTAGTGCCAGCTTTGTGAGGTGGGCAGAAGTCAGGAGCCAGGTTGGGCTCTGGGGAGAGGGTGGTCCCTGACCTTGCTGGCAGCATCTGGGGGTGGTACAGCCTCTGGGCATGACTGGCCGTGAGGTGCTTAGAAGATTCTAGGCCAGAAACGAAGCTGGTGAAGGTTGCTGATGCCTGCCAGGGCAGTGCCCTCCTACCCACAATGGGCACCCCTGCTTGGCTTCCTGGGCAGGATGTGGTTTTTTACCCTAGTTCCTGATATAAGAGTAGTTGTCATTCAGTACTTAAACCTGGCAAATGCTGCCTGTGGCCTGGCTGAGCCCCCAAGGGTGTGGCAGGGGGCAGCTAAAGCTGCCCAGGGGCCCAGGGGCCACCCTGGTCATGGCCCTGGTTTGCCTGTGCTGTGGGCTAAGCTTCCCGTTGCCCCGCAGGCAATGGGGACCACGGAAAGACTGGAGTCTCTGTAACTTTCCTAGAGTGACCTGGATTCTGTGCATGCTGTTTAATCTCTTGTACCTTGATGAGTTGCTCTGTAAGGTGGGGATAAAGTTTCTTATGAGTTCTGCTTCCCAGGGTTGATATAAGAATCAATTGAAACCATGGGATGTGGAAACACTGACCAAAAGGTTTAAAATAAATCATAATGGGTTAATTGCCATCATTGACTGAGTACCTACTATGTGCTAAGCCTTGTGAGGAAATCTTTAAATAAGTGAGATTTATTTATTAGGGCCATCCTGAGAAGTGGGAATTGATTACTGTTCATTTTATGGATGTGGGGAAGGCAATGGCACCCCACTCCAGTACTCTTGCCTGGAAAATCCCATGGATGGAGGAGCCTGGTAGGCTGCAGTCCATGGGGTCGCTGAGGGTCGGACACGACTGAGCGAGTTCACTTTCACTTTTCACTTTCATGCATTGGAGAAGGAAATGGCAACCCATTCCAGTGTTCTTGCCTGGAGAATCCCAGGGACAGGGGAGCCTGTGAGCTGCCATCTATGGGGTTGCACAGAGTCGGACACGACTGAAGCGACTTAGCAGCATTTTACAGATGAGAGGTTCAGAAGGGTGAAGACGTCTGCCCCAGATCTCAAAGGAGGGCAGCCTGGGTCTCCAGACCCCAGGTTCAGGCTCCTCCCTGGGGAAGATGCAGGCTGAAGGCTGGTGAAGCTGGCAAAGGGTGGCGGAGGCAGGTGGGAGGCAGGCTGAGGTGTGGGTCTCCCCGGCGCCTGAAACAATATTGCCACGGCGGGTGGCAGAACAGGAGGTGGCTGCCACGCGGGGAAGACTTCCTGCTGTGACTTTAGAGTAATTATTTTCTTGTGAAGCGAATGAATCAGTGCCACGGGCAAGCAGATGAGCCTCCCGGGCAGCCTTGGAGGGCGGTCCAGTCCCGCTGCTTGCTCAGGACCGGGCTCTGGGTAGGGGAGAGTTCCTAGTCAGCATGTCCAGGTGGATGGGAAAAGAGGGAGGGAGAGTGAGCAGGGAGCATGAATTGTTACCTGCCGAGCACTTTGCACGTGATCTGATTCAAACCTTGTGACCACCCTCCACGATGGAAACAGGATCAGAAAGGGAAATTCACTTGCCGAGCCAGGGCAGGATTTGGGGCTCACACTCTGAGTTAGTGCTCCTTTTGTCATGCCCAGCACCTGAGGGCCCCCCGGGCAGTGGTCAGGGGCCCTCCCCGCCTGATGACAAGCAGGAGAGGGCCGCGGGCATGGCCGGAGGAAAGCCTGCCTGCGCCCTGGGCTCAGGTCTGACTTCTGCTTTCGGTGGGTGCTGTGAACTTCGCCAGGGAATGGGGAACTTGTTACAGTCATCCTGTGTCTCTTGGTGGGGAAGATGAGACTGCTGGGTATGGGTGTCCGGGAAGCCAGAGTTCTGTTCTCTGGACAGTGGCTGGGCACCCACCTTGTGCCAGGCCCAGTGCTGGGTACTGGGGTGAAGCATGCATAGCCCCTGCCCTCAGCAGCCCAGAGTCTGGGGAACCAGGCAAATGGGACAATACCACGTGACAAATCCCTGCCCAAATAGGGCCTGTGCAGACTACGGGCACAGTAAAGAGAAATTAGTTAAAAAATATTTCTATACCATTTACACCTGCCAGGTGCTATTCAAAGCAGTTTAATTTGTGGAACCTCATAATAACGCTATGAGTTACATACTATCAGTGGCCCATTTTAGAGATGCTGAAACTGAGACCCTGAGGGCCAAGACAGGAAGCAGCAAGCCAAGATTCAAACCCAGGAAGTCAGGCTTCAGACCCAACCTCTTACGCTTTGTGGTACCCAGGAAGGAGCATGTCATTTGCAAGCAGCTTTCTTCCTCTGAGCCTCAGTTTTCCCTGCTGTGAAATGGGGGTAATAAACCTGGCTTCATGAGGCTGTTTGACAGATTAAACCAAGTGATGCCTGTGGCAGCATGTTATAAATTGTCGCATGCTGTGCCTCTGATGATGTGGAGAAGGCAATGGCACCCCACTCCAGTACTCTTGCCTGGAAAATCCCATGGACGGAGGAGCCTGGTGGGCTTCAGTCCATGGGGTCATGAAGAGTCAGACACAACTGAGCGACTTCACTTTCATGCCTTAGAGAAGGAAATGGCAACCCACTCCAGTGTTCTTGCCTGGAGAATCCCAGGGATGGGGGAGCCTGGTGGGCTGCCGTCTATGGGGTCGCACAGAGTCGGACACGACTGAAGCGACTTAGCAGCAGCAGGAGCAGTGCCTGTGATGACCGTGCTTGGAGGCCCTGGGCCCAAACCCACACTGCCACTTCTTCTCCAGCTTCCCAGGCAACCAGGGCCGCTTGAAGTTCCATGAAAGGTCTTGTCCTCCCCTTGCCTTAATAGCAGATCTCCCCTTGGTTGCAAGTCAAGTTGGGATGGGGTGCTGGACAAAACCTTTGAAACAAAACAGGTCAGAACAGAGCCTTTGTGCGTGACTTGGAGGTCAGGGAGAGAGGAGTCCAAGAGTGTTTCCACCGCTTATCAGCCCCATGACCTTGAGGGAGACCTTGATTTCTTACCTGCAACATGAGGACCACTAGCCCTGTTGCATGAGTGGCGAGAGAAAGGGGAGGACGGCGCTGCGGCACGGGCAGCTGCCGTGAGGACGCTCAGCGAGGCCGGGGGCTGTGTGGGCAGGAGCGGGGGCCGCTGGGGCCCTGGCCTGGGCCGCGCCGGGCAGGGGCTGGCTCCGAGATGCTTGCTCAGCGCTCTCCGGCCTCCGTGCTCCGACTTCGGAATGTGCTCCTGCACGCAGGCCCCTGTGCGTCTGCTGCTCAATGGAGAGACACCCCCGCAGTGGGGACGCTGCCTTCCACCCTCTTAATTGGCCACTTTTATTACTCGGGTTATTTAAGAAGCTTCCTGGCTCGCTGCCGCCTGTTGGCTGTCTCGGGGGAGGGGAGGAGCTGCTGGTCTAAGTGGACCTTGTGAAATTCCCGGCAGACAGGCTCCTCTCTGGGCAGGGTCAGGACATCTTCCCAGGACCCGTGGGCACCGCCCCTCCGCCCCAATTTGCCCTGGTCAGCTGTAGTAATGGGTAGAAGGCCATCTGGGGAAGGGGCGGAGACTGAGACTGGAATCAATTTGGGAAAAGCGCATTACAAAGTCAGAGTGCTGGACCAGAGAGGACCCTGGTGGGACTCTGTTGTGTCTGAACCCAGCGATTCTGGGAGGCAGCTGAGCCAGCTTAAGGCCAGTCAAGGAAGGCTTCCTGGAGGAGACAGTCGCTGAGTTATATTTGGAAGGTTGAGTAAGAGTGGAGGAGAGGGGGCACAGGGTGCTGCAGGCGGAGAGAGCAGTTTGTGCAGAGGCTAGGAGCTGAGTGGGCCTGGCTGGTGGCTTCCGGTGGAGTCGGGACACCGCTAGGTGGGCCTGCTTCTTCCCTCCCCTTTCTGTTCCTCCCTCCCCGCTTCTGGGCTCTCTCTGTTCGGGTTTACTGTCCCTCATTCTCTCTGCCTGTCTCCCCTTCCTTGTTTTGGGCTCTCACCCCTGCCCGACGCCAGCCTGCGTGGGGGCTCTTTGCCTCCTGCGAGGCTCCGTGAGCATGTGTGTCTGTGAGCGTGGGGCCGGGGGCCTGTGTCTCTCCCCTGTGGGTGTGGAGCACCCTGGGGTCAGGACCCCATAGTGCTCACCCCTTGCACTTTGGGGCTAGAGTCTTGACACCGTGGTGGGGGGCAGAGGAGGTTGGTGAGAGAGGTAGTTGCAGGGTTAGAGGGCAGTGCCGTCCCGGGGCCTCAGCTTCCCCTGCTGCCATCAAGATCTGGGCCTAGGATTCGACGCAGTTCTAGACGCGGTTCGGGGCTGCAGGGACTAGGTGGCTCACCATTACCCTCCCAGCTGGCTGCCCTCCCGCACCCCTTCCTCTGACCTCCTGGTGGGCCCAGAGGGTTTGAGGCTCTCTCTGAGATCATCTAGGCCCTCCCCTGCTTCCAGGAGACAAAGCTCTCCTGTCATGCCAGATGCCCAGATGTGCCTGCTGTCTTTTGAAGAAGACCTTCTGGGAGTTCATCCCTCAGTGTTGTAGCTTTTTCTCTCTGCTCCCACTTAAATACCCATGGCCATTTTACAGATGAGAAAACTGAGGCCCGGAGGAGGAGAGCAGCTCTCCTGAGTTCACAGCACAGTAGGGGCCGGAACCCAGTCCCCTAAACAGAGTTTCTTTGAAACCCTTGAGCTAAGGGATCCTTCTGGAGGCTGCTGGTCCTTTAAGGAGGGGTTTGGAAAACTCCCAGAGGTCAGAGAGCTTAGCGTGAAGAGGTCTGGGAGCCTGTCGAGGTGGCGCCCACAGGGACCGAATGAACCCTGCCTCTTGGCCAGACAGCTCGGTCCTCAGTGCTGCAGAGCTGCACAGGAGACATCCGAGGTCGTCTTGGGTTCGTCTCCTTGTAGCAAGACGCAGCTCCCTAAGCTTGGCCTGACGCTGGCGTCTTGGGATGGTGACTGACCTGCCGACCGTTTCTGCCAGCTGTGCGCTCAGCTGTGTGTCTCTCTGTGCCTTGGTTTCCTCTGGTATAAAACGGGATGGTGAGACCCACAGCACTGTTGGTGAGCCTGGCCCAGTGAGGGCCATTCCCATCCCCTCTTCTCTGGGGTGAGCCCTGGAGTTGGGTGTCTGAGGACTTTGCCCATAGTGAGGAACTGGCTGAACTATAAAGGCTGATCCTCTAGTCCCCACAAAGACCATGTTTCTTGAGCCCCCAGTCTGGGGCTGTGCCCTGACAAATAGTATGTTTGGACGTTTATACAATTTTCTATGGAAAAATTTAATATTACATTGTAACTGGTTTTACACTTGCCTTTAAATGAAATACTGACGTTTACAACATTAAGACTCATGCATGTTGGGAGACAGGCTGGCGCTCACCAGGCTACAGGCAAGCTAGGATTAACCTGATGCTGAGCTCAGGGGATCCCTGATTTAGAGGTTGTTCCTTTCTGGGCCGTAAGACATAATACATCCATTGTTGTCGTCCTTCAGTCTCTAAGTCATGTCTGACCCCTTGTGACCCCATGGACTGCAGCATACCAGGCTTCCCTGTCCTTCACTA